>UFQX01000091.1:689042-1023146 GCA_900497675.1 Arapaima gigas | reverse complement strand
TCCCCCCCCCCCCCCCCCGGGGTCCTCTCAGAGTATCAACTGTCCGTACTGTGTGTTCGCATGCAATACCGACACTGTTGCCGCGTTTATTCATTTTAAGCACAAATCCATCTCTTCTTCTGCGTCCGCAGGAGGCTGTTCGCTGAGTTATGAAATTATGTGTGAATTAAAAGCACCATAATTTTGTCCCACACTGTGTTATTATTAAAAGGGAATTAGCATGAACAGCACCCATGCTGCAGCATGCCAAAGGGGACGCCGGTGTTCATTACAAACACACACTTAAAGCCATCCTTGAAGATGCCTTTTTTAAAAAGGTACAGAAAGATGCCCCACACACACACACACACCCACACACACACAGCTGGCAGATGAGCAGAGCTCTGAAAGCCAGGCTAAACAGGCCAGTTCCTGGACAGCAGTAAGCTCACAAAGCCCAGCCTCATGCAAAGCCCTCAAAAAATGGTCATTAAGACTAACTAAGCCTAACAAATTATCCAATTAGGCGATTATGCAGCGGTTCGACGCAGCGCCCAGTGTCCTGGTGTGGCCCCTGGCAAAATAAACTGTTCTCCATTGTTACCTTCAAAACCACTTAGACTGAACCACCAAGAGGTTTGCTTATATTTGAACTCAAAGGTTCACTTTATGCTTTGTATTTCTATCTTTCTATCTATCTATCTAAATAATATTTATAAAATACATGTATATGTGTGCATGTAGAAGTGAAGTCAAATCGAGGCAATTTTTATACAGGGCTGATCAATACCTCCATTTCCATATATAATGAAGTGTCTAGTGATATTTTTGTGTCCAATAAGCCCTACTAAGCAAACTACAGTGACTAAATAAGAAGTTGCAATAGATAGGGATGTCCATATTCACCTTATGCACACTGAAATGTGGACAAATCATTGCAATTAAGGTTCTTCTGAGACCCGGCTGTGAATGCCGTCACACTCTGAAACAAATGTAGGTTGAATTATTGACTGAAAAATTACCTGTTTGAATCAGCTGAGTTTATCAGAGCAAAATGATAAATCTTACGCATTTACTGTTTGAATGTCCCATCACTACATTTTCACAAGCTAATGGTTGAAGAAAGTTACAGAAATAGAAGTTTAAAAATCAAAAATAAATGAAGAACAGACAAATTAAGGATGTATTTATAACAGTTATACATATATATGTATGTATATGTATAGATGTTATATACCATACATGTGTCTGTAAATGAACCCTTATCATGAATTCTGCAAGAAAGGCTGATATAAAAAAACAGATTAAAAACAAGGATGTATTTTTAGTGAAGGTACTGCTGCAAGTGCATATGATGTCAGTATAAAGCGGGGAGCTGAGCGCCGACTTGCTCTCGTATCCTGGTGGCACCCAAGGGCGAAATGGCATGATGGAATGAAGATGGGCTGAGGGGGGCTGCACTGCGGGGCTGTGTCTGGGGCAGCCCAGGGGATGATCAATGCCGCACCGGCATGAAGACCCCTGACCACAGGGCACAGCGAGGCTGTACAGAGTCGTGGGTAAGAGGATAAACCTCATGAGGGCACAGGGGGGACGGCAGTTCAATTCCAGGCTTGGCTGGGGGTATCATTTTCTATTTCACTCCCTGGGAAGTTGTGCCGCTGAAGGACGTGGTGGTGCCGCCACCGACAGGCCCTTTCAAGGCAGGCGAGAGGCTAGTTAAGATTCTGCTGCTGAGCCCTTGAGGTGCCTGGCTGGTTCCGAGAGCTGCGCGCTGCCATGGAAACGAGGACCGGTGAGTCAGTCGCTGGTGAACCTGGCGGAGGCTCAGTGCAGAGCATTGCCCAAACGGAGCGGATGACAGGCCTCGGCACGGCATCGCAATGAGCAAACACTCACACACCCCGTGTGGCCCAAAATACTGCACCTGGGCACAGGGAACAGGTGAAAAAGAGCACTGGCTCTACTCATATAGTAATACGTTAGACACACGCATAGGTATATTTAAAAGTGAGGAACTTCTTTCTGCAAAGAAACAGTGGCAAATGCTAAATGCTGTACATATGCTGTATGTAAAAATAAGAAGAAAATAAATAACAAGCAAACGGGGCCGGTGATTGCTGAAGGGCCTTGGCTGTGCTTTTTGAAACCTACTCAAAAATCAACAGCCTTCCCGGTAAATGAAAGATTAGCACGTTGAGAAGATGCACGTCGGCCGAAACATACCTAATGTTCCTTTGTGAATCACTTCCCGTGGAGATGCTGTCCTCCTACTCCATTAGTCACAAGATGATGAGGAACATCTCCTCAGAGGAGGAGACCTGCACAGAGGCCTGATGGGTTTCGCAAAGCCTAAAATCAGAGCTGCACTCAGACTCCCTTCACGATGGCCGGGTGGTGCCTTTCATGCGTGCTGTCGGCTGCAGGTGGTTTTTCTGAATTCTAAAAATATATAGTATGTATATTTAGGGTGGTAGGCGGTGGCAGTAGTGACATCTAAAGGCATGTTTCCACTTTGTTGGTTTGTGGGGCAAAGAGTTATTAAAATTAAAATAATAAAATAATAAAAATTAAAAATGTGACGTTAAGGGATGAGGTTTTTCTTTCCATTTTGGTTAAACAAACAGGCGCGCACGCGCACACACACACACTTGCTCAGTTCACTGTGCTGCTTGAGTCCAGTGGTTCAATGGGTTGAATTCTGTACATATTTCTGAATATTAAACTCCCTGCAAAAGAGAGGTGTTTATATTCTATTTACATACAGTTCAAAGTCAGTAAAGACCATCAGATGGTTGCCAATAACATAAATAAATGGCTATCAAATATGAGCCGTAGGAGCATCAAGTTTTATTTGTGTGTTTTGTGTGTTACGGTATTATTGTTATTATTATTATTATTATTATTATTATTATTAGTGCAATGCATTCTTGGAAATAGGCTCATAAGGTGAAAAACTCATAAATTGATAAGATCTGGGGCACTATGAGAAGTGAGTGTATTCCAGAAATGTGCCTGTCGTCCATTTTAAGTGTGTTTTGAGTGTATTACTTAAATGACTGCATGAATGACTTAGGAAAAGCTTTCCTCTTAAATGCAAAAAAACTGGCCTCATAATTGGTTGTAACTAAGTAAAGGGTATAAAATAATCTCAAAAAGTAGAAACGCTACAGGATAACAAGGTCAGGATAAAATACTGAGGCACAGCTGACCACCATGTGGCTGGGCTGGACCAGACACTTTCTTAACATTTAAATTTGTTTAGAATACTTCCATTATGTTAAGATTTATTTGTTATTATGTACATCTATAGGATCTGGACTGCTGCAGTCCTGCACAGAATTAAGCAGTTAACAGTAATGGATGGATGAATACTTTAAGGAGAATGATACATAATCGGCAAATTGTTCAAATGGGATTTATTTCTTTTAGCAGCTGTATGAGAAAGGAATACTTTTGCCACAGTGGAGGATGCCACTGAGTGTGGAATAATGTCCAGCAGCAGTGGATTCCTCCGCAGTGGCTTTCTCGACATCAGCCCAGTGTGTCAGGTGTGTCACCCCTGCTGTGGCCACACCCACTATGAACCCAGAACAACAGCCTGGCCAGGTGGGTCAGGTGAGTGATGGAAAGGACCCCACAGGCCCAGATGCTGCACCAGAACATAATCGGTTTCCCGGGGTCGTCCACAAAGATTAGTATCGATTTCACTTTTAACAACCTTGAGGAGATAGGGCGCCTTCAGTCTGGCTGCTGGGGGTGTCAGTGGGTTGAGGAAGGGGGCGGGCCTTAGCGCCCCCTTTCACAGCAAAGTCTCGCCATCACGCCGCATTAGCTGGTATCAAGCGCGCCTCTCTCCGGCCCATTTTTCACGCTATCGGGAATGGCAGGGTGCTATTTGCAGTGCATGGACAGGCAAGGGAAGGGAAGGGTTATTACGACGATGCCACGCTTAGTTATGGCCAACTTTTGAATTTATCCGGTTCACTTTGATTGGTATTGGATGGCAAGGCTGCAGGAAGCATTCTATTCATGGAGAAAAGGAGAGAATTAAAGGAGGGAGAAGCTGGCAGCGTGTGATGTAGTGAAGTCCTTGGGATAGAAAAGGATGATGGCCAACTTGTTATTCTCAAGGTCGCATGTAGGTCGTGCGCATCGAACCGGAACAAGAGGCTGAGAGGTCAAAGTGAAGCTTTTGTCGTGGCTTTTTTCAAACTTGTGGTAAATGAGTGGGCTGACGCTGGGAGGCCGTTTTATGGGTATCTCCGCTCTACATGGATCCAACCCACACACCCCCAGCCCCAGAGTCCAAGTGGAGAGGGTCCAGTATAAATAAAGCTCCAAGCTGGAAGAAACAGCCCAGCCAAATGTGTAATTTTCACAAATAATGATTGTCTTTTCCCTTTTTAGGAAACATCTATTATTGTTTAACATCTATTATCTGTATAACTGGATAACTAGATAAGTATTTTCTTTTATTCTGTGCATTATAGTGAAGATGAATACTTGCTTAGTAAATTTTTTTTGGCTTTTTTAGAGGATAGTGCTGCTGGTTTGCAATGCGTGAACTGGGGGGTTGTTGGTTCTGAGTGGAATTTGCAGGTTCCCCCTGTCTCTGTGTTGGGTTTCTCCCACCGTCCACAGACATGTGTTTCAGGTGAATTGGTGATTACATTGTCCATAGTGCGAGTGAATGTGTGGCTACCCTGCACTAGGCTAGTGTCCCATCCAGGGTGCAGCCCTCTTAGCCTGACACCTACTGATTCCAGGATAAGTTCCAGATCCTGATCAAGAGCAGCGGTTGCTGAAAGTGAGTGAATGATGTTTGATGCGGTGCTGAGGACTGTATATTCTGGGCAGGATGGTGCTCCATCCCAGTAGTTTTTTAAATTTTATTTACATTATATTATATATTATTTGAATTTTAACATTTTAAATCTACGACCTTGAGCTCTAGTTCAGTGTACCACTGCTCAATCTGTGCCTCCGTTTTGAAGACATCAGGCTGTCCAGCAGCACAAGAGCAGTTTACAGCAATTAAATCCTGAGAATCCACCCCAGCTGTTAATCCCTCATTTTCTAAATACATAATATCAGCTCTTTGTGATTGAGAATGAGTTGAAATAGCCTTGTTGATATTTTTGTCTAATTAATGATATTTCATTTGTAGCTTTACAATGAAATATTTCAGGCAGCAGTAATTTCATGGTCTGCTTTGCTCTGTACATGGAGCCTCCCTGACCCAGCTGGAATTTCAGCAGCTGTATGGATGGGACACAACCTGCCCTCTTCACACATAACAAGTTCTGCTCTGCCTATGACACCTCCTCCATCATTTTATAGAGCTCGTGTTTGCGACAGCTGGGCCTTTTTGCTATTCTTTTCTGGAATATGAATCCTAGCTGTGATTTTTCAAACAGCCTTCATGCCTGCCTGGGTTGGAGTTTTGAGAGGTGGAAAACCTGTTCGTGGCCAAGGCTGGACCAGAAAGGCTTGTTGAGAGCCATCCTTTCCTTCAGTCACAGGAGAGGCTTATCCCTGGTGAGCGGGGTGAAATTTTGCTCAAGGACCACAAGAGAGACTCTGCTGAAGGTTTAAACAGCAATAGTAGTATTGCCAGAATCTTCCCCTTTTATTCTAGCCATGTTTTGATGCTTAAACCACTGTTGAATGTTAAGATTCATATTAATTCATAAATGAAGTAGCAGCCACTGTGGCGTATTGGTCAAGCACCTGCAGTTATTGGTAGGGTTTCTCAGGTGGAAATCTGAGTCAGACAGGGGTCTCATACCCTTGTGGATGAGTCTAAATATAGTTAATATAATTTGTCCTTGTTTACGCTTGTTACAGCCCAGTCCAGGGCTGGGACATAACACAGGGAATGAGGACAGAACTGACCCAGTCAGAAACAGAACCAAACCCTGGTTATATGTTTTTGTATTTTATTATCATCATTGTTATTATTACTGCAACCTAATAACCAATCCCTTTCTCCAGGGGTGGGCAAAGTCAACACAACAACTAAAAATCCCTACTCTAACAAAAGCAAACAAAAAACACGAAGTAAAAACTAGGAGAGGACTGTGTAAAGAAATTGGCTGTCACCTCTTTTCGGTCTTCGCTTAACATTTACATGTATTTAAAAAACCAACAGATCTGAAAGACTATTCAACACCACTTACACAAATGGCAACTGAACCCAAGAACACCAAAGATAAGCAGTTCGCCATCTACTACTAATAAATACAAGATGTTCTACCCTCCCCCCATTCCTTAAACGCTCTCATCACAGTTGGCTGGCCAATGGCATTTCGCTTCCATGTTGACACCACAGCGCCACCTAATGATGGGAGGCAGAGACCCACCCGCACACACACAACTCTAAAGTTTTATGACCAAGTCTGTAACACCGCTGCTCATTGGAATGTCTAATTCTATAAAACTCCAAGTATTTCATCACAGCCTGGGCTTTATTTCTGTGCTGCCTATTAACACAGGGTACAATGAAAAAAGACTGATTAGGTGATGAGTGTTTACCGCGTGTACAAGGTTGCGCTTTTTAGTAGAAAAAAGCACACACACAAAAAACTTGGCTAATGAGACGCAATTTAAGTGACCTAACATGCTGGGCAGAGAATTACTGTTGTGCAGCGAATGTGCGCAGTCCGTGGACATAATAAAGCAGTCATCACTGAGAATATTATAAAAGTACTTAATGTCAGTAATCAGTAATAATTGACCTGGGACTGAATTTAAAATAATTAGGAACAATTGTTTTGCTGTTGAAGTCACTCAATGCAAAGTGTTTTGATTCATTCCCGTAAAGTACACGCAAGAAGCCAAGGTAGTCACCCTCCATCGCTCTTCATTAGAACTGATGGCCTCCAAGTCTCATGTACCATATGTTTCCTAGGGTAAAAATCTCAGCAAGCAGTAGGTGTCTGTCACGCTCGACCCTCACCGAGGGTTTATCGAGCTTATAACCGCCAAACGATTAGTCCACGGCTTCCTGAGTGGCTTGGCTCGGTCCCGAGAAGGAGAACCATCTACCACAAGCCTGGTTGTCCAGGCAACTCCGCTTTCCCTCCAGCGGGGATCGGATCGCCTTTACATTGGGCTCCTTCACTGCTGCCGAAGTTTGGGTGTCGAGGGCAGGCGACCCTCCCAGAGTTCCCTGGATGTTGATGATTGGGCCTTTGTGTTGAGTGTGTGTATTAATTCAGTGTTGCCGCGGAGCCGCATTGGGTCAGTAATGTGGTGGACTGATAACCGGGTTTTGTGGTCCTCTGTGACAGGCCAGGGGACAGCTTCCTCCCCACTCCTGCATCTCGCACTGAGAAACAGCCTCATTTGCACTAATGCGATACTAAATAAGAGTGGGGGAAATGTCCAAAAGGCCCCGGGCCCATCCACCAAGGGCAATTAGAAAACAGAGCTGATTGCTCTACTAAGAAGTCACATGGTGCATGCTGGGAACTGTGGATGGTACACGTCCAACCATCCCTCCATTGTGTTTGGCTTCTAGTGAAGTCACTCCAGAGCAGATGTTGTTTATGTTGTTTAACGCTGCGTGTCTGGACTTTTCCCAGTCACGTCCGTGCTGAGCAGTTAAGAGAGGCTAAGCTCCACGAGCGAGCAGCACACGAGCCCTGAAATGAAATGATTATTTCTCCACCCGCTTTTTCAATCTGGATTATTCCGAGGTCGACACCTGTTTTGATTGGTTCTCTCCCGTTTTTCCCAATACACGTCTGGTCCCTGTTGACAGGCCTGCAATTATAAAATTCGGGACACTTTATTCTTCCCTGGTAGAAATGATAAGCCTTCCATCTTATTGATCATGGTTGGTGTTTGCAATGCAAAGAGGGACTCGCGCAAAACAGATACTGTAACTTCATCCACTTGGGCTCAGCTATGTCTAGCATGGGTATGAAACAACCTGCTGTTCCATTTGATTGAACAAGCAGGCCTGCAGAAGTTTTCTCCTCTCAAAAGAAGTGTTTCGGTTATTACAACACATCACGGTGACTGATTTGGGGACATCAGAGGAAATGAGATCTGACTGGAAAAGAAAATGGTTAGTTAGCACTGGTGAGACAGTTGTCATCGGTATTTAAACCACTCCTGGGCTTCTGCCAAATGGCCCAGGCGTATAAACCTTTAAAAAGGACCATAAAAAATGTATAACTTGTGATAAAGAGTAGGAATAAAGTTTGTTAACATGTGTAGCACAGGTGATCATCTGTGTTATACAAACAGTTATAAATAGGCTGTCCAGTTTTTCACCAGGACACCAAAGAAAAGCTCAAACACAATCCAAGAGTTTGAAGTGTGTTTTAATTTCTTTTAATATTAATGCTTAATGGATATTGGCTGAATTAAGCCGTGTCGTGAGTTATTGTTTTGCATCAGAAGTGCAGCATTTCAGCTAATGATGTAGTTTGTGTACCAGCAGGTGAGCTCCCTCTTCAAGCTGAGAGGGGCCTTTTTCCTTTTTCCCAAAGACAGCTGAAGGAAAATAAATGAAAATTGTTTTCACTTTTGTCACAATTATTTATGCATTGTAGAAATGCTCATTAAAATGTTAGGCAGCAATTAAGGAGCCCAGCATAAATCTATCTGTGAGGGGAAGTTAATTAGGCGCTTTGGTGATCATCCTCGAATTTATCTTATCCTGCAATATTGTGATTAGGCAGTAATTTGCATATTTCCCAGTAAAAACACCCCTCGTATTTCACTGTCTGCATGAGGACTTTCTTAAGAGGCGCCTCGATAAGGCGGTCCCAGGAATGGGGGCCACTTCATTACAAATGTGGTCTGGAATCCACAGGCAGTTGGAATAAACTTCTTTCAGTGAATTACGATGTCCTTTTGTCTGATGATGGATTCCTCTGCTGAACGGTGGCCCCGGATCCCAAGCGGTGATTAGCAAAAGCCGAGCCAGGCTGGAAATCCTCAGAGGAGACTTGAAGATGCCTTCAGAACATCTTAAAAAATGAGGGTGCTGACAGCATGGGCCAGGGGCCGCCTGTGAAACGCATCTCGCTGGCATTCATCCAGCGATTCATTTAAGTCATCAGAGTTTTCCCGGCCAGAAAGTTTTGGTTACGTCTCTTTTACGCTGCATTATGCATTTGCTTTGACAGATGAATTTTGCATAGCAGCTTGAGTAGTTTGTAAGCTGGTTTATGTAGGACAGAGCAAATGCGGCCACTGCCCTCTGTACACTGCTGCACTTTTCTGCTGCATTTCACTTTGCAAATATCTAATTAACAGCAAATGAAACATATTATTAACTGCAAAAGATTTGCTTTTATGGAATATCAGTATCACTTCACCTTTGTGCCATTACTAATACACACACAAACACAACACACACACACACACACACACACACACATGCAGATATGTCACCTTGTTACATCAGGTCGCCTTGCTTCTTGTAAACTTCCATTCTTCTGAGGTCTTGCGACTTTGATTTGTGACCAACAGATTTCTTCCCTGTGTTGAAAATTTTTTGCGGTCCCATATTTACCAAAGTCTTCCTTTATAATTAAACATTAATTTTCACTGCCTTGACATTCGCTGTTTTCCCAAAGAATTTGTGGGAAGTAACATGGGGTATAAAAAATAGATAAATGGAGAATAGATAAACAGTAGCGTGAAAAAAAAATCCTTAATGATTTATTTCCATTCTAGAACAGCAGTTCACCATCTTTTCTACAGTGGCATCCAGGAGACTTTGATGACCTTGACTTTCTTTTTAGATGCTCCTCGAACAGGTCTTTCTGAGGTTGTATAACAGAAGGGAAACTGAGCTGAATAAAGTACGCAGAGCGGCAGCACCTCTTCAGGTGTGAGACGTGAGTTACAGTAACCTATTGTCCCAACAACAACTGTCATTAAAGCAAAAGTTTAGTCATTCCTTGATTCACCATCTAACTGGTACCTGAAAGGGCCACTTTGTGTGAAAACACTCAAATTGAGGCTCTATTTCCATTATTCCTTATGGGGTAAATTATAATGCTATCCAGCCCAGCCCAAAAACCCCAAACAATTGCATTAAACTTCACTACAACACCAAAAAATAAGCTTATATAAGTAGGAAGCAACACTTTGTCTTCACTGTCTTGGTAGTGTTTAAAAGGCGTGGTGTAACTGAAACAAATAAATCACTTTTATTTACAACTAGGCAGACATACAGCTCTCTTGCATAAACAAAACCCCTAGGACTCTATGGAGTAGTTGTGTAAAATAAAAGCTTTGCTTAGTTAGGTTTCTTTTGCTTTTCTTTAATGTTCACTTTCGGGTTTTGTGTTTGTACTGCGCTGTTAAATATTTGTACATATTACAGCCGTGATGTCGGAACAATCTGCAACCTTCAGATTCAAAGGCACCGGAATTGACCCTTACACCACTATTCTTACTAGTTGAAGTAAAACCAAACATGGCTGCTTTTTTTCTGTTTAGTGAAAGACCTTCACCCATTTGCCCTTGAAAAGTTTATATAAACTACTTTTGTCGTACCTGCTAACCTGCAGGTGCTTCATATACACTGCACATGTATCGTAGGCCCCATTTTTTAAAGGAGACCATGAAAGGTGTCTGAGAGGCTGCCTACAGTGTCAGACGGGGCTGGTCCTCCATCATGAGCTGCGATGGCGACAGGAGGAGAAGCATGCCTGCCTGATCCGTGCCCAGTGGGTTGAGGAGAAGCCAGGGGTGTCTGTGAAATGAAAAGGCACTGAGGCGGACCCAGGCAACAGTTCGGCCAAATAACCGAGAGGGATTTGCAGTTTTGCGTAAAGGGTTGCTGGGGGTGGATGGCAGTGGGACCAAGGAGGCTTGGGGGCAAAACGGCTTTGAACCTCAGTTGTGGACAGCCAGGGGTGGAGACCTCCGCATGAGACGACAAGCCTAGCCCTGCACTGTGTCGCTGAGTGAGCAGCAGGACATCGGCCAAAGTGGTGCCTCCACGGTGAAGAATACCCTCCACCCCTCCCTATGGCATCTGACTGTAATGCAGATAACTGAAACAACAGCACATTCAGTCCAATGCCACGGCACCATAACGGTCCTCTGTAGCGGCATTTTCATCCATAGAGGTTTACAGTTTTTCTTCTTCCCCATTTATATGATTTAATACTTACTTAAGTGCATCTCAGGGCTACAGCAGCAACAACAACAACAGGGCTCTTCTTGGCAAATAAACTTGTAAATAACTCTCAATAAATCTTAAACCATATCTTGAGCCTTTGTGCCACTTACTGTCATGTCTCGTAACATTCTCCACCATACTGCTCCTCTCCACTCTGGCGTATCTTTTGTAGGCCGTGAAAAGTGGAAGTCGGTGCTTATAGGGATGATAAAAGGACCGGAAGAGAGTCTTTTTGCGGCCATATGGATGAATACTTTGTTGACATGCTCTATATTAATTAAATGTGGTTAAATGAACTTATTTTCATCATCTCGATTTGCACATGACACTTGTTAGAGATCCTTTAGGAGCTGCATCAACCCCTTAATGGAAAAAAATATTATTTAAAACTCATTAAGAATTTATTCAAAAAGCTCTAAATAAAATCATATCAAAATTATGATCAGACAGGCTTTCAAGACTTTGCAGATTAAAATAGAATAAACTACAGAGACAAATTGTCTTGACCGGTCCTAATTTTAACCACAGAATAAATTATTCGGATTTAAGGCTTTCATTAGTCTGGTAGAAAAAAAGAAATCACTGAACCTTAAAATCATTTAGCGCTTACATTTCCTCCTGCATATTTTAATGTATTCTGCTTATTACTTTATATTGTACCATACTTTCTGTCAAGTTCTAAACTATCTTTTGAAGAATTACATTGTTGTGGCACAATTCCTCCCTCTCCGATTAGAAGCGGCGAGATTAAAGCTGCATGTCATTTATTGCAGAACTTCTCCCGACTTCAGCGGAGCGTTAATTGTTGGAGCTCATGAAGCGCTATGAAAACAGATTAGATTTTTTTCTCTCCCCCTCATTTCAACACTGTGCTCTTTCTCCTTGGTAAATGTGCTCTTCTAAAATTTTTGGAAAAATATTTTAATTAACATTTTAAATTATTTTTCCCCACGACTGTATTATTATTATAGCCTTTGTAAATGTTTTCTCTGATTTTTAGCTGGTTGAAAATATGAATAAGTCTGATTTTAATTCACACATTCTGGAATTTTCAGTCATTGTTCTGTAATTTGTATATATAAAGGATTTTTGTTTGTGGAATTGACTCGTGTAGCACCATTTTACAGCAAATGCTGACTTTCAAATAGGACTGATTTCAGCTAGAAATTCAAAATATCTTGTTTTGTGAACAAATAAGGCCTCATCATATTTTATCCATATCAACATGGGTTCATTTCTGCATATTTACAAATGTGACTTTGCATAGAGTATAGATGAGGTTAATCTGAATCTTCAGACGCTAAGAAACATGTTTAGTTCATGATAAATGAATGTTATTGAGAGAGGAGTTAATAATAAATAGATAATAATTAACTTAATGATTTAGCAGAAACCTTTGTTCAAGGTCACTTGCAATGTTAGGTTTATATATTAGTCTGCTTACACTGGCTATACAGCAGGGTCATTTTTACTATGTCAGCTGAGGATCAGTATCTGAATCCAGGGCGCGACAGCAGGAAGTGGGATTCGAATGCAAATGTTTCAATTTCAAAGTGATAGCTGTAACCACTACAAACCCCTGTTTTCTCTAATACTCATATCCATCCTCCCTACTCAACCGCTCAGAAAGAAAAAAATCCTGGTTCCAAACTTAGTAATCTTTCCTCTGACTTCTACAAGTATCTCAGTTCCGAACCCTGCATTCAGTCTTCTGTTTCAGACGTCTGACTTCATATTCTCTTTTTTCTTGCCCTCCCTGGAAGACTTTTCCTCTAGCATCTCTTTTTGCTGACTGTGTCATTTGCAGGCACGGCGACTGAGCGACTGTAGACCCCCTGCTAAACATACTCACACGCTCTCGCACACACTTTGGAGGACTACGTGCTTCTGACACACGGCCATCTCCCACGCTGCGCGCAAGCCTGGTGCACTCACATCGAAGGGACGCCAATGTTCCTCACGTCACGCACCCAGCCCAGTTCACTTACAATGTCACCTTGTCCCTGGGCCGGTGCACATGCACACGCGTGCTGGGATGGATGAGTGCCACAAGGTGCCCTGATGGTCCCAGGGTCCTACCAGCTGTTCCAATCAATCCAATTAATCTGCCATTATTTCTCGAAGGCGTTGGAGAGGACAGCCGTGCCCCTGCGGCCCCTCCCTGTGGGCTTTGCCAGACGGCATTGACTCAATGCACCGCGGTATGGGGGGGATGACAGCACTATACCATCAGAGACATTCAACCAGATGGGAGTTTCACTGAAAGAAAAGGTGGTGAACAAAACAATCTTTCCTTGTCCTTGTTCTGAACACCCACTGGGCATGTTGGGTTTTGTTCTGTTGGTTTTTAATTAATTTCCACCATGCTAACCATTAACATTGCTCTTACATGGAATGGATTATAAAGTGCAAAATAAGAACGAACGCGACCACTGCATTAACAAAAATAACGAAAATAAAAAGACTTCCAGCAAACAAGCAACAAGAGACTTAAAATTCCGATCAATATTCATTTGCCAACTCAATCAGAGCCAATTAATTAGTTAGGGCTGCAAAGAGGAGCAGAAAGCGTGATGCTGACACCCTCTTCCCTGAAGCGAGCTGCTGAAGGGACCTGTGGCCACACTGGGTTCTGGGGATCCTACGAAAACACAATTAATTCGTATGTTTTTACAACCGATTCTGATTTTTACGTGGTTATAAATAAACGGTGAGGGTGGGTGAATCTGGGATTTCTGTACGAACACTCAATTAAAAAAACCATCGGTAACGAATCGAAAACGTCGCCTCCGATCCGCGTGAGCTTATTCGAGTGTCGACGCACTCCATCTTCGTGCTCAACTTATTAGTCGTTTTTTTACCGCCGCTCCATTTCACTAAAACGGACTCGACGGCGGCTGGTTTCGCTCCCGTCGAAGTATTGTTCCAGCAGTAATTAAATTTGCATCTTCTGTGACGAAACGTAATTCAGTCCTTTCAGTTTGGGCTCCTGGGGGAAATCAGTTTCATCTGCAGGATACATATGTTCTGCTATAATTAATTAGGCCACTTTGATTGAGGTCCTCCGCTGTGCGCCGCTGTTCGCTCTCTGCCAGGAAGAAGGCGACTCTCCCCTCGGAGGCCCCTCTCCTGTGTTCTTTGTAAATTAGATTCGGCGATGCTTCCCCCTCCTTTTGCCGTCGATAATCTACTTTTAATTTTAATGAACAATGAATCAAATCTGAAATGATTTCTAACCTGATAAACGGCGTGAAAAGTACCTCTTCATAGAAAGAAATATTTTGCCATTAAACTTTGATTGAACCACTGTGATGGGGAGTTCGGCTCTGCGGGTATCAGAGCGAGCGCTGCGAGTTTGGACAGCGAGAAGGAGCCAGGGGCTGCAGACGGTGAGCAGCGCAGCTGGTGGCACTGTGTTTTAAGAACCCCAGTTTTGAATCACACCTCCTGCTGCAGCATCCCTGATCAAGGTACATCCTCTGTGTCGATATGGTAAAAATGACCTAGCTATAAATCTTGGGTAATGTTGTAAGCTGGTGTTGAGAAAAGGATCAATTAAATGAATAAATATAAATATGACCCTCAATGTGAGCGAAGATAACCGTAAGGAATATGATTAAGCAATAAAACATCCCAAAGGTCAATGCTGACCGTTTAAAAATAGGGTGAAAACAGGACGTGTTGCAGAAGATGGTCTAACCATAGTCCAAAGTATAAAGAATACAAAGGCAGAAGGTGCAGTGGTTAAAACTGTGACCGTGCACCCGAAGGACCTGGGTTTGAACCTCCTGCTCTCTTATGGTACCATTAATAAAGGTCAAAATTACCCAAGTAAGAAGCTTATTATAAAAACCCAACACTGTTAGACTCCTTGGATAAATGCATCAGCTTAATGAACATTGTATTAATATTGCGAGTTGCTTTGGTGGAAAACAACAGTTAAATAAATAAATGTAAAAATGGGTTGTAAAAATGTGCCTTATACCGTTTTTCCCATTTCAGCAAAGTCAAAGTTTTAATTAAACAGATTCAAGCTTGTGTAGCCGGACATTAAACGGACATCACATTGGAGATCAAACCCCGGGCCTAACTGGCCCAAAGTACCCCTGTAGGTGCCGTTTGAAGCTATGAGCTACCCATTCAGTGTTAATTCAGCCTTTCAGAATGGCAGACAACCTCCTGTGTGGTCTGACTAAATCGTTTTATAATCACTTTATTCATTATGACTAAGACAATATAATTGGATAACTGAATAGAACATAAGGCAGAGAATTAAAGGTTCACTATCACACTGACCCAACTGGACTCCAGTCTAAATGCCAAAGCAGTGACTACCCCCCCCCAGACACCCCTGCTGGGATCAGAGGGGCAGCAGGGGGGTGCAAGTAATTGTAGCACTTTATGGGGAGTTTCACGTTTTAACTGCAATTCAGTGGCATCACCTTTTGTTGTCACGGCACCAGTGAGGCCAGTTCCTGGCAGAGGTTCCTTTCTGAACTGGAAATGGCTCCAGAGTCAAGGGCATCGGCTTGTCGGAGTTGGAGATGAGCAGGATGCATCCCCTAGAAATCCAGTACAAATAGAGGTGTTGCAGAATAAAGAATAAATAAGTGAGGGGTGGATGTGAGAGACGTCTTGTTAACCACTTACTGTCTGGGCTTTACTAACATTAACAGCCCGCCACGTACGGCCAACTTGTATCTCGCGTTTGGCGTCGAGAGATGCGACGAATATGAAAGTCCCCGTCATGCCGATTTCTGACGGCAGCGCGGAGCCAATCGACACCTCACCGTCTCACCTAATTCCATATAATTTGACAGGTTTTCACAATTCTCGGCCCACATTTTCGGTTTCAGTGTCTTGCGTCAGCGGCGTGTTCCTCTCTGTAGTGCACCACACACCCCTGTGCCAGGTATGCGCCTTTCCGCGCCGTTCCAGGCCTACACCTTCGTACTCGGTGCTAATCAGCCCAATCACAAGAATAAAACTATGGGGAAAAAGAAAAGCTAAAGCTGCTTTATAAGTGCAAACACTGTGGTGACTGAAAACCAGTTTCATAGCAGTATTTCTAGTGCTGACTAAAAATATTTTTTTTCTGCTGAAAGCTTTTCACAGCTTCAGAAGCAAAGTCTGTCATTCCACATGTAGCTAAGGGTAATTGTTGTTGCTATAACACCCATTTAGAACATGAATAGCTATAACTGTCCATGTTAAGTTCTGCTCTAAAAAAATCAATGAAGGGGTTTACATCCCTGCTCCTTGATCAAGGTTCTTAACATGAATTATTTTAGTGAAAAATTACTGGAATTACTGAATGGTTCTGTTGATGGTGATAGTACTGGAGATAGTGATGGTGAAAGTGATGGTGAATGGTTGTGGATGGGGATGGTACTGGAGATGGTGAATGATTGCTAATGATCATGGTACTGGAGATGATGATGATACTGCAGATGGTGAATGGTTGCTGATGGTGATGATACAGTTGTGAATATGTGCTCATGTCTTCCCCTTCTGGACCTCCTTCAGTTTCCAGTAGCAAAACTTGATGCCCATTCACAGAATTGGCTGTACTCTAGTGTGTCATCATGAGATGCTTACATCACAGCTGTGTTTTAAATGTAAGGAGTTCTGGGCACTTTGAGCCACTTATTTTGCTACTGTGATGATGCACAAGCTGACTGTGAAGGAAGACTATGGTATAGTTACAGTCAACACCTGCAGTTCACCTTACAGTTCCCTCTGTAAATATGTGGACAACCAAAGACTCTAACTTTCATTCATGAAACAAATTAACATTTGATCCCCATGATAACGTGATAATTCAAATGTATTCTGGAATCTCTGTACATCCTTCTCGACCTTATTAGATGGTCCCGCATGGTCTCTGTCATGAAATACTGTAAACTTCTGGCCATGTTTCATGCATCTGTATGTATTTGCAATCTCAGTGTGCTGCTTCTGTCTCTAGGCTGCTGTGACCCACAGCTGTTCTGCTGTTACTAAAACAAAAACAGCAAACTGTAAAAATGTCCAGCAGTACAAATGGGGGTATAATTGTTAGCAGCTTAGCATAGAAACCTATTATAACATGCCCTATTTAAAGGTGTCACCTACTGAATAAAAAAAATCATGAAAACTAGGAAAAAAACATTTTGTGCCACTAAAAGTGCTTTAAAACTTGTTCCCTTTTTAAATAAAGCTGCTAGACTGATATAGACAGATAGATAGAGACAACTTTGGTGTTCCCTTCATCTTCTTTCATCTGTGTTATCTTTACATTGTTCACGCTTTCATTACTATGGTACTGTACCAGTGTATCAAGTGAGACGGCTGAAACCACAGGTGAAATCCAACAGATACTGAGGCTTTGGTGATCTGCGCTTCAATAGGAAGCTATAAAGACTTTAGCATCTTTGATGACATAACTCATCCCCAGTTCTCCGAATTGGATTTCCTAACACGAGGTCAGAGAAAGCCGTCTTTTGAGTTCCCCAGGCCCAGGGGCCTTTTACACCAGCCGGCATGTCTCGCTTTAAACGTGTCCGTGAAACGCGAGCATTTTTTATTGATTCACTTCACAGAGACTCATCCGCAAAGAGACTCAAAAGGCTCACATTCTCAGCATTACCTATTTATACAGAGGGATATCTGGCAAACTGATTCAGGTTAAAACATCTTTGCTCGAGGGCACAACAGCGCGGGACTTGAACTTGCAACCTACTGTTCACTCCAACAACCACAGTATAAAAGTGTGACTATGGGAATGTAGCGTTTGTACGATTATTAATTCAACAAAGTAGGTAGTAATGTGAACATCTGGAAAGAAGCTGTAAGGAGAACAATTATTACAAAGGAGTCAATTCCTAAAACAGACAATGTGAAAAACCTAAACTGAACTTAGCCATGAACAGGACCATGTCAGCGGTAGCATAATAAGTGCAATCATTTGATTTTTTTGCAGAAAATCTTCTGAAACACACACACACACACACACACACACACACACACATACACACACACACGCACATACACACAGAGTTTAATGACACCACAAGGACTTGTTGAAATTGAAAATATGGTAATATGGAACAACAGCTTTGACATCTGGTTTAATGCAGCCTGCACTTTATTACAAAATGTCACACGTATCACATCAGATCACTCACACACATACTCACACACACATATAGACAGAATTCATAGAAATCCCCAGCTTTGTTTACAAGCTATTTGTCATAGTAGAGGCAGCTGTCAGGTCTGGTGTTCCTAACTGAATGTGTGGATAGCAGTTTTGTTTTGTCTTTATTTAGCTTTGAATGGGCTTCTCACTCCAGGTTAGAAGGAGCAGGAAATTTCACTGTCACTTAAGATATAAATGCTTAAAACGATAATAATGTGAAATAATAATAACATACTGTGAATGTGTGCAAACTCTGGACTTGGAATATGAAATATCGAGGAGGACTGTCCAGTTGGAGGATTGGGGTGTGTTTACCGTGTGTGTGTGTGTGTGTGTGTGTGTGTGTGTGTGTGTGTGTGTGTGTGTGTGTGTGTCTGCCTCTGTTCTGCCTGCTAGTCTCTGTCTCTTCCGAGCACTGGGACCATTACTTTAAATGAAGAGCTCGCCAGAGCATGATTGTTCCCCTGCCAGGCGTGTGGCAAGAGTGGTGGAAGCTCTGCTCAGCCCTCCACCAGCACCCAGGGGCCCGAGTCTCCGACAGCTCCAGCCAAGTGCATTTGTGGGGAACTGCACACACACAATGTTGCTTTTTGAAATGCCACAACATTCATTTGCATTTCTGAACTGAAATGAAATAAAGCTATTTGTTTTTCGCTGCGGTTGTGAATCTGCAGGAGGACACTTAATGCAGTTGGAATGAATCAGATTTAAGTGCCACAACTGGCAACGAGTCAGTTTCTGAGAACTGGCTGCTTATGTAAAAACACATTATTGGGTGTATATGTAAAGATACAGTCCTGGTGAGTTAAAATGTGATTTTTGAAAATGTAAGTTGCCAGTAAATGGTTTATATTAGTTTGTAAAAAAAGTGTTTTAAAAAAAATTCTTATTCGTAGGCAACCACTGGAGCATTTTCTGAGGTAAGGAAGAACAGCAACAGTTTTCCATCATTGTGCTGGGGGGGGGGGGGGGGGGGGGNGGGGGGGGGGGGGGGGGGGGGTGGGGGGGGGGGGGGGGGGGGGGGGGGGGGGGGGGGGGGGGGGGGGGGGGTGCAAACACAGGGAGGGCATGCAAACGCCACACACCCCGAGCTTGGCTCAAACCCCATACCAGGTAAAAAAAACCTGGGTACCGTGAGGTACCAGCTGAACCTGCCGTGCCATAATAAGGGTAAAAAGCCATAAAAAGTAATGATGAGATTCTCAACCTATCGCAATTTCTTTTCTACACAACATCAGTACCTGCAGACATTAATTTAATAGAGTTTTGAGTTGAATGTTTTAGCCATTTTTTGCAGCAGAGTAATTTTTACTGCATCATTTAAGCGTAAGCAGTGGACTCAAGGGACCTGCAGCGGGAGGTGGGATTTGAAGCTACATCCCTCTGTTGAAAAGTTAACAGCATTAAAAGGCCAGTGTGGGGTCTGTTCCAGCTGCACACCTCCACACAACAGTCATTTTGAGGTTTGAACATGGCCTCAGTGCTGAAATACAATGTTTGTTGCTGTGTTATTTCTACTTTTTGTTTTTTTTTGTTTTCGCTCTTATTTAAATGCAATTTTCTACAACTTAAAATTAAAGAAGCATGTTTTGATGGGGGAAAAAGCTTTCTGAACATTTCAAAATTGTCCTGAGTCATTGTTATGGTAATAACAACGAATTGTGTAAAACTTTGAAATGACTGATGACAATGTCTGGAGCATTTTTTTTCAATTCAACCACTTCTTACAAATTTTAGGATATGGAAGAATGTGTGTGGGGAGAAAAGAAAACAAAAACCAAAATTAAATATAAGAGCAAAAAATTTGTCATTCAGCACTTATCCCACATTTAGATCTGAAAATTATTATCTTGGAGCTGCATGGGGACCCAAAACTGCCCCCCCCCCACCTCCTGAACTTTGACAGTAACCACTGAGCATCCAGTTCCTACCTACATACTGGGCACGGCCAAATATTCTACCCCATTCCCATCAGAACCATTTTACCCTGTTTCACCATGCAGCACCCACGTGTCTCGCTTTACCAGGACCCAAGTGTCACTCCTGTGTCCTCTGCAATCGAACCCTGTCGCCCACACAGTCGCTTTAGCCATGTGAACTAGCTGCTTGGAAACATGTGAGGGAGGAGAGGCTATACAGTATGAGCCAGAGTGAAACGCCGCTTTGAATAATGACACCGTCACGACTGCGCTCTCCCGTCAGAGGCGAGTGGCATCCCACTGACCTCGCGAGCATCGCCTGTACAGTCATTAGCGGGTGATCTGAACACATGTGAAGAGGCTGCTTACAAAGAGGCAGTGCGGCCCCCAGAAAGGCTCCTCTGACAAAGAGCCAGTGCGGCAGTAATTAAGAACAGTATACCACGGTAAGCGGAGCCCACAGTCAGCCAGTCCCGCCTCAAATGTGAAGGCAGCCCATCTTCTAGAAAATAGAAGAGGGGGTGCTTTAAATTGCCTCCACTGCCCTCCCCAATGTAAATTTCACCTGTTTGCCTCCTTTCCTCCCCACTTGTGTCAAAGTATTTTGGTGCACAAAGAGAAGGTGGGAGGTGGGAGGCAGGAGATGAAGAGGACATGTCAAAGGCAATATTTCCCCACGTCTGACATCCACGGTGTTTGTATCAAAGCGCTGAGCTCCGGCACTTTCCGTTAGTCAAAGACTTGGTAGGAGGAAGAAAACCTTTGTTCCCCTCTATTTCTATTGTTAAATCACAACCCAGATTGCTATTTTTGGATGAAGTTATGGAACGTAGGCTGATTACTCTTGCATTCTAGACTGGGAAATGTATTTTGCCATCGTGGTCCACGCCAGACCCTCTGCAAATATGTGGAGGAGCACAGTGTTTTGTTTCTTCCACTTGAAAAATTAAGATCTGATCAGCATCATAATTTAGGTGAGTTCTGGAATATCCACACACCTTTCTGGAGCTCACCAGATAGTGCTGTGTGATCATACCTGTGAAATATAACAGCCATTCGATCTTCTGCCCCGGTTTTATGTGTGTGGTGGACGTTTTTGCAATTTCTCAGTGTGCCGTTTCTGTCTCTGTGTTGCTGTGACTCAGTGCTGTTCATAAATCTAATAATAAAAAAGAGGGAGAAACCTGCATATTTCCACTGTAATTTAGCCTGGTCACTGTAATTAATCACTATGTTTCCAGTCTGCAGGCAACCTTTCAAATAATGACTGTAGCCGAGGTGTCAAAGGGCAGATTTGGGGCCGACGTCTTGCTCCACTCCTCCATTGATTCCTGTTCCCAGGCTGGTCCCTGGGTCCCATCGAACGACTCAAACCGCGCCGGCGTGGCCCTCCTGTAATTTCTTAATCAATGTTTGCTGGGAATGCAGGCGTCCGAGGTCCGAGAAGGAAGGACTCCAGACCTGATGAGGTGATGCCTGGCCCTTTCCCAGAAGTCCCATCTCCTCTTATTTTGAATATGACTAATTTCCATTGGATGAGGTGCAAACCGAGGGGCACGGGATGTTTTTCTCCACTGCAGTATGCAGACTAACAATTGTACCTTTAATCATACATTTGGTGTTAAAGTATTGTCTGCCTGCAGGCTTGTGAAAAAGCACTTTCTAAGAGCTGTGATTCCCCCCCCCCAAACCCCTATTTTATGAATATAAAGTATTTGCTTGTGGTGAGAGAACATTCGGTGTTAACCTTCTCGTTTCATTAGATTTAAAATAAGTCAACAACTGCTTAAGCTTTGACCATCTGTGTTTTTGTTTACATAAGCACAGGAATGGAAATTATCCCCGACTTGGGATCTGTTCACAGCACTGAAAATAGTTTGTCACAGTCAAGTCTTTATGAAAAGTTGCGGAGATGCCACGACTAATCAAACAAGGTTGTTTTCCGATTTCACTTCCACGACAACTTCCTTGATGACTCTGGGACTTTGATTTTCTGTGATTTTACAAACATTACTGCTTTCTGTATTTCCCTACAGCATAACTGACAAGACCAACAAATGCTTGAAACTCTCAAATTCACAGATACTGGCTATAAATGGTGGCATTTTTTTGCTTACTCTTTAAGTAATGTCCTGTCATGTTCATAAAACATACTGGGCGCATTTGTTTGAAATTGATCATATCTCAGGTGCACCCATTCGGGTTGCATCGATTTGACTTTACGTTAAGTTTTATTAACACCCCTATTGCATCTTACAAGGTATTTCTTTGCATCTACAAGGACTTGGATTTAACTGACAGGTGCAAAACTGGAGCCACCATGTGGTCTTCTCCACAGTTATAGTTTGGCTCATGCTTTGTTAACTTCTCAGCCTCCATTACCCTGTGTTTGCTAGCTTCACCTGTTTTTGGTGACAGGGGTCGATTGCAGAGGACACAACACTTCATAATGAGTTTCACTCCTGGTAAAGCGAGACATTTGGGTGCTGCATGGTGAAACAGGGTAAAATGGTTCTGATGTAAATGGGGTAGAATATTTGGCCAGGCCCAGTATGTAGGTAGGCACTGGATGCTCAGTGGTTAATGCCAAAACTGGGGGGACAGTTCTGGGACCCCATGCTGCTTCAAAATAGTAATTTTCAGGTCTAAATGTGGGATAAGTATTGAATTTTTTTCTTTTCTATTCAATTTTGATTTTTGGGAAAAAGTAAGCTTGGTTCAGAAACACACTGACTCCAATGATTTTTGACAATTCTCCTGCAAAGGGTTTCAAAAATGAGTTTAAAGTGGTGGAGACTGTATGTGCTTTTGCGCCATCTCTGAAAATCAAACCCAGAAGACGGACACACGTGAGCGCAACAAGCCATCTTTGGTTAGATCCAGTCATCAGTCACTCCTATGAGCACCATCAGCCATAAATGATGCAAATGTATTGTAGTGATAAATATACCCATATTTCTATATTGGTTTTATACAGCATGTGTTTGATATAGCATTCAATTTTTGCTGAATGTGGATTTGTGAATAATTACTTATGCTTGCACCAGGTCCTGGTATCACGATGAAGTTACGACCTAAAGGTTTTATTGATGCTCATTAAATGTAGGCTTCTCCCTTAGCCAGACCCATAAAACCTGTTGAAGGCAGTTGCCTGGTTGAGATCTTTACCAGACACACCATAGTTCATTTTACATACATCGTTTCATATTGGTATCTCTGACGCTGCACATAAAGGTGATAATCTTTTCAAAGACCTGAACTGATGAAATGACTAATTAGTTCTTTATTTAGCAAATAATTATGTAAGTATGTAATTAAGGAATTTTGAGCCAGGTGGGACAAGTCTATTGTATTAACCAGTGTACTGTACTCATCCATCCATAACTTTTCTGTAACTGCTTATAAAATTATGTTGTGAGTAACCAAAGAAGTGCCCCTGGAAGTGCACACAGTACGAGACACTTCAGATGAGAATTCTTCCTTCCAGGCCAGTCCACACCCTCAGTTCTCAACTGCCACCAGGAGTGCTGGTTATTATGTCACCTCACTTGGCATTTCAGCCTGTTTCTGCTGGGCAGGTACTGAACTCTGTCTAAAACCTGAAAGATGGAATGTTGGTTCGTTACACTTACATACCTGTTAAGGTAATAAGTGAAAAGCCACACCTAATGCTCCTTCTGCAAACATGCATGGCTGACATGTTTAACTTTCCCACAACTGAAAAATTAATATTCGATTTCCATGATGATTCTCTGGAATTCTGGAATGTGGGGACACCCTTTTGGAGCTTATGAGACAGGGCTACGTGACTATAGCTGCAAAATGTTGCAACCCTTTGACCTTTTGTACAGGATCTTTATGATTTGTGTTTAATGCAAGGAGCTGGAACTAAGCACATAGAATATAGGGGGCAGATCAGTGTCCAAATGGTGAATCTTTCTTTTTTTGTATTTTATAGAAAAGCCCAGGCGAACATTCCTTCTCAGTTCCACAGTGTAAAAACGACATATAACATTTTGAAATGTGGTCAACGACACACAAGCCCCCTGCGAGTCAGGACACTGCTGGATGCGGCTGGTACTAATCTCCTCAACCCAGATGAAACAGCAGCGATGGAATCGCCAGATAGCTTTCGTGTCTCCTCCCTGGGGACAGTGGGCTCCAGGTTTGGGGAGATGAGAGAGGAGTCAGTGTCTGAGGATTTGAAAGTATGTGCAGCTCTCCTTGCCTGTTGGCCAGCTGGCTTTGGTCCACGGACAGCTCAACTCCAGCTGCTGTCTATAGGATAAACGCCGTGGCCACTCAAGTAATGCCATAGAGTTTAGCTGCAGCTCTGCCACTAAGCCAGTCCTGTAAGGGTCCCACTGTGTCGCAAAGGTGCAGCTTCCACAGCACAGTGAACATCTCACGGGAGGTGTCTCATCTAATATAAACCCAAGTAAACAACCATGCTTTGTATTGTCTGGATTTGCCATTAGCGTTAGCATCTTTCAGTTAACACAGCCTGAACACATTTCTTTTGTTTTCCTTTACATAGACAACACTTTCATAACGGGCTCTGAACGTGGAATCATTGTTTATGTCTTTTATTGAAAGTTTTTTTTTTAAACTTTATTTTATGATGCAATTTACGGCGCTGTTTTGCAGACATTCCAAAGCGAGATGTTTAACAAAAGTCAAACGCCAAGATCTGTGGTGTCTGTGACAAAGTCTTCAAAGTGCGGGTTCCCTATTCAGCACAGCAGATCACGCTCAGTTAATATGCCCGCATCACACCGTATTCATCGTAAACAATGTAGTGGAAACTTAGCTGTGCCGGTTGAGCAACGGAGAGGCCTAAATGAGGGACGTGTCAGCGATGCCGGCCTGCCCGTGTCAGGCTGCCCTCCCTACTCTCCCTGCTCTCCTGCCTCCGTCTGCTGCCGTGTCTGATGAACCCGTCTTGCTGTTGTCCTTCAGCGGCTGGCAGTGAAGGGCTGATCTTCCACAGGAGGCTTTCAGATGGAGCTACGGCGCATCCACAGCCAGCGATGCCTCTTAAAAATGCAGCAACAGTGCCCCCATTAGATGGGAAGGTGTTTCCAGAGCCCAGATGCAAGGAGCCAAAGCACGTCTGTCTGGGGTCGCATGGGTGGTACTGACTCTTTCTTGAGCCTCTCTGACCTCCTGATCTGCTGCTACTGCAGCTGTTATATCATCAAGTGTTTCTCATTACTTTGCTCAATGTATAACACTTTTATAGTAAGAAAAGAAATAACAATATTTTGTGCTGCACCAGGAACTCGTGTACAATTTTGATATAAAATTGTCTTTGGCCGCAGTCACCTTGTGGTCTTTCAGTAAATACGGCAACCCAGCAGCTGTGGGTCAAGGCTCCTGTCCCTGCTGTGTCTCACTAGACATCTCTGGCGTGGAGGTTCATGTTTCCTTTCAGTGGGAGTGATGACAAGGGTTTTTTCCCCCTTTGCTTAACAGAAGCAATCTGTTACTATAAATGTGTCCTTTGTCTGCTTGCCTGAGTCTTCCTCCACACTCCGCCATGTGCCTGCTTGTCTGCTGAAGCGGTAACATCATCCTTTAAACAAACAAAATAGTGCTGCTGGCTTAAGTCAATTTCCAAAAAAATGTCTGCATCTCCTGTTCAGGTAACATCATTTTCATTTACCATGAGGAATCATAGATTTCAAGCCAGAAGTGCCAGAATTAAAGAAAAACATATGCATAGAATATGCCAACGTATCCTTGTGCAGCAAAGCTCAGTCATGTTTATTTTCCTAACTATTCTTAGATTATTGAAGCACTTGCATGGTTTCAGGTGCAAAACAGAAAATATTTTGCCATGAGCCAGTAAGGTACATTGTGTTAGAAATCTCACATTTTACACATAAATCTGCTGTTCTTCAGACAAATAATAACAACAATAGTAGTAATTTTAAGCTTCATCTAAAATGACATTTGCACACACAGATATCACACTACTTTCAAGTGCTAGAAATCTCAGCATTGATTCCTGTTTGCTCATAAGATCAAATCTGTACAATTTAAAATTGAATCGGTGCGTATGGACTTCTCGGGTATGAGGCCCCAGTCATACACATACCAGAGTGTGGTACGTTTTACTAGGACTGACAGATTTGATTTGCTGTATCCTGCTTTTGTTGTGTTACCAAGGAGCCCAGTGTCATGGAACTGCTCTGCAGGTGTGCAGATCTTGGCTGTGTTTGTGTACCGTGGTAAAATGCTGTGCAGTGAATCCATTTCAGCAGCCAGCATTGCAGGGAAATGCCACTGCTAACCTCACTTTTCTCGAATTACACAGCAACCGGAAACAATTACCGCTATCGATCCCACACAAGGCCGTCACAACCCAGGGGGGCCCCGTCGGCACAGATTCTCCAGGGGGTAAGGTTTTAATGAGTGGGTGGGTGTCAAAGGGGTGAATTGTGTCTGAAGTGCTGGGCCCTGGTGAACAACCTCAGCTCTGAGCTCTGAAAATAGCACCTCCATGGCCTACTGTGGCGCAGGGAGGCTAGAAAAAGACCCCCCCACTTGAAACAGGAGGATGCCTTCTGTTGTGCAGTATGTGCAGAGATGTGGATGGGAAGAATGCTGCGATTTATTATCCGCTCCGCTTTCAGAGGCTGTAGGCGGACACACCGGGGGAAGTGGTTCATAGCTTACAGGTCCCAGCTGCGTACAGCTACTAATTTTAAAGAATTTTTTCTTTTTCCACTCACCACAGCCTGCAGACGCCAGCCTCCTCCCATGCAGACTCGGACGCTGCCCCAGCCATGCGGCCGTGGTTCTGCTGGGCTTCCGCAACGCAGGCACCTCTGAGGGATGTGAGTGTGGGATCTAGAAAAACAAAATCTAGCCTTCAGCTACTCCTTTTCTTTGTTCTGCTCACCTACAGCAAAAGAAAAAAAAAACTAAAGAAGCTGCGCTGCACATTGGCTGGAGACAGGAACCAAGTGCACCCTCCTCCATAGTCAGTAACACCACTGTATAGCATGTAGGAAAAGGGTCTGATTCTCAGTCCAAGAATATCACTGCAATAAGAGAATCCTAACACTACAGGTCTGTACCTCCTAATATAAGAGTGACTTGAACAAACAGTTATGGTGGCTCAGACATCAGCCAGGTGATGCATCGAATGTTGGGGAACAGGATGGTTTAATGGTAGGAGGGCTACTGGAACCAACCACAGATGGACAAGATCTGGTTATATGGGCTTGACAGAATGTTACTATAGTGAGAGAAGCTACATGAAACAACTGTGGACAATTAAAAGTCTGTCTTCCTTTCATAGAAGAACAACTAGTCACCCACACAAAACATCAGCAGTGAGAAATGTGGCAATTCCAAGGGACTATAAGATCAGGAAGAAGGAATATGAGGACCTGAAGAAATACCACACATTGAAGGTGAAAGGTGAAACCAAGCTGGTCCTGCTGGTGATAGAAACACTTGGGGTTGTGAACCCTAAGCTAGAAGAGATTCCCAGAATGACAAGATCGATGCCAGTCCAGATGAACATCCTAAGAACAGTACTATTACTGCACTGTACTCTCAAACCCCCATGTCTGCATATATTGTAATATTTATATCATTATGCAGGTTCACTCCATATATAAAGTCAAGCTTGGGAAATGGATGAAAACTAGGAAATTAATGAAGTTTTAACACATACCTGTGCCTGTCTAGAGCTGCTGCTGTGACGCCCCTCACCAGGGGCCACACACTGCATATAGCACATTAACACAAGCCTCATCTCTAGTTTTAACTTCATCTGGAAAGAAGAGTAGGCAGAAAAGTTTGAAAATGAACTCTGGATCCATGGAGTATCTTTTTGCAGGACACAAGGAGAGGTCAAGGTGAAGGATCACCTAGGGAACGGCTGGGGTTCACTGGACATAAAAATGCTGAGAAGAGCAACTGCCGGGCATCCAAACAACCACACTATATCCCAGAAACATGTTCAGAAGCCACCTGGGAGAGTGTTGAATGGTGTAAAACAGGGCTAGGGAGGTCTTGTGAGAAGTGAAATGTTGTGTTCACCAAAGCCAGCCGTGCTTGTTGCCTGTATGAGGAGCTAAGAAAGCACTTCTCACTTTGCAAGTGTGACTCGTGGTCCAAAAGCTCCACCCAGCCAGTCAGCCCCGCAGGCACCACACGGCCAGGGACGTGATTCAAGCACCTAAGTTGAGCCTGATCCCAATGGTCTCGCTTTCTTCCTGCCCTGTTTGTCACAATGACAATCTACTCCACTTGGACCAGAACATCGCAGTTGTATCTCCACAAACATCAGCTCATCTCAGTGTCCTCACAGGATGATCAACTCATCTCAGATGTATTAGCTTAACATGATGAAAAAGTATAAACATGGAAAAAACTTTTTCAGACAGGAAGATGCTTATTCTACGAGGAGCACTCTGTAAGAGTTTCATTATTATTATTATTACTATTATTAAAGTAGTTTAAACTATGTGAAACGTGTTAGCTGAGTCAGCTTTGACCTTTGCTGTGATGAATCTACTCTGGCATGTTTATTTTCTGCACTTCCTGGGGTGGAAAGTGAAAAGGCATCCATTGATCCATTATTTACAGCGCAGATGAAGTATGGCAGCTGTCTCTGGAATAAACGCAGAGGTGATGTCAGTGCTGGAGAGCTACAAAATGTCACAAAAAAAATGTTGAAATATTTGATTAAGATGTTTCTTTGAATGCCGCTGTCTGGGATGCAGATACAGGTGTGACAGAGACCACAGGCTGTGGGGTCAAAGTTATGCAATGAACGCCTTTTTTTGTTCTGACTATCTGATCTGACACCTGTAACAGAGATACTCTGCTACCTTCCACGATTTAAAGTACATACAGGTTTTCCTCACGAATCTGTCAGGTTTTGTTTGCTAACGTATATGAGTAAATATTCTGCTGTCACGAGTAAAAGTGAATTTTGTTCTATATATGAAATATGCCTTTTTAATTACACCGGTGCTACAGTGTTTAAGATCTTCGTTTCCAAGTTCCCAAAACACTCAATGGTATATATTAATACTTGGATCGGTACCCAAGTGGAAAATCCCAGCGTAATGACTTCTGTCTGAGTGAAGCTGAAGCGCATGACAGAAATACAGGAAACGTGCGCGAGTGCGACACCAGGGGGCAGCACTGCACCCGGCATCTGTGTTCTCAGTCGTTGCCTCGTGTGGCTCGGGTTCAAACACAGTTTGTCATTCCGGTCACTTTGGTCCCACAGTAACAGTTCATTACAGTAACAGGCATAACAGTTGCTATATTTTACTGTTTCTTCTATTTTATATTCTTTTCATTTCTTCTTTTTTTGCATAAATTCGACTACTTTTTTAAATTTTTTGCTGCTATTACTACTTTTAATAAGGAACAAAATGTAATGTATGATACTAAAGAAAAAAGTATCTGCATATAAACACATAAATGCATATTAATGACCTCATTAACAGTTTGGTAATTAGGTAAGTGGTGTTTAAAATGTTCTTTATCACACTGATATAGGTATTTTATAGTGCTGGGGATATTTGGGAGTAATTAATTGGTGTTTCTTGAATGCACCTAGAACAATTCATAATTCTCCTCATAAGAAATAATGGTACTTCCTGATATCTGAATTTGTCGTATTTGAGCCATTTCAAAGAACTGGTTACACCAGGATACTGCAGTAAAGGTGTACACTACTTAAGGCCTCTTTCCTTGCAACTGACTGGAATACCATTCAGTGTGTATAATTCTTTGGATTCTCAGGATAGGTTCCAGGCCATCATAACCCTATACTGAGCAAGTGATTATTTACAGCAGATGGATGGATCAGTGGATGAATGGATGTGTGGAAGTCTCTTTTTTCTGAGTGAAGTCTGTCGTCCAGAGAGCAGGGGTATTTAAAACCAGCTGTGGGGAAGGTGGACAGGCCCCATTGTGTCCCCACCAGGAGCTACCATGATCACAGCTGACTCACAGCTGCTGAAGGGCAACCAGGAAAGATAATCTAGACACTCCTAGTTTCCTGTGAAGATGCTGAAAAGTGCTTGTAGCCACAACTTCTCTCTAGGGGACCTGCAGATGATCATGTATCTGGGGACGGCAGCAGATGACGCCCGAAACTGGGCAGGGAAATGACTGCTGTCGGGCCTATTCAGAGCAGAAACCCCCCTGTGAGGTCAAGACCACCCATGTGCTGAAGGCACTCAGCGTGTTTAAATGTTTGGCTGTTGGAGGTACAACACTCCACTGTGTGCTCACAGCTTCTTTTCAGCCGAGCAGTACAAATTTCTGTGGGAATCACCACGTTTCCTGGCTTTGGCCCGTTACCTGCATGTGCCCAACTGTTGCGGAGATCCGTTTTGCCAAACCTGTTATTTATCACCCTGCTTTCAGAGCAGCAGCAGCTTCCCTACCCTTTATGTGTGAGGCGTGAAGATGCATCCAGCTGCATCACCGGCTTACTCTTTCGCTCGATCCCGGCCCCCGCCAGCTCTTTAGCCGAGCAATTAGCTGCTGCTGTCACTTTTGATTAATTTTTTCCCTGCCAACCACCCCAGAAAAGGAGCGGTCCGATAGGAGTCGTCATTATCACGGCGTCGATGGCCCTATGCGGAGTTTCGACCTGCCGTTCCTCACACGGCCGCTGTCATCTGAGCCCACCCTCTCGGTTAGTCGGCACAATAATGAGGACTGGTGTCTGTCACAAGGTTGAAAAACTGCTCTCTGATGCCCCTTTCTGATGGTCTGGAGACAAAATTGGTGTTAGTGAGCACACTGTTTATTGCTCAGGAATAGTTTATTTAACGGATGCTGTTGGAAACAATGGCAGAGAGGCGGCTCCGCGTAAATCAACCCTGCTGTCGATCACCATTGGTGACGTACAACACTTTCATTATACCCCTCATCGGCAGGCGCTGTGGATTAGGTCTGTAGAGCGAACATATAAATATTAATAAAACCTCACGTAGACTCTTTTTACTGGAACCCAGACAAATATAAGTTAGATACACGGTGCATGTAGAAAGTTTTCATCCCTCCAAGATTACTTCCTCAATTTTCTGCATCACAACACATTTTAATTATTTTTTTGTATGCATAAAAAGCCATACTTGGCATTTTGATGGGTCATACTCATTTTATTATAAAAATGAACAAAAAGTACAAAAACTGAAACAGCCATGGCCAGTTTTGTCATGCTAATAGTTGGGGGAAATACTTTCTACACCTACTGTGTATTAAGACTTGTTTGCTGTGGTGTCAGTCAGACAGCATTATTAAAAAGGCCTCTAATATTTCAGCTTGAACTCTGTATTTAGCACATTTTCAATGCAAAGGTTGACGGATTAGATAAGTGAAAACCTGACCTGACAGAATCTTAGGCGGGACACTTTTTACTGCACCCCCCAAAAATCAGAACAAAGCAGTTTTTGGCACCTGCACCCTAAAACGTGTTCTAAAGTGAAGTGAAACATGTTTGTTTTAATAAAAAAAGCTGGTGCTGAGGTGTTGCTACTTTGACAGTTTCTTGGAAGGCATCGTGTTTGCAGATGCTGGGGCTTGTTCTGGCTGGCGAGAGCACCACTCTGGTTTACCTCCTATTTACCTCACCGCCTCCGCCGAGCTGAGGCTCTTAATGGATGCGCGGTGTTTTCCGGCAACGTCTCTGGAGCAGCAGCACGGCGAGCCATTACCGGCAAACGCAGCGTAGCTCAAAACTAATTAAAAATGCTGAAAGATGGGAGGCGACGGTAATCCAAGAAAAATTGCTTCACGGTAATCTTTGTTAATAGTTTTGAGACCCCACTTCTGAGATGGCTGCTCATTCCCCATGCGCGAGAACAAAGTAAACATGCGCCTGGCCGTGTAGAAAACAAATTCAGTGATTCTCTCAGTTCCATTATTAATGTCTGATTTTATTTGATACAGATAACTGAAGGGGTGGGAAGAAAAACAAGATGGTGAAAGATTATATTTCATCAGATAACTTTTCATGTCTAAACCCTCCCTGTGTCAGAGAATTACAATAAGAAATGTTGGGTGGAGAATGGGAAGCATGAGGTTATTAAGATGGGGAGGCCTGATAGCGGGAGAATGATCCTTGTAAATGCTCTCCGAGTGCGGAGCTCGCAGCAATGAGGAGTAGTGAGACCTGCTGCATAGCTGGATGAACGGGGGGGGTCACACGACACCCTCCTGGGTAGCCAAAACACAGCACCCTCAGGTGTGTGTCTTCTCTGCTGTACTGTAGGAATCTCCTACAATTTATTACTGCACAAAGCAGAGGGAAGAACACTAGTGAAGAACGTTCTACACTGTATCTGCACTATTTTTCCACTGGTGTTGGTATTCTTGACAAATAATTGTTTTTTGATAAATGAACCTACAATGTCGGCAGACTACACTCTAAAGGCCAAAGGGTGTTTACCATACTTCTAGAAATCTTAGTTTGAAGATCTCAAGGTCTTTCCAAGCAACGCTGATGTTTATGATGCTGTTAGGTTGACGCCTTCTGTATGTCCAGCTGCTGGTGATGCCGTATGAGAGAAAAACTTGCAAAGTTGCAGGAAAGAACAGGATCAGTAGCAACCAGATGGATGGACTCAATCGCCTTGATGATGGCACAGCCCTGTCCAGCCTAAGGACATCAGTGTGAAACAGAATATCCCAGAGGCACTTTATTGATGTGGTCGCCAAGAGTCAATGCTGACTTAACAACAACAAGATCATCAACACCAACAACATCAACAACCAACAACAAACCAGGTTATCACCATAGTGAAAAAAGATGTTTAGACCTCAGGAAACATACTTTACTGTACATTAAAGCATGATCCCAACTTTTGTAAATATCTAGATCTGCCCATTTGGGAAAAGATTAGTCTTTAAGATGGGTGAGAGAATTTTTATATTGTAAAAATATATCAATTCATGATCATGTGTTTAACGGTAGAAATTGAAGTGTACTCGCTAGTTAGTTTAAATCATTATAGCTCAAACCATGCAATGTAATGCATTGCATTTAATAGCAGAGAATATAAAATGATTAAAAGTAAACAGTAAAAAATGACCAGAGATAATCATTACTCTGGCATTTAGTATTCTGTGTGGCCCACACTATATGTTCAAATATTTAACTGATATTTTTGTCACTACTAAGTCACACATCGCAGACCATCGCAACAGTGCGGTTAATCTGTGAATAACTACAGATGGAAAAGTGCAGGAAAGGCTACGTAAAATGCCAGTCCGTTCGTCTGTCATCACGCTGGTCCACCAAACAACTGTTATCGCACCTGTCTGAAAACCGTGGGCTGTGTGGAATAGGAACAATGTTACAGAACTCCACGGGGGGGGGTTGTGAAGCATCCAAGGTAATATGGGTCAGCAGGGGGTACAGTGGGTCTAGGCAGGACACAAGGTTCGAATCCCACCTCTGGTTGTAGTTTTGTTTATCAAAGTATTTAGCCTGAATTGAAACAGTAGAAATGACCCACCTGCTTAAACGGGTACATTGCTGTAAGTGGTTTACCACTATAAGTCAGTTTCAAGAAAAGAGTCAGTTAAATGAATAAATAAGTAGCGCGAACTGTGCTCAGTTGGGGAGGAAATCAAAACACAAGGATTTAAACTACGAAAAAGCACTTTAACATACGAGGTGCCACACCGACCCTGAACTTTTATTTTTATGAGATGAGGCGTTCAGACACACTGCTGATCCCAGCATTTCTCCTGCTTGTGTTGGACCCCAGAGCCCATGTTGAAGGCCCTGACTCTGAACGCATCACCAGCCGACTAAGGGCTCAACAAGGCTACTAATATTGGTGTCTCATTACATCAATCTTCTCCTTCTGTGAAGGACACTTCTCAGGGTGTCCAAAGAAGCGCCGAGAAGAAAGTGGCAAGGACCCTAAATAAATGAGCAAGGAGATGCGAGTGGACCACACTGTCTGGTACTCAGGCCTTGGAGAATCCTATACTCAGAAGAGGGCTAAACTGAAGGTATTTGCTATGGAGAACTTCAGCAAGCCTTTATTCATTTAGCCATTGCTTCTCTCCATAGCACTTTACAGTGTTAAGCTGACAGGTCTTATTCACCCATTTGCACAACTGGGTAACTTTTGACCTCTCAGTCCAAAGGATGCACCTGTAACCACCACACCACCTGCTACCCTGCTAAGTTAAAGATGTCCCTCTGCATGCAGCACAGGTGCTGTTTCAGGTGTTTTCAGGTGTGCGTGACAGATACGGCTGTGCTCATGTTCTCCCCAACACGCCGCATGGCGCAGTTGCTGCTGCTTAATAAAGCAACAGCCGTAAATGCTCTGTGTAAGTGGACCCACCTTTCTGTGACCCACGGGACAAAAACAGATGCAAAACAAGAAAGAAGGAGATTTATTGTATTTTTGGAGTCAGGTCACCATCTCAACCTGTGGCTTGATGGGGCCCAGTGAGAATATATTTACTTACTTTTGTAATAAAATGGGTTAAAAGTGTTTTCAGTCAAATTTACAGATAATTGTGTAACTGAAGTGGATTTATTTAAAAAAATTTCTATGCTTGACTTTACTGGTTCATTTTCTAAAGCACTTTGACACTGCAAACTTGTATGAAAGCTCCTATACAAATAAAGGTGTTACTAATATTATTTTTACAGCTTACAAACGTCCTACAAATATGCATCTTATTTTATGCTCCCAAAAGTTCCAGTCAAACTGACTGATAATTGGGTTCCTTTAAACAAAACTAAAGTGCAGATGGTAAATTACACAGATTATTATGACTTTCGGTGAGTCTTCCAGAGGTCGTCAGATATTATCGAGTTTTGGAATTTCCTCACATTGGTGCAGTTTAGAGGCGCATTTGGTTGCTGACAGGAGAAAGTTTTGATGTATTAATTACAGAACTGCTGAATTGTTTGAGGACGTGTGCCAGAAATAACAGATCTGTCTGTGTGCACTCTGATCCAGCCGGGCGACAGCATTCCTCTGCCTCTTCTCAGGCCTGCTGGAGCAATGAGCTGCTCCACCTCAGTTCACGTGGGTAACGGGACAGACGACAGGTATAAAAATACCTTGTGCTCCTATCCTATGTTGTTGCGCCTGTTTGCTTTTTGCACTGCAGAAACGAGGCTTTTGTTCGGGGAAATTGGCGGCCTCCTTTCTTGGCTGTGAGGTGCCAGGGCCCGCGGCATGTTGGCAAACTCGTGCACTCCTAAACACGCTGTCATGCAACAGCTCTGTTGTTTTGCAGCAACTAACTATTTGCTGTGGCAGACTGTTTGAAAGTGGCTGCACTTCACTAGGAGGTAAAAAACCTTGTTCAATTCTCCAGCAAAACACCTGTCAAAAGCAAGATGCTGTTGTTCCAGCTGTGCACATTTACTGTCGAGTGGAAGGTGACTAAGTTGGGCATTGTGGCAAAATCAGGGGGATGTGGATAACAGGCTCAAGTCTCAATAATTACCAGGAAAATGTCACAAGAATTTCGGATTTTTATTATTATTTCTATTGCAGGGCATTTGGGTTAGCTGTTTTGACAGTGACTCTCGTCAGTACAGCATCTTTCTTTTTGCTCCACCATCTTTTATTATGAATTTAAATTTCAAGCACTTTATAGTACTGAGCAGCTGGATCCTGGTCTTCCCGACCAACAGACCACAGGCTTGAAAAAAGCAGCAGTCGAAATTGAACAAGGATGTCATTCCACTCAGGCTACTTTACAGCTCGGCAGAAGGTCACAGGGTGGAGGCACTGTGGTAAAAACACACTGTGGCCCCCCAGAGGTTCCTGTCTTAATAAACTTGTGCAAAATATGTGAAATGTCACAAGAATTAGTGTTTTTAATAATCAACTCTATCGTGGGGCTGTGTAAGCTGTTCTAAGATTGTCACTCTTAACTTCAGTCAAGTATCTTGCTTTATGGACCCCTGGTGATTAAGGAGAGGCGATGAGGCTGCTCCAGGCGGGAGATGCTGCTGTTGTCGTGGCACCGGCCTCCTTTGCCAATGGAGCTGTGGGTGGCGCCACTTGTGCTCCCGAGGGCTGACAGTTTATGAATGTCCCGCTCTGCATCTTAATGGGACTGTCTTCAATCACTGGTACGGACTGAGACACGGCAGAGTCCTGAAACAACATGCAATTTCCTCCACCATGTCGTTTGGTCATCTGATGCCGAGATAAGAGACCGCACCGTGGCTCACTGGCGCCACCAGCTGGAGAAATGCCTCAGTGCACAACAGGTTTGGCCTTTTTGCGGAGATGAACCAAACAGAGAACAAAGAGGGGCTATATAATTGAACCAGATCTTTACGCTCTGCAACTCCTTAAAAAAAAAAGTTCTTTGTTGAAATATTCAGGAGCAAAATAATATGAAAATCCATGCCAGTCTCAGGGTGCATGGGAGCTGCTGTGCATGAATCACAGCGCAGATCCGATTCTTTGCTTGATGGATTTCACGCAATGGAACAGATGAAAAGATTATTCAACGTCAACAAGAAATACATGCCAAGAGTTCCAAAACGATGCCTTTTGGCTCCTTAAAAAATGCTATTTAACCGTAGCAGCCTGCCGGCAACTATCATTATTTTTTTGGACACCTTTGCGGGGTTGGCCCTCAGTAGGCTGGATTTCACATGACTGTATCACATCAAACATATAATCCCAAATACGGCATCAAAGAAAATTAAACACACAGCGTAAGGAAGCGTGAGGTTGTTTACCTCGGACACGCTGCTCCTTGGACAGCCTCCCTAGACACCGTACAGGCAGAATGTGAGGATGTGTTGGAAATTATTTTGCAGCCAGAACAACTGAGTGCAAAATTAGTCATTGCACATTCTTAGGATTTTGTCATGTAAATATTTAACCCCCAAAAATATATGGAACCTCAAAATATTTATTCCCCTTACAGTCACTATTGGATGTTCATCTTGAAATAGCTTGTATTAATCATTTATTTTCCTAGCCCTCGTCCATGGGCTCCTTTTCAGACTTTTGGGTGGGCTTCAAATAGCATGGCCTGTCAGTTATGATCTAACGCTGTTTCATCACATTGCTTTTCATTTCCGAACAGGAGGTGTGTGTAAGGCATATATTAACACCACGCATACAAAAGCCAGCGCAGCAGAAAATAGCTCATGTGGATTAATTTTAACAATGGTTTTGCGTATTGCGTTATTGGAAAAGACAGAACAATCTGCTGCTGTACAAAAGATAGGAGGTGAATGACAGACAAATTTATACAACTCAGACACAACTGGACTTCATAAGAACAGCTTTTGTGATGTTATTCTTCAAAACCATCACCTTCCAGTTGTTCCAGTGTGCCAGTTTCTGGTTTCAGCTGCGAGGAAACCATTGCTATTTCTTCTGTCAAGGGCTGCAATCCACTCTTTTCATTTAAGTCGATATTTAATAGTTTCATCTACATGTTCACACCTTGGGGGCCCTTTGAGGCAAAATATGAGTTTAGAAGAGTAAAACAATTTGAGGCAATTAAATAATTTTTGTTTCCTTGCCACTTTAGTACTTTGTAGCTTCTGAGACCATCAGACCCACAACCTACCTTCAGTTTCACTTAAAAAAAAACCAATTTACAGTGATTTACCTCAACAGTGCTACAGCATCAGGGGGGTTCAAACCCATGCTTTTTGAGTGCAAAGCAGGCTAACCAGCACACCACCTGCCACTAGGTAAAACACACTCACAGACACATCCAAATCTCAGCATTGCTTCTCCGTGGAATTTGAATTTGTCACATTTGAGTTTGTTCCAGCAGCAGCTGCTGTTTGTATCCAGCAGGCATGACATTTGAAAGCAGTGCAGCATCATATGCGACCAGCAGAGCCGCTTACTTGATATTTGGCAGGATTGGCTGCAACCGCCTCGGAGGGTAAACGGAAGGGAGCCAGAGTGGGAGGTTTCAGAGGTGTGTATGTGTTCCTGTTTGCATGGCTCTAAGTGTGTCTTTGTGGGTTCAGGGGTGTCCATTATTTGGGAGGGGACACTGACAAGGAGAACCGATTTTATTTTCACCTTCCATACAACATTCTCTCAAATCAAAGATAACACAATAAAAAACCTGACTTCATGGTGGAATGGCAAAACACTAAGGTTATTTTAGCCCACATTAAAGGTTATTTTAGCCCACATTTTTCCTGCATTTACAGGACTTCACTTTTGTCTTTTTGTTTTTTGAGAAGTGAAAGGTGCAGAGATTATACTGGAACAACAAAGCAGCAGGACACAGTGCTTGTGCAGCATTGAGCGGGAGTCACTGAAGTCTGGGGCCCTTTTCCAGAAAGGCTGGCAGCTCGGTCGCTCACATGTCCACAGGAGCTCACCGAAGCGACATCCCACTATTGATGCTCACCTCAAAGACACAAGACAGCTCAGAAACAAATAAAAACATGAAAAGAATGACCTTGCACAGCGGACACCCGCCACTGCAGCGTGTCACAGAGCATTAACATCACATGTTCTCCCCAGCGGTGGAGGCAGGACTGTATTAGTTCTCTCACTTGGTGTAGAGCGGTTCTGGCCCTGCCGAAGCAGCCTCGAGGATACACAGACAGAGTGGCTTTGTCTCTCGCTTTTCTTCTCTCCTTTTCTTTCTTGCTCACATATTCTATCATCCAGTATAAATGTCTCCCATGTGGCTGTGTCTCACGTCCAGCAGAATGAAAGTGAATTTATTCCCGGTGCTGTAGCATCCCTGCAGCAAATTGTTATGCCCTTTGTGGGCATAACCAGAAGGAAGCTGTACAGCATCTCCCCAGGAGCCTCCGAATGATAGGAAGTGGCGTGCAAGCATTAGAAGATAAACCTGAAAGGTTGGATAATTTTTCAAAATGGTTGGTGTTTATGGCAAATTTTGTTACTTCTTACTGCTTCTGGTTGGCAGTTAGTTGAAATTTTTCATTTCCCAGCTTTTCCAGCCTGTTCCTGGCAGCACCGGAGGTGAGATGGGCTGCCAATATCAGCCCAAAGCAAAGGAAGAAACTCATTTGTGGATGCAGTTTCTTTTACCTGGAGCCCATTCCTTACTCTGTTTTGTGCTTCCTCACACCCCACACAGAATCCCTGGTCTGGGTTTGGCTCTGTCCAGTGTTTCTACATACGTCTGAGAAAAGAACATCAGCTCAGCTGTATGCCAAAGAACATGTCTACATACCTATGCTCACTAGCACTGTGGCCAAGGATTGAAGTGAAGATAAATGAAAGCCGCTCTGGGTAGTTAGCAGACATACAGAAAGGGTAAGTGCCGTCGAGTGGAAGATGACCACGCTCATGGTCTTCATAATTCACACCTTCTGTCCTGCACATCTTTTGACTGAGAACATGGGGTAATCATGAAAACTCACAATCTTAGCCGATCCAAACCTACAGCCAAATGCTGTAGTGTGGTCACTATGCCCCTTGGCCAATGAGAGGATCGGAAAATCTTCATCGAAGGCACAGAAGAATGTTCTTGAAGCTGTGGCATCAACACAGACCGAGCACTATGTTAGAAGTGTTTGAGTATTTCTCAAGATTCCCTTAAGGAAACTCTTCTGTCTCCATGTTGATCTGCAGCCAAAATGCTGAGCACAGCCTTTTGGTTACTTTAGCTGGGCATCAAATCCACACTCCACACTTCTGTGTCTAACTTTTTTATGCAGCAGAACAGAACCGAGTCACAACAGTATAGAAACACAGTTAGTTTAGTTCAAAAATGGAAATGCATACATAGAAGTACACAGAACAACTCAAAGGGTTACAGTAGTTAATGTGGGAACTCATTCGTCCCAAATCTAAGTTCCAAATCCTGACTTAATCTTCCAAAGTTCATTCAAATGACCGTACAGATCTAGTATTAGCTTTTCTTTCAACTCGTCACATATTTTGGCTTAGCTAACTCTGTAGACCTTCAGTCTCACGTTGATGCTAGAGTTCCATGTGGATCTGTTTTTTTGCAGTTATATGTTCCTGCTTTGAGCCACTGGAAGCACTTTGATTAGTGGGATCCTGTGGTCTTATAAGATATAACATAACACAATATAATTGTTGCTTCACCTGTCGTGTTCCTCTGTGATTCTGGTTAGATGTGAGTAGACTTTGTGCAAAGGCTCCAGTCATAAGCTAACCCAGTGAATTGCTGGACTGAGTCTACCACCAAGGTTGGATTGCGGTCTTATCTGATAAAAGATGTGATATGTATGGTGAATGTGGCAAAATGGAGTGTGATCACAGTGCTACTGAGGTGAGATTTGCAGCCATTCTTATCAAGTTGGCTGTTGGTGATGAATCACTGATTTTACTTTTTACCAAAGGGCAACATACCTGTAATCCTGGTCAGCAGCACCACAGTATGAACCGAACAGACTTCTTCCGAATTTAAAATGACCATTACAGGCCATGCTGAATGTCGCAGTAGAACAGTCTGGAGGTGACATTAACACAATGCCCAACACTGTGCCATGTTGTATTTGTTCCAGCTGTCACGAAGTTTTCAGTTTAATATTCTGGTAACACACCCCCTCACCTTACAGCACCTGCTTTTCATCGCATGCAGAAATCATTTTAATAACTTATAGCTTCTGAATTTCTGTTTGTATTTGTCTATTTGTTCTTTATACATGGCTTTGCTTTTCAAGCCACAGACTTGAAATCTGGCTCACAGGTACTTCTCACCCTACAGTAAGAGAGGTTTTTATGCAGTGAAGTTTATTAAACTCCAAAAAGGCTCCTTAGTATTTTGAAAATTAAAAATTCTGGCTGTATGACGAAGCTCAGAGCATTGGGAGCAAAGGTGTCACACATAGCACACTCACAAATTTTATCCCCTCCGGTTGGCTGAGATGTCACACATGCTGAATATCACATTTCATAGCTCCATAATCTAACACACATGCTGATAGATTTTCTCATACTACTGTCAAAGAAAATTTTGCAAAACAATAGTTTTCTTTATTCTACGTTCAGTTCAGTATGAGTGCATACAACATGTAGGGAGAGGCCATACAGAAAGGGGTCACCTTAAACAGACATACAGGCATGGGCAGAGGTACTCAGTTTTATGAATAGAAAAGTATTGGTAGTTAGACAATAAATGTTTGAGCAGTAAAACTTTTATATTACAGGTCAGGATGGGGTGAACATATCTGAGTTAAATGAGTTTAGAGAGCTAGAGATGGTAAGGAACGATTACACAAGAATGCAGGACAGCCTGCAACACAGACAGCTTCACTGCAACTTGCTTAAACTTTTCAATTCTTTCACACCTCCCCACACACAGTGTGGACACAAGACTGATTCTTCATTCTTGTCTCCCCAGGGATCCAGGAGCAGGACTTCTAGCTCATTCACAGAACCTAGCTGTCCCCATTGCGTCTCTACAGGACGTTTCCAGCCACAGCCGGTTTTGAACATTTTTTGAATGTACAGCCATCCTGCACACCTTTATATGTCTATTCTGGAGAAAGTGGTAAGATACAAGCTCTCCGGGAGGGGATTCACTCAACCATTCAAAAGACACCTAACAAAAAGTTGGATTAGCTTCAACTTTTTAAACAAAAACCTGCCAGATTATTTTAAAAGTTATCCTGTCAAGTTAGCTGTGGAAAAAAACAATTTCCTCATCCTTATGCATGTTTCTTGTTTTCCCAGCTATAGTGACTAATGACTTGAAAACATATCACTTACTTGGCTGACATTCATCATGCGGCGTTATCCACGTTCGTGTTTCCATCAGTCCGAGAAAGGGAGATGTGCAAAAGAAATGAGGAAAAAGTCAGTACTGCTCTAGGTAAACCAATCTACTGAGCTCCAGAAGGAAGGGTTGCTTTCAAGTGTTCTGCCAACGTGTAGCTATTCATGGCTCAACCAGTGGTTTTTGGATGATGACAGACAGCGGAAAAGACACGGACTACGTGTCTGATTGCAGGAGGTAAAGTGGACCACACTTTTCCCAGTACTTTTTAACTGAATGAGGTAACTGAGAGGTTCTCTACATCTCTGCAGCCACTTGATCAGAGGCGACTGAAAGATCTGGACATGACCAAATACTGCTGACAGCCTTGGCCCAGGTAGCCAACAAAAAAGTGGCTCACAGACAAGAGCAGATGTGATGTTACACCCATGTAAAGGTGAGACAGCATTCGAGAGGCTTGTGAAGCCCTATTCATTCAAGATCAACGTCCTGAGATGTAACAGCCTCTCGTACTTAATCTTTTACATGTGGCCACATGGGACGATCCCCTTGTAGGGAACATTTCATTTCATCTGTTCGGCTGTTTTATCAAGTTAAATTGGTCCCACGCTGCCAGTCATGGCAAGTTTGACCCCCCCCCCCGCGCCCCCCGACACAGAACCCCTGTCTAGCTTTCCTTCTTTACAGCACATCCTTCACAACTATTGTTCGAGAATCTGCAAAATGATAGTTTTTTTACCAAACCATTTAAATTGAAAAAAAAAGAAGCAAAATGAAACACCTTTTTATGGCCTGTGAGGCTCCACTCAGGGGCAGTGAAAGAATTGCAATGACATTCCTCTGAGCCTCTGGAGCATTATCCTGTTCATGGAAATCAGCCAGGGGTCACCTGAGCCTAGACACCCCTGGGAGCCATTCGCTCCAACCAGCCAAAGAGCCCAAGATTGAAGGCTCACAACTGCTTTGCACAACTCCGGCTCGGGCGTGCAGAGCCAAAAGAGCACTGCTCGGCCTTCTCCCTGCTCCCATGACGTCTGGGGAACACCATCAATAAATGGAGGTGACACGGAAAAGTTTATTTCACTTCCTTCATTACAGAGAACACGACATATTTATATATGCAAAAGACAGGTTGATTATCACACAACTGCTACAGCGGTGTGATAATTCTGCAAAGGTCATGTTCAGCCTCCTTGATCTTCACAGGGCTGACGTTGCCGCGCATCAACAGCCGGCGGAAGTGAAAGCCAGAGATTTTTTTTTTCATGTGAAATGAAGCTGAATTAATGACTCTCTTACTCTGAATGTGGCATGACCCCTGCAGACGAGTGACCACTGTGGCCGATGAGGCGACGCTGAGCGGGGCGCAGGAGCGCAGGCGGCAGACAGGTGCAGGACCCTGGTCCAAACTGCCACTTTGGTGCCTCCGGCACTGTGAAGCCTGAGCAGGCTTGTGGGCTGATCTCATTTAATTATACATTAATTATACAATTATTCATTAATTAGTATCATTTGCATGGCTTTTGATTTTGTTTTATAAACAATATCGCTCTGCCAAAAAAAGCAATTTTTTACTCAAACAAGCGTCCTTCAGGATTGCTTAGGATCCCTGCTGCTCAACAAAGTTTTAATCTGTCTATCTACATATCTGTCTATCTGTCTTTGCTCTTTTTGTGTATCATACCATACCATACCATACAGTAAATTGTCCCAAATCATGGTATGTGGTGCTAGACCTCAGTGTCAGCTCACTCTTACGGTTTGTATCAGTTAGTTATTCCCAGGATCACATTCTCACTCTTTAGGTTTGTCTCAAATAATTGCTTCTCTTCTTTCTGAAAATGCAACTTGCATGTAATCTGATCTCCCTTTTCTCTGTTTAAGGAGGAGTCCACACTGTGGTTATAGCAATGGCACCTGAAATATTTCATTTGATGTAAAGGGCTGGTCGTTTTAAATATCCCACATCAATGCTTTTGGTTTTTATGAATGACATTTTTTTAAGTGGGATTTCTGAGCTGGGTGGAAGTGGCGGTTCTTTTTGAAACATATTTTCACAGAGACACCTCTCTTACATGCATTTGTTTTTGCTTGAAGTGCTGCACCTCAAGCACACTGCAAACAGCAACTTTACCTTTACAGGTATTTATATATTTTAGCCCAAATGAAAAAAACATCAGCTTTTTTGAATTAGAAAGGTCACATGCATGGTAATTTCAGTTTGTTGTTTTATAACTGACCTGTCTTGAACCAGGAAGTTCTTTATTCCAGTAACATCTCTTTGTCAGGAAAGACCTGGGAGGAAACATAACTCAGGCAACACACTGTTTGCAAGTGTGGCAGTGTAAATAATGTAAGCATAAGAATTTTTAAAATGTACATTATTGTAACCACAGAAACCTGTGTAGAGAAATATTCCCTAAATCTACCATGAAACACTCGACTGCAATGTAGGGAAGTACTGTCGTCCAATAAAGAATAACTGATAGTTCTGTTTATTTGGAAGATCTCTACAAAATAAGCGTGTCAAGAATGAAACCATGTTTGAGGAATTATTATATCCAGTCACATGATATACTGTGATTCAGTGTTTTTCATGCATATTTATAATATACCAGCTTTGCCCAAGTCAAAGTGGGAAGGAAAAGAGAGACAATATTATATATCACAAAAGTTTATGTGTTTGCAATTAGTCAGGGGTGGATTTAATAGTTCGGCGGTCCTAGATAAACATGGGCACGGGAGTCGCACCAGTCCCAGTTCTTACCCTTTCCTCTACTCAATAGTGTAAACAATCAGCTCTGGTTGTAAAACTGCCTTTTCCCTTCTGCTAGCAGAGGAGCTGCTGAAGTCCAGGCTGAATCTTGCAGACATGCAATTCAGTGAAAAAAATTAATATGTACTCAGCAATTTATGAAACATGAATTTAACAGTAAAACCCACATTAAAATCTGTGGTTACCATGTCTTTTGCCTCAGCAGCCTGGACTGTCACACTATTGTTTAAACCTGCCATTTACCAGTGTTTCACTTCGCAGGAGATAATTTCTGAAAATAAAATCAAAAGGCGGACAATTTTCTTTTTCTGTTAAACAACTGATTGGTTGTGACTAAATGTTCTGGAGTCGGGAATAAGGGAGTTTTACAAAAATAGTAAAAACGAATTACTGTGTAGCTGTTAATCATAACTGAACATCAAATACCCTTTGCACTACAGCTCTGACCAGGCTTGTTTCCAGTTTAGTCAGTTTGTGACTGTCTACCTTATTTTTAAAAACTCAGCTGCAACTGGACATAACAGCCAAGTGGTATTAACCTAACAAATAAAGTTTAGCTTTCACAGCCAAAAGAAGGACAACAAGTACAAGTCACTGCAGTCCGAATAGACAGATCAGGTTGCCTTTGTTGAGCAATTTGTGTAACTCACAGCGAATGAACCACTTCATTTAACGCAACACGATCCAACGCAAAGAACCATTTCGACTCAATATTTGTGTCCGAACATACTGATGACGAGGGCAGAAGCGTTCGTCGAGACTTCAGCTCAGACCCTCTGGATTCATTCAGGGCGCAATTTCGACAGACACAATGAGTAGTTCAAATTCATAACCCATCCATGTGAGGCGCACAAAAGTCTTCGCTCTGCTCGTATCTCTGTTGAAGATGTTGAGTTTGAAGTTCTTGAAGTGAAGGTGACACACATGCGAGAGCCTAAATCTGCTACTTTGAATTCCAAGCTTGAAAGTCCTGCTCCTCAATATGAATTCTGGCATAAGGTTAAATAAAATCAAAGCGTATATAAATGCAAATATCTTTTTTCACGGGGCCCTAGGATTCTTGAGGCCCTCAGCGTTCGCCTACCTTAGACTAATTGTAATTTGGCCGCTGCTTTCAGTGCAGGCATTAAGAACTGCCACATGCTTTGAAATCTTGGGTTTGTTTTAAAGCTAAGATGTTTAAAATTTTTTCCAAATTGCTCAATGTGTTTGAATGCACCGGATGGGTTCTATGGATGGGTTCCTCAAAAACAAAAGCAACCACTTTGAAAACCTGTTCCTCAACAGACAAACCTGTTCAGCGAGTGCTTTGTTTGAGCCATGATGTTGCACAGAGTTGTGGGGATTGTTGAGCCTCCGGCTTAGCTGACAAAGAGACGGTTATGAGGACTGCGGAACCCCTTGGAGGTGCCGTTTAGTTTCACCTTCAAGCCCTGAGCTAGTCCAGACAGTGTCTGATCTTGTAAAAAGCTGACTTGATCTTTGAAACCTTGATTGTCTGTTTGTACGAAACCTGTAAATTCAGTCTTCATAAAAGAAGCACACCGCACTGTGCATATAGAAGGATTATTGTGGCTATAATTCCCATGGTGTTTTACCTGTCAGAAGCAGGAATTCTGCAGTCTTTTATTTGACTGCTGAAGAGCTGGTAATTTTCTTTACATTCTGATTCTTAGGGTGACTTTTAAATAACTGTTTGTATTAAAATGGTTGTAAAATGCCACACCATGAGGCTTCAGCAGTCGTCCTGAGCAAACACACCACATCACGGTACTGTTAAATTTGCAGTCATAAAATTTGATCAACATTGCAACATCATGCAAATATAGGGCCGCCCATTTGTTCCGCCAGGTGTGTGAGGTCTAAAAATCCTGGTTCCTTCATCTGCAACAGGTCAGACTTGTCAGGATAGGGGCTGCAAAGCACAGAACTGACAGGTGTCTCATAGTCTCGCAGTCTCATAACGCACTCCTGAGCACTTGGCAGCGGCAGACCGGCACCCAGACGCCCTGCAGAAGTAGGATAAAGAAAAATAAAAGGTAACTTCACTTGTATGTCTGACATGGCGGGGACATTGTGAGCTTCAGGGAGGGAATGTCACTGAAAAGAGTATCCCTCTTAAAAAAAAAAAGATATATATATATATATATATATATATATACATATAAGAAAGTATATTTTTTTACATATGAATACTTATACATGTATGTTTTGAATGTATAATATAACATAGTATATAATTAATTACATTTTCAGTTCAATGTATTGTGAGCACTGTTCTCAGAATGCTGAACAGATTTACAGGAAATATATACTATTATAGTATGTGACAGTCAAATAGAAATTTAATTTAATTCAATTTAATTTAATTTAATTGTACTGGGCTGCTCAGACATGGTGTCCCATCCAGGCTATAGTTTCATAGCCTGGTGCCCATTGATTCCAGGATAGGCTCCCGACCCCTGACTGGGAAAGTGAAGTTAATGATAATGAATGAATGTACTGAATTAAACTAAATAAATGCTTAATTTATTCCAAAGGAGAATTAAATAGTGGCCAAGATGAAAGCAGTAGCATGAACAATATTTATAGTAAATTATAAAGCAAGTGTGCCGGCAGCTGTGAAGAGGAGAACAAATGCCTACATTAAATATATGTGCAAATAACCCTTCATAAAGCAAACTTTTTTAACAGCATGTGGAAGTATGAAAAAATGTTACCACAAATAATATGATAGTTTTACATTGGAACAGGTTCATAACAATTTAAAAAATAAATTTACAGTTTGAAAACATTTTTTCTTTACAAAATACATCAGGTTTTATTTACAGAATTTCCATGGTGAATTTTTTTTTTGTTTGTTTTAGCAGTTGACTGAAATCAACCCAGTTTCTGCCTGAAGATGCGGTATAAAGGTGAGAGATTCCAACCAGAACAAATCCCATCTCTGTTGTTCCTCCAAACACCACTTTTTGAGAAGTTACTCAGTGTCACACTGGTGTCCACAGAATTATTTCGCTATGGGCTCCTGCTCATCATTGTTTTCCTCCTGTGGTACATTGCGTCCGACTTGCACACCAGGCAGAAGCGAGCGGTGCGATTCACGAACGGTAAGACCAGCCACAGCCAGTGTTCCCACTCCTGGTCACTGTCAACATGAGTGTGACATATGGAGCTTGGCTGTATGGCTGTGTACAGTAGTTTACTGCTGCTCTTGTGTTTCTCTGTTTCAGGGGGGTCAGGAGAGGTGAAGATGGGTAAGTCCTGCTGCTGTTGCTCAAAACTGACCCAGACTTTACACTGTGATTTGGGTTCTTTAAGACTGTTTTTCACCCATGGACCTCCTGAATCTCTGAGAGCCAAAGGTCTTTCCTTTTATTGCTATGGTTACGTGTCACAGTAACAGTTGTTATATACAGTCAGCACAGTGCATTTGGGGAGCTGGGAGCAGGCAGCAATAGGGAAATGTCAGTGTTTCTGAGAACGTTTGAGTCACAGAGGCAAGAGTGAAAAAACGTGTTGATGTGAAGAAGTGTTGAAGAAAGAGAAAGTGGTGGCAGGACATATTGCTCAACTTGTGGTTACTGCTATGGAACTGAATCATGCAGGAGCTCCTAGAAGGGGTGGTGCTGGGATATCAGGTTCTTCTACATGTTTCTTGAAAAAACACTTTGGACCATGTCTCCAAAAGCTGACAAACAGGTTTGTTGAGATCTTGGCAGAGATTAGGGCCACTTTGGCAAGGCTCCCTCTTTGTATAGCAAGAGATGTAGCGAATATTTTTATGTAAGGAATAATATGTAAAAATCATGTTATTTGTACCATGTTAGATGGCTCAACTAGTTTGTGCACTGTAGTGTATGTACATAATCCTGCAGTCAGTCATTAATTTTTGGTAATTAGAATTTTGAGCAACATATAACCGTACTTTACAAAACTCCAGAATTATCAAACAGATTTAATGTTTTTAATGTTAATGTTAACTTTTTTTAAGTGGGAGAAAACTGAGGACCGCAAACTTCCATGCATCTACAGAAGGAAGTTCAGGTGCAGAGAAAGGAGAGTTTGGGTTGTGGTTCTGCAGGAAAACAGACCTTTGTGAAGAATTTGATCGATCTGTCTGTCTGCTAAGAATGGAATTAATGCATACAAATCAAGTTCCTAAGGTGTCCTTCCACTTCTGAAGCGTCTAGTTCTCTGGCAGATAAAACATACAGAAATCTGCTCAATATCCTGAGTTCCACAGCTTCCATAAAGGCTTCCATAAATGCTTATTAGTATTAATAATTTCTTAACTTTCCAATATGGGAACATTGTGAGGAAAAGGCTGAGCAATTATGGGAGCCAGTGAGTTCCCCATGGTTTGCTGCCCGTTCAGTCACAGGTCCCCCATCTGACAAATGGCAACAAAATGTGACCCAAATGCATTCATCTGAACATAAACCCAGTGCAGTGTCTAAATACCAATAAAAAAATCACTCGCCAAACTGTATTGCTCTTATCCACAGTCCACGGCTTTGTACACTTTACTTTGCTTTCGGGCTTTAGCTTTAATTAGAAATGGTGTCCAGATGGCAGATGTACCATAAGAATAAACTTTAAACTTTATGAAGCTCATGATGAACCATTCTGGTTAAATACAGGTCACACATCTACTGATTATCCTGTTTTAATATTTAATGCAATTTTTTATGGTTTTAGCAACTATACTGGTCAGTGTTTGTCTAGTCATGTCTATGAATTTTAATTTGCAACCACATTTCTTCTCCAGCAAGGATCTATCTATCTATCTATCTATTGTAGCTGATAGATGCACAGACATCTGACTTCATTTGCTGTAAACTATTTTGTCACAGTATACTCAATCAAAACAGTTGGTTAGGAAATGAGCCTCTTCTGCAGTGAGGTGTAGGACAGTTATAGCTGCTTTGCTCTCGCTCTTCCATGCAGTGTGTGCCCTGCAGGAATTGGCCCATTGAACAGGTGTACTCAAACTTGTGACTGACAGTGCCCCTTTTTACACAATTCTCTGCATTATTACTAAAATATGTGGAGCCATATTTAGGCACTTGCAGCCCACCTGGACCTGAACCTTTCTTTTCTGTGTCACCAGACCGCATTCCCATGACTGCTCCCTCCAAACACAACAGCAGATGTGGTTCGCAGCAGTCATGTCCACCTGGCCACTTCTCCTTCTTCCTCAAGACTGGGGTGGCCAACGTCATCGGTCCTAGAATCTGCTTTGAAGGTCAAGTGTGAGTAGAATACGGACTGAAGATGCTTGTTTGTGGGGGTTAATAGCTGGGGAAATGACAGAGGACGAAAGAGGGTTGCAGCAGGAAAATGGCCAGTAGATGGCAGCGTCCTCTCAGTTTGACCAGCCTGTGGCCCTGCTGACCCAATGAGAGCCAGGCACTGCAATGATATACACCAAAATGTTTTTTGTTATATGGCCAACCAAAAATCATAAGTTTTTCACAACACTGTTCAAAAATACTCTGTCATAAATAGGAGTAAATTAAACTGACCAATGTCTAATTTTGCCTACTTGCACATTTTTAACCAAACCTTTAGAAACTTTTTTCACGCTTTTCAAAGAAATACCCGAATTGTATTGCATGCAATTATTATGTTGTTGTCTTGGTTATTTTTCTGCCACAGAGTCATGAGTGGGATTCACAATAACATTGGTCAGGGACTGAATATTGTCCTTGTAAATGGTGAGTTTTGCTTTCCTTCCACAGTTACAGAAGGATGAGGGTGTTATAAGCTCCTATTTTGCAAAAAACAAAAATGCTGTGAATAGGGAAATTTAACAATATGAGATGAGAGAGAAAGTATTGTGTTTTTATCAAATGTGATCATTATAAAATGTGTTGCCTTCCACAGCTGTGACTGGGGAGGTTGAGAAATACGATTTCTTCAACATGTACTCTGGAAGTAAGTTCCACTTCGAACCCTGCCTGCCCCTGCCCCCCGTGACCGAAAGTAATTCATACACTGCATGGGGTCAGGGGTCACCTTGTAGCAGTGCATGCTGGGTAACCATCTTTCTTTAGCAGTCATTTAGCAGTCCTTGCTGGATGACATATGGTGTTCATTTTGATATTACCGTATTTCTTTGGTTCCCCAGCATGTACTGGTAAGACCTCCCTAATCGAGCAAACAAACCCAAGTTTCCAAAAGTCAAAAGAGTGGCTTGCATGGGAAAGACTGTGTTCAGCAAACCATAACCAAATGGCATTTTGGCTTTGTTTCAGATATCGATGATCTGTTGAATTTCCTCAAAGACATAAAGGAAGGAACTGTCATTCTGGTTGCTTCGTTTGATGACTCTGCAACAAAGTAAGTGATGCAGTTAAGTGATGTAATTTTAACTTGGTCTTCCTGGCTGTGCAGACTGTAGCACAATTTGTAGAAATACATTGTATATTGCTCCGTTAAAAACATCACAGCTATTGCATGTTGCTTGAGTGAAAATGACCAAAAGGCACAGGGGGTAGCACTGGAGCATCAAAGCTTCAAAGCAAATTCAGTTAGTTTTTACAGTTGAGTCCATTTAAGTGGGTACCAGATAAGTGGGTAATTCGCTTAACTGGTTACTCTCTCAGGCCCATTCACTTCCAAGGGACACAAGTTTGGATAAGTGGATATCAGATAAGTGGATAATTCACTTAAGTGGATAAAAATGTCCAGTCCTATAGCCCATATCCCTACATTAAGAAACACACTATCAGTCCCGCTGGCTATGATCTGGCACCACCAGCAGTGTCATTTGTCACTTTTCAGTCGGCAGGTGGAGCCTTTCTGCTGCTGCACTTCCTATGAACATATTATATGAACTTCAAAACAATGTGATTGAACCTGGACATAAAAACACTATGCAGCTCAGTGTAATGGACTGCTTTGCAAAGAAATGGCGAACATGAAACACTTCTGAGGATAAGCATGTCAAGCACATTAATAAAATAATGCTGTATATAAATAATAATGAATAATACTTTACACCTGTATTATGTGCTGTTCTTTGATTTAGCTGGTAATTCCTAGCATGTGAAACACAAGCACAGTTAAGCGAATACTCCTCATTCTGGACACCGTAGGTCCAAGGATGCCCACTAAAGCGGACTCAATCGTACTTCGAATTCTCTGCTGTCCTGAACAGTCAAGTGCTGTAAGACAAGATCTGCAGCATTTTCGAACTCAGCAAAACCCTAATTCCATGCAAATTTCGGTAACAAGGGAGTGAAAAGTTTGGTTTTGTCTCCATCCACTGCACCTTGTGGTCCAACACTGCACCTCAGTCCATTGTGTTTCCTCTTTTTCAGGATGACGGATGAGGTGCGGGAGATCTTCATCAGCATGGGAAGCAGCCACATCAAGTCGCTCCAGTTCCGGGACTTGTGGCTTTTTGTAGGAGCCAAAGGGACTACTCAGAAAAGCCCCTTTGAGAAGGTGAGGCCCTCTTCTGCCAGTTGAAAGATTGGGCCAGCAGGTGGCACAGTGGTCACGCGTGCCACTTTCAAGCCCAGATAGCCCAGGTTCAGTTCCTGCCTCCTGAGTAATGTACTGATTCCAGGTTTCTGTAGAGGAAAACACCCTGCATTACAAATGGATAAACCTTTGTAATGCTGCCATTGAGAGAAGCATTAGCAAAAAAAAAGAACAAGAGCTGGTTTAGAAAATGGAAGAGTTTCCTGCTGACAGAAAGCATCTTCTCTGCAGTGCAGACAGGCAAGCTGAGCACTATGACCAGTGTTAGCCGGTTATGTAATTTCTGAATGTGGCTTTGCAGCTTCAACAATAATGAAATCCTCAGTATTGATTGAATTTCTTCTTGCTTTGTGGTGCTTATTTAATTGCTTCATTAATAACTCTTGCAGATAGTGAAGAATGACAAAGAAACCAATTTTTTCAATGGTTGGCCTGGTGTTACCAAGCTGGAAGGCTGTTTTCCTCAGAAGCTTGACCAGTAGTTTGTTCAGCCAGTGCCGCTTGAGACTTCTCGTTCTTAAAGTCATCGCAAAACAAGTATTACGACTGTTGCATTTTTGTTTCGTTTCACTTTATCTTCCTTTTTGTTTCAAGGGGTGAGTATTGTGGCAGTGATACTTCTACAGTTAGAGGTGTCTTACAATTAGAGATGGATAACTTTAAAAATTGTAAAGTTTATTTTTATTTCTATTTATTTTGTCAGTGTTGGTGTTGTGTGATGTGGATGTGGAGAATGGATACTGGATGATTATTTGCAACCAGGTTTTATTTGTTCAATCCTCTGTAGGGGACATCCCTGTTTTAAATGATCTGTTGATCTCTGAGTGATCTCCCATGCAGCACATGCAGCAGTACTGACCCTTAATGAAACATACATTGTACTTTTTAAATGGTATTACATATTTGGGGGAGGGGTATATAAAGCCTCCTAAAGAAGCATATCTAACATCCCTTAATCTAAATCTCTGGACAGAAAAACACAGGAGGACACTTAATTTGTTCAGTCTGATTGGAACCAGGTTGAATGTAATATAATTGTGTTCACTGAATGTTCACTGAAATGCCATTCCGTCCAGTACAAAACAACAAGGTACAGCTATAATAAATAATATTTCTTTATATCCTTTTACTGACCTCCTTCTCTCAGCAACTGTTGCAAGAAAATCACAAAATGTTGAAAAGTTCATTCTTACATGGAAGCTACTCTGATAGGAAGAAAATACTCTAAAGTACTTTCAAAAAAGGAGTTGGACATTTTTGTTTGTCTTTTTTCTGTTTTTTTACATACTTGAAAAACAATAAAAGTTTACAAGTCCAGGAGTTGTTTTTTGTCTCTGATTCAAGCACATATAAGGGAGTGTTTGTGATCCCCAGGCCTCAGCTTCCCCTCCCCTTCCCCATCTCCTTCTCTGTGATGCTACCACGTGTGACCTGCAATGTATCACAATTTACTGTATCTTTACCAGTGTTCCCTTGCATCTTTTTCAAAGCACGCTTTTTTCTCCTGAGCATAACAACGCTCCCTATCCTCAAGTTGCATAAAATCTTAGAGTTCAAAATAAACTTGTCTTATGCTGATCTCTTTGTGAGAGCCAATTACACAAGTCTGCTTTCAGGAGAGAGAGGGAAGGATGAAGATGCGGGACACAGGAACCACACACCACTGAACTGATAATCCCTTTGGGTTCCCTTTATTTTTCTGGCTTAAATGAAAAACTGATCACATTTTGAGTCAAATTTACTCAGAAAATCCTAAATGGTTCACAAACTTCCTAGTATCACATGACTTTCTGCTTTTATTTTTGACACTTCACTTCATAGGGCAAATTGGCTGCCACATTTACATGTAAAAATACTATTTATAGCAACTCACTGTGGTCTTTATTTGGGATTCAATATGGATCCCTGGCTGTGATGGAGGTTTTGGTGGAAGAGGCTAACTGAGGAAAGCTACAGGGTGACTTGGAGGAACTGTCTATGGAGCACCGCTCTCTCCCTGTTTGTGGCCTGAGTGAGAAGAGCAGGGAAAAATGGTGCTGTATGTAAGTGCTCTGTGGGCTGCCTGGCCTTGACAGACCCCCTGCAGCAGCCATCATACTCGTGCCTGGAACGCCGGCATCGCCTCCTGGCTCCCAGACCTGAGAGGCTGCCCAAAAGAGTGCTCTGTTGCGCTTCCTGATCTGTCAGCGCCAATTACCCTAATCCTCAGCAGCGTCTCGGAGCCTCTGAGAGCCGCCGGTCAGCTCTCTGCAGACGATTGACGAGGGTCCACCCTGCTGGGTGACTCGGACAGCTCATATCTCTCATTCTATCTCATTTTCTCTCTCTCTCTCTCTCTCTCTCTCTCTCTCTCTCTCTCACTCACTCACTCATTGTAGGACTGAACAAGTAGGATGACCTTGCTTTATTTAGGGTCCAACTCATCGTTGTGGATTTCCCAGGCCTCTATTTTCCACTGACCGCCTCCAGCCTCGTCACCCATCAACCCCCGCCACACACCTCTTGCCCAGCCCTGCAAGGGACCAAGGCAGGGAAGTGCTCACGCTAACCTCAGGAACTCTGCTGCGTCCGTGCTGCTGCTGCGGGTGAAGCTCAGGCTCCTCGACACCATGGGGGCATCACATGGGAAAAAAGTAAGAGGCTTTTCTTACTAACGTGGAATCAGGTTTGTTGTTTCAACCTGACGTGCTGATATGATCCATTTGCTTTTCTGATTTTGCAGTCTCTTCGATGTGGTGCTGATCTTGGGCTCGGAATTTGATTAATTATGACAGAAGTTGGTCCCTTAAAAATAATGCAGGAAAACTTCTGGAGACAACAGCAGGTTACCAAAGGCATCTAAGGCATGCAGAGCAGGCCAAATTAACACATTTGAAGAAGGTATAAACTGCATTTAAAGTTTATGTATTAATTTGACACAGATTATAGATTTTTGTTGGAAAAAAATCACCACACCTGGTTTGTTCATGTGAAAAAGTTGTGGCTGATTCTGAGGTTTCCGTTCGCTGTTCTTATTGCTGCGGTTATGTAGTGTGACAATATGATGATGACCCGAAGTGTACGATTGATTTATTTATTTTTTGTGGTATATTATTATTTTCCAGTCATTTTCATGATTCAGCTTAAAACAAGTTAGAACAGAACCAAACTGAAACACTGGGAGTTTCTTATTAACCAGAAAGCACATTGCTGCCAAGAGATAAGCGGGACAATATCAAATATATGTATTCAAACCACATGGCAGCTGCTTACTTTACAAATATTTGATAACTAGAGAGGGACACACCCGTAGCCAGGTGGGGATGAGGGTGTTGCCTGAAGGGTCAGAGGTCAGAGCTGACTGAAAATGTGTTGGCAGAGTGCTTGCAGGTTTGTAAATGTGAGCAAAGCAGTAGAAGCCCTGCAACACAAACCATCACAATGACAACATGGGTTAATGGAAAACAGGGCCACGGTCCTTCCTGTCTTCTTATCCAAGCTACTGGAGAGGCACGGCAGCCCAGGGTGTTTTGGAAATGTCAGCGCACATCGAGGCCCCTTGGGCCAGCATCCGGGCCGCTTTGGCACAGACTGAATACCTCAGCCAGGCCTCAGCACCCTAGTATCAGCCAGCCCAACACAACAGTCTCTTTCACATACCCAGAGAGGCTGCCCGAAAACAATCTGGAACCAGAAACTCTTTGGCGTTAACTTTCACCTCTTTTTTTCCTCCTAAAACAAGTGGGTGTTCTGACAAACCTCTTTGTATTGCACAATTTTTTTAATGAAAAAATGTACAATTCCTGGCACAAGTGTGCGTTCACTGTTTTGTAAAAAAGAAGAAAAACTGTAATATCGCTCAAACCATTAATTCTGTGAAATCAATGCTGCTTTCAACTTCAAACCGTCTTCCTTTCTTTGATCCTTTCCATAAGTTCTTTTATCTGATATTCTTATGGCCTGGATTTGGTTCTCAGCTTAGACAGATCTGATCACTGACCATCTGAATGATGAGAGGCGCACACACACACTTTGGGTGAGGATGGTGAGAAGTGCATCGGTTTTGGCTGCATGTCCTGGCAGTTGTGGCTGTTAGCAAGCAATCACCTCAGCACGGTCCAGGACATCAAGTCAAGTTAAATCCACCTGCACCAGTGCCCTACTGAGAGAGATGAAGGCAGTCAGAAGAAATCCTGTCTGAATTATCTGTAGAAAAGCTATAAAAAAATATCACCTGTTTCTTTCCTCTAAAAATGTTTAGAAACAGCCCCGGTTGGGAGGACACTGGTAGCGAGTGTGTATTGCACCCTTTGCTGGGGCCTGTCATGTTTCCCACCATCACGCACCTTGTCGTTTGAGGGCAGCACAGGTCCATGTTTCCCATTAAGCACAGGAGCACTAACTGGAACTGCCAACATCTGACCCCTGCAATCCAGCTGCTGGATTCATGGTTGCTTTAACTGACAAGGGATCTGACAGTCTGCAAAACAAATAAGCAAACAATGCACAAGTAACCAGAAAATCAAAGAGCAAAAAAATGTAAAACAAAAGGAAAGTTCAAGACAAGCTCAGAATGGTCCTCCAGGCAGGATGGTTCTCTCTGGCTTGACCCAAAAAATGCTTGTACCTCCAGGAGAATCCCACCTCTCTGGTTCTCCAGCCAACTTCCTGTGGTCAGCAGTGATGGACAGTTGTCTTGTCCATTCACAGCAGAGATGAAAAATTTTTGAAAGACTGATACAGAATGGACTCACCAGTGGAAATAACACTGTTGAAATGACAAAGAAGCAGAAAAAGGCCAACAGGAGGGGTGATGGTTACAACCCACACTTGGCAATAAAATCTCTCCTGTGCAAATTAACCTGGTGTAGAAGTGGACAAATCCCTGTAGTTAGTGTAATACTGTAAATCCCTTTTGAGAAATCATAAAATAAGTGTAAGACAGGTAGATAAAAATGTGGACTGTAGTGAAGGGTGGGGTTAGCTGGGTTTCAGGGGCTTGTGGGGGGGGGGGGCTCTGAAAGATATGAGCTTGAGACCCTTCCTGAATGCCTGAAGGACAGAAGAAGCTCATTCTATAACATGAGGGTCAAAACTAACAACTGAGGGTCTTTAGACTTTGGCCCCCTTGTGAGGGGGAGGAGCCAAAAGCAGAGGGGTGTGGCAATCTTGTTGGGATGTGAGGTTAGACCACAGTGGGCCATAACCAGCCTTGAACTTGAAGAGTTTGGGCGCTTCTACTGACCCCTGTCAGCCAAACATGTGAAAACACGTTGTGTTCGCTGTGCTGCAAAGAGGAATTTTAGAAAATGGAAGAAAATTAAATTAAAACTAGATAAATCACCATGCTTGTGTCTTCAGAAGATGGTAAGTCAGGAGCCAGTGTGATAACCCCTATGTTCTTTACTATGAATAAGGCAATTTCTGCTAATGGTCAGCAGAATTATGACTTCACAGCAGAACAGCTGAAGTGAATTGAAACACCAGCAGACTGATAACCCTCTTACCCTCAAAATATTGTTTAGTCTGCTTCTGTCATCGCTGATAACTGTCCTTATTAAACCCGCCATTTCCTTTCTCCGGTTCCCCTGCCTGAGCCCCCAATGACAAAAATAAACTGCTCTGACTGCAGCAGTTTTCCTTCTTAATTGCTGGAGATCTTCTATCATGTGAAGGACACTGATTTAATAGATGGTTCAGCTTAGTCATTGGCTTTTAATGCAACTCGCAGAAGAGCTCTGTGCTTTTTCAAAGCATGTTTGGCAGAACTGTACTTCATTATTGTTGTCTGATTAAATAGAAGTAATTATTGAAAAACAATGAATAGGGAAATCATGTGAGCAGCAATTGGGGATAATTTCCTTCTTAATTATCTCAACGGTGGAGAGAGTGGAGGGGACTCTTGGCCGTGGGTCCTGAGGATGAGTGGACCGCACAGATTTTTGGGCTCATTCTGGTTGCCGTGGTTCTGTTGTGCCGACAGGAGGAGCTGTGGATACATGGATGTGCCGTAAGTTCCGGTGTCTGTTATGAGCTGGACGAGGGGGAAACAAAATTATGGTCAGCAGATGGTGCTGCTTTTAGACCTGGGTTTAAATTCCACCTTCTGTTATAGCACTATTGATCAAGGCACTTACTGTCAGTTGATAAAATAAGTACTACTCAGCTGAATAAATGGGTAAATCACTGTAAAACAGGAGAAAGGCATCTTAAAACTGGTGTTAATAATGGGTGGCATGGTCTACACAAAAATGACAGTGATGTCTGAAACAGCCCCAGGATGGGACACCAGTCCATCGCAGGGTGACCACATGCAGATATACAAACTACAGACAATTTAGAATGACCAATGTTTGGACTGTGTGAGGAAACCAGAGCACCTGCAGGAAACCCACACAGTTGCAGGGTAAACATTGCGCATTGCGCACTGACTGAGCTGGATTGAAAACCACAGGCAAGGTGCTGGGAGCAGCGCTACTCACCAGCCCGCTGTGCTGCCCTTAATAATCACACATTATATAAAATTTTGAAATAGCTGAAGACAGTGTTCAAATATAAAGAACATTTTTTATTTTTCAGTTCAACGATTTCTACTGAATGGTGAAGGTAAAAACAAAAGCAAAGAGAAAACAGTAATTAAATTACAAATTTTGTAATTTGACACTTTCAGACCTCAAAATTGCTAACGTGGAGGTGGCATGGGGTTCCAAAAACATGTCCCCTTAATTTCCGTCCCATTCTAGACACCCCACATTGGTGGCAGGGTGTGCAAGAATTGGCACAAATCCCCGAGGATCCATAGACTTGACCTGAAATGCTAATGAAAAAAATCAATGTGTCTTTGAGCTGCTCAAAAGAAAGTTGTTAGACCAGACTCGGGGGGGGGGGGGGGCAGGAGCCTCATAAGCCTGCAGACCTGCTCTTGCTCAGGGCCCAGGAATCTGAGCCGTCTGAGACCAGCTGGATGCTGGGAAAGGTGGCTGTATTCACTCCACTCGGCAGCGTCTCTTGTGTCTCTTGTGTCCCCCCATTAAGGGCTGAAAAGGTTTCAGCAGGGAGGTAAAAGCAGCAAAAAAAAATCATGTTAAATTTATTTAGTACTTATTAGGGGGTTGCAACTAAAGCTCTGCTTTAAAATCAGAAGAGCTTGTTATCTCCTTCCTGTGGATGAGGACCACATGCATGAATGAAAGTGTTTATTAATAAGTACAGACTGGATAAGTAAGTAATTAAACTAGCTGTTTGACTCACTGACCGATGAATTGATGGAATGATTGACTGGAAGTCACCTGGATGATGGAGGAATGTTGCTGTGTTGCTGGGTGGTGCTTTTGTGGAGAACCTGTCATGTTGTGTTTCTGGGTTCAAAATAAAAGACCTCACTCTGGACTGGAACATTTATCTTTAATAACTATGTTCTGCTGTCCTGCGCTGTATGCTACCGAACTCTCGATTCTTCTTTTCCTTTCCCACACCTCTGCCATGCATCATCCTTACATTTGCATGAATAATAGCAATCATACATATTTCATTTAATTCAATTTGTTTTACAGAGGCTTCTTTCCACGCAGTGACTCAGAGCCCTGAATATCAGATTAAGTGACAAGAACAGTGATAAGAAGTTTATAGTGAAGCAAACAAACAGTTTGTTAAATGTCATTACACTACAATAGAATCTTTTGCAATATTCAAAGAATCTGGTCATCAGGCTTCACCAAAAAAGGCCTGTGTAATGAATCCCACCTTCAAACAACCACTTGTCCAGGGTAGGATGGTGGTGGACAAGAGGCTAGTAAAACATGCAGACAGCACCAATGGATCACAGTTCAACCGCACACACACACACACACACACACACACACACACACACAAAAACAAGGCAAGTCAAAGTCACCAATGCACCTGAAACACACGTCTGTGAGAGGAAACCCATATGGAGAACATGCAAACTCTGCACAGAGTGAGCAGGATTAGAAACAAATCTCACAACCTGCTGGCCTTTTGCACAAAAAACACATGAATAAAACATAATTTTTTCATTAATCTTGCTTAATAACTGAAGGGTGTGGAAGAGTAGAACAGAACAAACACAAGAACCTGCACTGTTTCACAAACCAGGTTGGACACTGTGTGTATGTGTGTGTGAGAGAGACCTGAGACTTATATAAGCCCAGCCTTGTGAGCTAACAGGATTACCTCCTAGGGTAAGAGCGGTGTGGCTGAGGAATGAGCCTCAGAGGAAGGGGCACTCGGCCAATTCGAGGGACCTTAGGGAACAGTGACATTTTTAAATTATGGTTTATAATTAGCGTTTGGTAAACTTTAGCCAACCTTCTGCAAGCTGTCAGACAAAAGCTTGCTGTGTTTTACCAGATTTAATGTCTGTTCCTGTAGCTGATCAACAAAACACACTTTGTGTCTTTCAGGCTTTTGTGCACAACCCTCCTCTCCTGAGCCTTTATTGCTGAAACAGGAGCATCAAAGTGTCCAAAGAACAGTGATTAAAGGAGCTTTTTTAACATCTCGGTTTCAACATTGTGGCAACTTGGTTTTGGTTTTTATATTAAGCTACTTACACTGATTTAACCATTTATACAGCTGGGTAATTTTTATTATATGCATTCAGAACAAGTATTTTGATCAAGGGCACTACAACAGAAGGTGGGATTTGAACCCAAACAGCTGTAACCTCTATGCCCCCTACTGGCCTGAGAAAAGTCAAATCAGCTGCATAAACCAGGAGATGGTAGGAAAAAAGTGGCCCGACTGTGAAAAATACTGCTCTGGTTGAAGTCAGAATAAGCACGGGACAGTGGTGATGTTTCAGGAACCAAAGCACTATGCTAAATGTGATTTTACTTTGAGAATCCAATTTTGCTGATCAGTGGCCCTTGCACTGAATCTAACCTGCACTTTAAAGCGCAGAAAATGAACTGGCAAGACGGCGAAACTAAAACCAGTCAATTATATCCGCCAGGTTGGCAGTGAGCTGGCAACTGCTGTGTCTGCTCTGCAAACAGGTGCCCCTTTCCGCTCCTGATGGGATCCCAGTGTCCATATTTCCACAGTAATTGGCGTACCTGGGCCAGAATTCAGCATCTGAGTCTCCGGGCTGATAGCCAGCAGCTGCCACAAACACACACACACACACACACACACACTGCTAGCAATTTAGAGTGAGCAATACATCCAAAATGCACATCTTTGGACTGTGGGCAACCATGCAGAGGGGTTGGTGATGCTACGTTACTGAGTAATAAATTTCTGAATACATGCAGGAATTACCCTGTACAGTGAATGATGCTGAAGGCATGTACTTTATACCCCTCACTGAGCCCTGCCTGTCTGCCTTTTCTTCCATATTCACTACAGCCCCCCTGTGGTAAATCAGAGTAAGCAGGTAAAACTGCTTTTTATAGGAAGGTGTCAGTTATATAAATGTGAGTGTAGTGATGCTCGCATAATGCTGCATTGTGGGGTTTAGAGCCATTGCCTTGGCATGTGATGGTTGCTGGTTCGAATCCGCCCTCTTTCTCTGGTGCAAGGTACTGATACAAAAAGAATACCCTTATGCACAAATGGGTTAATCATAGTAAATTTGTTGGACAAAGATGTCAGCTGAATAAAAATTTATAAGAAGGACACACGCAAATATATTTTGCCAGTTTAAGTGCTTTCAGTGCTCTTACTGTACAGTCATTTCAGGGACAAAATTATTTGCAAATTAAAAATAAAATCTTTTTTTGTTGCTTTTTCCTGTATGATACAGTACCTCAACTAAACCACAAGATGGCAGTACCAAGAGATATTCCTATCCCAGACTGTTCAACTTACAGTACATATTTTATTAGGACACCAGAGACACCCATGTTGAATTTGTGTAGAAACTAATGTTTTTCAATGAGTTCTTTCATTTGTTTGTAGTTTTTCTCAAAAATGACAATTGTTTTTCTTACCAAGACAACCTGTATTTCCGAAGTTCACCATCTCTTTACAGGTTACCGATAGTTAACGTTAGTCCAGTGTTACGGAGAATTAGTGTTCTAGTTTGGATGGAGAAATTATAAACCTAAATAGTTTGTTTAATGATTCAAACCGTCATTAGGAAGACACTGGTGTGCTTATAAAATGTGAGGAACAGCAGGATCCAGACTGGAATCCAGTGTAAACGTGCAGATCTGTAGAGTACTTTCCCCCAGGGGGGTCCAACGTGTGGCCTGCAAGAATGATAGGCAAATTATTAATATACTGTTTGTTTTACCTAGCAAATACTATAAATTCTGTTGAAGCACAAGACAACAGTATTGGTTAGACACACACTTGAACATACACCAATCTTAAATAAAATATAGTAAATAAACTGTTCTGTAAAAATTTAAGATTCCGTATTCAATATTGTCTGTGGTTTTCAGATCTTTTCATAGTAATGACTGTGGGCCTCAGTCACATAAGGTTGCACACGCTTGTAAAGCAGGAAACAAGATGGCAAACAGGAGAAGTGGTGTTTGGCTGCTGTGTAAAGAGCTGCAACAGCAGACTGGGGATTACAAACAACTGTAGGCCAAATCTTGAACGGGGTCAGTACTGAGCAGGACTCAGCAGTACAGCTGCTCTGTGTGTTGCTGTTTGGAAAACTGGGATCTTTTCTTGAGTACTGCCATTTCCCATGGTGGTCTTTCTTGTCCCTGTTGAGCAGATGCTCCCAGTAAAAGGCTGTAACTGTAGTACATGGTTATTATTCATAAGAGCCTCACAGCTACATGTCATCACCCAGGTGCACCAAATCACCCTGCAGGTCACCTCTTCATCTGCTCTCATACTGTTTCTTCAAAATTTGTGCCCTGTTATTAAGAAATATATGTTATAAACATCAGCAGCATCTCCTAATACCTTTTATTCACTGCAGACATTCATAACTTAATAGTAGTTTGCTGCTGACCACTGGCACATAAGAAGCAGATGAATTGTCACCCGGGAGGTGTTTCCCTCTCATTCAGAACCACTTGCTCAGCTTCTGACAGCAGGACTTAAAGACATTGGCAGTTCACTGGGGACAACCAGAGTGTGTAGAAGTGTGTAAATGTGCACCAAGCAGGGGGTTAAAGAACAACAACATGGCCATGCTGCCGGCCTGAGGGCAGACGCAGCTGGGTGGACCGAGGTTCGAGGCAGCCCACAGACACTCCCCTCACCCCCTGGGGAGGTTTTCATTGCTTCGCAGTGCTTTCATCTCGGTACGCCATCCTGCCATTAGATCTTAACAAGGTTTTCCCCACCATTTGGACAGGTTGCTTCAATGCCGCAGGTCTGCCGCACATTGCTGAGAGAAGGAACCGGAAGCTCGTTACAGCTCGGGAAGCAATGAGACTGAAATAAATTTGAAACACTGTCATGGGGTTGGATAAAGACTTCATCATTATAACAACCCATAGGCCTTAGAGAAACCAGCTAGGTGGATACTGCCGCTGACTTTCTCTATTTATATGAAGTCAAAAAAACAAATCAAAAACAATCAAAATCATGTAATTTAGCATAACATGGATACACATGGTTACCAAGAAGAAAAGCGGTTGCGTAATTAAATAAAAATCCGTATTTAGAGAAAGAAGAATCAGCGGTTGCTTTGTCAGACGCGGAGGTCATTAGCATATCTGCTGCTGCCTGTGCTAATTGTTTGTCGTCTGGGAAACCTGAGACCCGCAGGTGAAACCGGAGCGCTGGTCTGGGATCAAAATCTATAAAAAACCTTTTTGTTCACAACTTATTAGGGGTGTAACATCACCGCAGCCGCACTGGATGCACAGGACTATATCCGCAGCGGGGTTAATAAAATATGATGGAAATCTCGTGGGTTAAGATTAGGAAAGGTCAGATGTCCATTCCGGTAAATGGATATGGGTCAGGGGGTAGCCCGTTGGCTTGAGAAAAATAATATGATGTACCAGTAGGTCATAAAGTCAGTGCCCAGGGCTCAGGACCAGGAGACTGGTTTGATGTCACTGTCTGAGCCTGTCAATGTCACAACCTGTGTGTCCATTTCCGACACAAACCCAAACATCCACTCCTGCAGGTACTGTAGTGGTTAGAACTGCCACTTAACCCTTGAAGGATGCAGGTTTGAATCCTGCTCAAGCTTTAACATCGTTGTGTTGATCAAGATACAAGATAGATAGATAGATTGATCTAGAAGGTGAGAGGATTCCACCTAATCTCCTTTAAAACCTGACTCCTTGGTTACTACAGCAGGCTTTCCTGCTCATACCCTCTTAGTGGCCCTTTGTGGATCATAATGCAGCTTGGAGGGATTGTGTTCCAGCTCAGGGAGCCACTTCACATTGGCCCAGCGAAGACCTAGCAGCCGCAGGCACAGACTTAATGTCCTGTTTATTTTTGTCACCTAATTCCCCAAAAATGCCTTCATTTTGTGCATAAGAGCATGCAGGACTACACCCTGAAAAAAACGAAACTGGCACAATTCTCTTTCTCAGCTGAGAACATTTACATTTATTCATTTAGCGGACACTGCGCACAACGCAGTAAATAAAAATGCATCACCAACAGATGAAGAGCTTCAGATACAGGCCTTGGCAGCCAGTCACTCACACATTGCATGCAGAACTGATGGGAAACATAAAAGAGATGGTGGCCCATAGTGGAATGGCATTTTTTGACACTGTTAGAAGATCTAGAGAAAAGTGGGTTCGACAGATGCATCAAATTTTGAAAGGGATCCAGCAGTTCTGAGAAGACACATCTGTGGGAAATTATGAAACCTGAACACTTTTCCACCACATGTCTAAAATCCGGTGCAACATCTCAGTTCTGTTTCCAGGCTGGTCACTCGAAAGAGACCATCTCATCTCCTGAGATGCTTAACATTCCCGTACTGGTGTGTGGGGGGCCTTTCAGCGGTGCGCCCCTCCCCCGGCACGGCTCTTGATTGCCAATTCAGTGATGCTGAGAGAATCAGTGGACAGTAAGGACCTTGTCACAGCCTCAAGGATCAGTGGGCCTCTCCTAGCAACGGACCCTGCGGAGACAAAATGCCCTTTCAGACGCTCTCAAAGACACAGCAAAGGCCCTTTCTAACTAACTCCATCCTGTGGAGGGCCAGGGCTGTGGTGAGACCACGGGGGGGGGGGGGGCAAAAAGGGGGGCAGCAAGAGGGGCCTTAACACAGTGAGAGAAAGAGCGATGCATTGGGGGTGGGGGGGGGGGGGTAGTGATGGCCAGACGTGCTGCATCCCCATGCTGCTGCTACAGACCNTGTGGGGGGGGGGGGGGGGGGGGGTGGGGGGGGGTAGTGATGGCCAGACGTGCTGCATCCCCATGCTGCTGCTACAGACCTCCATACCTCTGTAAAAGATGGAGGGCAAGATGACTGAAAGGTAGAGAGATGTTTGTCATGGTATCAGATGGTGGTGTAACCTTAATATACATAAAACATATGTACATTCGCAGAGCATGTAGTAAAACACAATTTTTATTATTTTTATTATTTACTCTTATTTACCTGCTCAGGATAAATGTTTAATGAAAACAGATGGATGGGCTTTTTTATTTAGCAGTTATGCAGCTTTTATTATCATTTCTTCCATCTTCATTAATCACTTTATGCTGGTGAGGGTTGCAGCGGTTCAGAGTCGATCCTGGAATGATGAAGCTATGATACTGCACCCTGGATGGGACACCAGCACATTGCAGGGTGGGCCCACACACACACACACACACACACACACACACACACACACACACACACACAATGGGCAGTTTAGAGTGACCAGTTAACCTGAAACACATGTTTTTGGACTGTGGGAGGAAATCCTCACCGACACAGGGAGAACATGCAGAGTCCATGCAGACTGAACTGAATTCCACACCCAAACAGACTAGTATCTGTGAGCTGCCGCACCACCCCTGTTTTATTATATCACAAGCTCCACAGTCCCAATCCGAACTGCTAACTCCCAGCCCTAAAATGTTCAGAAACTGCAAAAATAAAACGTGATATGTTTATTGTGACTCATCAGTGACATGGAAGAATGTGCTGCAGAACTGAAGTCATGATGCCTTGTCCCCACAGAGGTACAGCGTCGAGCGGCCGTGCGCAAAAGATGGAAATCACCTGAATGGCACAGGTGAGTTTGCTCTTACCCTTCTTTCCATCTTCCACTCTTTCCTGATGCTCAGCTCCTAACCCCCTACAGGCAAAACATTTTTTTTCCATTTTTGGGCCACATGCAGATGACACACTGCATGAATATCTGTGGAAATGAATGCTGGTGCAGATGTAAATCTGTTAAGCACTAATACAGGGTAAAATGCAGAAAACATCAGCTTAAAGCTGCAATTTATTTCATCCTGGATTTAGCAGAATTTGGAAATACTCACGGTCGCACGGTTCAGCTGGGCTCAGGAGACACACCGTCCGAGTGTGACATTTGTGGGAGTAGCTTAATGCAGGGTGCAATGTGATTGGCTGCTGGTCAGTTCTGGCGGCTGTCAGTCAGTCTTGCTACAGGCGTGATGTGGTCTATTGTGGCCATAACTCCAGGCCTCCACATCAAGCTACGAAGACCTGCTGCATGAAAATCACTTTGACTACAAGTTGCGAGCAAAAAATGGCAGAAATTCTGATCACTATTTTTCAGATTTCACTTTTTTCTATGTAATACAGTTGTGTCAGATTTTTTGCACTCAATCAACACCAGAAAAACTTCAATAATTAGTTATTATTACCTTTTTAGGCTGATGCCTTTGTTCAAGACAACTCAGAATATTGTTGATAGGAGGCTACACACAGTGACTTACCCATTTTTACTGCATCAACTCAGGCACTGCAGCAGGAGAGGGATTCGAACCCAGATCAGTTAAGTGTGACACAACAGCTCTTACTGCCAGTAAACTCATTCACCCCCACATTTCTTTCAGCAGAAGCTTCCTGGTTAGTGCCTTCACATTGCATTTGGCTCATGTTTGATTCCCACCTCCGGCTCTTGTACCCTTAAGGTATATCCAATTCATACAGCAAAAATTAAATAACAGTGTAAAGGTAAGTAGCTAAGTGAGCAAACCCCTGAGCAAAATTCACTTTGAAGAAATGCATTAGATAAATACATAAATGATAAGAATAAAATGGCTCTGTCTGAATAAACTTTTTCCAGTTGCTTTAGACATACAGGGTGATTACAAAAATAATACATTTAGTCATAAATTAATTCCTCCATAACTAAGTTATTGAGGTGGAAAACATACTGTCATGTACCAGAGTCTGGGATGAAGTGTTGCTATATAGATTGGTTTAAACTACATGTTCGTATGATTTTCTTAGTCACTGAGCAATACATTTATGAAAGTGTTCAGTTCTTTCTGAAACACCCTGTTAAAACATTTGTACCTCAGACTTTTTTTTGTTGTTGTTGAAATTTTCAAATGAAAAGTTAAACCAGAAAATCTTCTTTGGAGTTGGGAGATGGCCAACAGCCAACAAACAAAGTGTAAAGTTTCATGTCGGCTAAGACGCGGGCATAAGGAGCGCATAACGGGATTGTGCGTCGTTCGCTCTCCGTGGTATTAAGAGCTCAGATGTGCGCTGCTGACTCCCCCAGTGTTCACATGACTTATGGTGAACATGAGCATTTAGTGGGGGAGCTTAGTGTGTGCGGTTAATCCAGGCCCGGCATGAAGCGGGGTGGGGGTGGGGGTGGGGGAGAGGGGGGCGGGGTCCTGGAATGCATGGGTCACATGACTGCCTGCTCTGGACCTCGGGCAGCTAGGCGCTTAAAGGAGAGCTGAGGCCCCTGCAGCCTGTAGCAGTGCCTGGCTTCCCTCCTGGGGACGGGCAGGACACTGGGGAGGGACACATGGCACACAGACTCACAAGGCACATTCTCCCGGCTGGGGATCCACTGCCGCACCGGGGCGATCTGGTCAAGTCAGGTAGGAGGCGGGACGACACCCATCTGAGACTCACCCAGGTACTTCTGGGAGCCCTGGAACAGGAGGTTTTGTGCTGTTTTGTTCTGTTAGGCTGCTGCGGGGGGTAGTGGTGTCAGAAACAGAGACTTAGACTGTGAGGGTCTTACAGTGGACGTTGCTAATTCTGCATCACGCAGCCGGGCTGGTGAAGAAGCTGCATCTCTCTCAGTTCTGGCTGCTGGCTGGGTTCAGAATATGATTTCACTGAACCACGATTATTGAGAACGTGATTATCGGAGGGCAACTGAACCACATGAGCCCAGACACTTGTTTGCACTGGAGCTGCACAGATTGTCTACAGCAGAGTCCCATGCAGGAAGAAAATGTGTCCCCAACCAGGGAAATATTGTAAATATGACATGAGGCAGATGGCTACTTTGCTGGGGGTCCGCTGGTGTTTGACGTACATAGCAGACAGGGAGGGGTGGATGGGAACACCCTGATGCTCCTGGCTGTCCCCTCTCCTGTCACCTGTCACCTGGCAGATATGTGTACCAGGATGTGGGAGGAATCTCCGTCTGATATCTCAACATTTTTGTCATTCCCAGGTATGGGAGGGCTGTCACGCTCAGGGGACACTCTTAGAGAGCATGTTATGTAGAACAACCAGCTTTTGACTTTTACTTTCAGTTCCAGACAGCGCTGCCACCTCTGCTTGTCTTTAAATGTCATATGTGGCACTCAAAGGTGCTCAGTCACACCTTTAAATGTTACCTTTGTTTTTCTAACTCAAGAATCAGAGAATATAAGCTCAGCCAATATATTACCTTTCAAAACAAAGTGGAAAAGCACTTCAGTCCCTTTCTATCTGCCTTGTGATTTTATGTTTAAATCCAAAGTCTTCATCATGATTTTTAAAAATGAATTAATTCTAGAAAGATAGATGGGAAAAACCATAACTTTTCTCAGTTAAAAGTTTGTTTCCATTTTTCTGGTGGTTCCAGAGCTTGGAATTGAAGTTAAAGCAGAGATGTTGTAGATCTCATGTTGATTTGAACCGAACTCATTCCCACAGCCACTCATTTGCATGTCGCAGGTTCTGGGTTGAGCTGCAGAGCTTTTTGATGGTAATGAACTGCAGGAGCTTCAGCTCGAGTTTCATGGTGGAGTTGAGGGGCAGCCGATGGTGTGTGAGAAGAAAACATCTCTCCCACCCTCCACCCTGGGACACTCGCATTACCCGGCATCCTCCAGTAAAGCCCATATCTCCATGGAGACCGGCCCTATTCTGTTTGTGTACAATGTGGGCTGGAAACAAACTCCACTCGTAGGAGTTGAACAAATTATTAGGCTGAAGAAGTCTTGAGTCTTAAATTTATTGAGAGTGAAGGGACAGAGGGATGCTGGGGACAGTGAGATGCTGAGGACAGAGGGATGCTGGGGGACAGAGGGATGCTGGGGACAGAGGGATGTTGGGGACAGTAAGATGCTGAGGACAGAGGGATGCTGGAGACAGTGAGATACTGAGGACAGAGGGATGCTGGGTTGGGCTGGTCCTGAAAGCCGAAACATCTTTTCCAGAAAATATATAATGTATTCATAAACATAGATGGTCCACTGATTTTACACAGTTGCTGTGCTTTTTGAAAAGTGTGTGACAGTGTGTATGTATTTGTGGTTTGGAGGCTATAGGACAGCACGTAGAGACTGGGGACGTGAGAACAGTGTGGGACTCAAAACCAGCATAAACAGCTTTGCAGTACTAATACCTGAATTACCCACCAGCCCCCTGCAGCCAGGAACTGTTAACTACAGTTGTGTGAAGTACTGCGAAGTGCAGCAGGTTTGAGTTGGGCTCTGCAGACGTCCGTCTCAGCACTTAGTCCTCTAATTCCAGGGAGTCTGCCCACACTAGCGGGAGCGGTTCCGACACGTGTGCAACACCCACACAGACTGAGTCCAGGCTCACAGCTCACTACACCACCAATAACAAATTAATGTGCAGAAGGTTATGTGTTTATCTGTCATTTATGGTCAGCTTATATGTTTAATAAAAGCAAAGTATAGTTTTGTCCAATAAAACAGCAAGATAATAATCTTTATCTACTGTAATACTGTAAAGTTCGAACCCGACTCCATCTGTGTGGAGCACGCATGTTCTTCCTGTGTTTCAGGTGAACAGATTAATATCCTTCCATCCATTTTCCTTAACCACTCATCTTGGGGGGGGGCACCGCAGCCCGCAGAACCTGGAATTACAGGGGACTAGACTAGGAAACCACACCCTGGTTGGGAGGCCACACACATTCATATGCACACACACTTCGGGAAATTTAGACTGACCAATTAGCCAGAAACACATGTCTGTGGACCGTGGGAGGAAACCAGAGCACCCAGATAATATGCAAACTGCACCCAGATCTCCCAAGTGCTGTGCGGCAGTGGTGCCTCTCGCTGCATCACCATACAGATTACACAAAATTACTGGGCAAATTCATTTTTTTGTTCAGTTGTGTGTGTGTGTGTGTGTGTGTGTGTGTGTGTGTGTGTGTGTGTGTGTGTGTGTGTAATGTTGCTTTGTAGTGTGGATGGGCAGATACTACATTATTTTAGGTTGTGTAGCACAATCACCTTGGACAAAGGTGTCAGATAAAAATGAATTATTAACCACTTTTGGGTTCAGCTGCTGTCCACTGTGCTTCTTACAGGCTAGTAGAAGAGCTGCTGGATTTTCTGAACTTTTTTCAAGACACTTCCCTCATTGGTGTATTTAAATCCTTTGGCCACTTCTTGTAAGTCCTTATATGGCTGGATGACCAGAGCAGATTAAGTTGGATGGACTAGATCCATTGGACTCCTCTTCTCCAGCCTAGTGAGGAAGGGTTTAGGCCAACAGCGGTTATTTTGAAATATTAAGCAGCAAAGGTCGATTGGGTTCCACTCGAGATACTGCTTTGTTTGGCTTTGGCTCTGGCAAATTTGACATCCGATCCCAGGCAGGATCACAGTCAAGTCCCCTCTGATATTTTTTCCAAAGAAGCTGAGGCCTGGAAGCAGGTGGATGAGCGGCAGACAGCAGCACATCAGGCAGATTGATCCCAGTGGAGGTTGACTGGAGCTCCTGAAGAGCGTGACCCCTGTGTGGGGTTTGACGGTCAAGTGAGAGGCATGAACATCTGTGGGCACAGGAAAGCAGAAGTGGTGAGGAATTTCCTTTGTTCAAAACAAAACACAGACAAATTGTCTGGTTTGTCTCTGTCTCCACAGCAAGTTTTACTGAAGGGGGGTGTTTCCCTCAGCAGCACATTCTGCACAGCAGACAACCACAAGTCTCAGCTTCAACACACATCCATCTCAACTCTCAAGGCCTTCACACCTCAGCTTGCTAATACTGCTCTTTCAGTATCTATCCCTTCCAGACAGGTTTTATCTCTCCCAGTCTCCTGAGATCCAACTCATTATGATGATATGGGTGTCTGGAACTCATACTTCAACATGTCTGTAATGTCCTCTTATGTGATATATTATTAAACAGGCAAATTAAAAACACTTCTCAGATTTTATTACCGCAAATATAAATTAGATTTTTTAAACAGACCATTAACCAAACAGTGGCTGCTGCTTGCAGACCAGCTGATCCCAGACAGGGTTAGAATCACAAAGAGGCAGGTGTCAGGTGGACTCAAGTGCCAGGTTTATTTACGAGAGAAGCTGCGAGGACTTGGGTGTGATGCAAACTTGAAGAGATGAGGACTGGAGGACTCAGAGAACGAGGAGACACCGAGGACTCAGAGGGATCGGGTGAACTGGAGACAGGTCACCATGGAGAGATGAGCAGTTGCTGAGTCTCACTCTTTTAAAGACTAGAGTGATCCAATGAGCCAATACAGGCCTACAGAATTCTGTCAGATGGAGTGGTGTGATGACCCCAGCTGGTCAGCCTGGGGTCATGGGTGACAAACTTGGTTGGAAAAAAGGTGAAGGTAACACCATCTTAAAGTCTAACCACACCACCTTCTGCTTCTGCTCCTTGGTCTGCTCAGGATGAGCCTCCTGTGCACAATCTGCTATGGCCTCCTTCACCAGTAGAACACATTTTTCCATTTTAACGACTGACAAATGCACAGCAAATAATGGGTGACATTAATGACTGGGTCACACCTCGCAGCTTACAAATGTTTGTTTGGATCCAGCTCAGTCTGTGTGGTGGCTATGTGTTCTCCCTGTGTCTGCAGGGGTTTCCTCTGGGTGCTCTGGTTTCCTCCCACAATCCAAACACACTTCTATCAGGTTGAACAGTTACTCAAAATCACCCACAGTGTGTGTGTGTGTGTGTGTGTGTGTGTGTGTGTGTGTGTGAGTCCCCTGCAATGGACCCAACAGGTCTGGTGTGTCTAACTACCTCTGCTGGTTCTACTTCCGCAGCCTCAGCCTATGCAGATCTCCAGCAGGACCCCCCCAGGAGCCCTCATGGGCATCGACACCCGGACTGGGACCTGCACCGAGACCAGCAGCACCAGCAGCAGCACCAGTACCAGTACGGAGAGGTGCCGCTGACAGAGGGCTACGTTCCTCATCCAGATTACATGGAGGGGGATGATGATCTGATCAAACCCAAAAAGCTCCTTAATCCCGTGAAAGCCTCTAAAAGCCACCAGGACCTCCACAGGGAGCTGCTCATGAACCACAGAAGGTATGATTTGGACTCATTGTCCCTGTGCCACCCTGTAGGGATGGGGGGAGTGCTCTGTGTGCACTACACCTGCAGTCCTCACCTGTTTCAGGCAGGTTGCATCACTGGTGGTTAAGAAGGCATCTAAACTCCTGTTTCAACTCTCCAAAAGAGCTACCTCACCTCAAAGATCACATAACTACCTTCCTCACAATATAGAAATCAAGATATCAGTTGCTTCATATCCACCTGAGAGAAACCCCAGTGTCTGAGAATAATTCACAGAAAAACACAAGTGAGTTTGCTGGACAAACCAGGGAGGTAAAAAGCAGACAGGAGCATTTCATTATTAAGGACTAACACATAAATACATATCCTCATGATAATATGATGCTTGTGTGACTGTGGGTCAGTAAATGACATAAAAACCACAGGACTCTCCCGTGTTCAGATTTCAGTTTCTCTTTCACTGCTGGCAAGCCAAACATCTCCAGGGAGTCCAACCTGGTGCTCATAGCCACCCCAAACACCCCTGTAATCCCTCCCCAAAGGCCACACCCATCGCTGCGATTCCCCAAAGACATTTTAGACTCATAAGGAGTTACTAATGCAGATGTCTACTGTGACACAGTTCACTGATCCTTCACTTTATAGACGCAACTGAGACCAACACCTTCAGCACCAAATCACAATTGTCAGAAGATTAATGATAGAAACACCCCCACAATTTATGTACGTGATTGTTCTGTAAAAGTGATGGGTACGTAGTTATGATAAATAACATGCAAGACATTTTACTTTAATATGTTAACTTCCATCTGCATGAGAATTGAAATTAAAACTCATTAACTGTGAAAACTAACAAAAAAAATGTCGCTACAGACTCCTGTTCAATATTTCCCCCAGTAAACAGGTTATTTATCACCGACACACAGGGGCAGCAGACAGGAGCTGTAAACACCATGGAAACGGGTTCAAATGAGGGGCTCCTGCTCCCTTTCTGTCCGAGCGTTTTGTACTACCACCTACTGGACAGCTGCAGAAACACAGGTCATTTTCGCTCAGCAACAAGCAGACGTTGCCAAAGCGGGTAAGAAAACGTGGTCCAAATCAAAGAAACAAACAAGAAAATGGTCACATCTTTTTAAAACCCCTACAATCTTTCGTAATAAGAGGAGCTCATGTATGAACAACTGCAAAATTCTCAAATGGAAACAGACTTTCTTCATTTTCCATGAGAGACTATTTTGAGAAGAGCCCTTCTGTCCACAGCTCTCATATGCAAATTAATCAATTGAACTAATGGGGGTTTATTTTAGATTAACTGTGATCAAAGATGGTTTTAATTGGGGTGCACAGCCCAACTTCATCAGACAACCTTCCTCTGTCTTCACCCTGTATTCTGCGTGCAGAATAATCCTTCCAAACAGCGGCGTTGTTGTGGTAGAAGTTTACTGCTGCACTCAGAGGACTGTTTCCCAAACAACAATAACCCACCAGGAAGTGGACACTAAATGGATCACTGAGCACAGAGCACAATGACCCATGGGTGCCATCACAGGCATGTGTTGAATCCTTAATGCAACTTAAAGCTCCGCAGACACCAGTGTGTCATTCTCCATGATCTCCTGCCTCGGTCGCCTGGGTCCTGCACATCCAGACCCTGGGAAATCTTAGGAAGATGGGGGCAAGTGGGCACAGCGGGTAGTGCCAGTGCCTCGCAGATGCTGAGCTGTGTCTTTGGCTTGAATCTGACAGTCTGTGTGGAGTTTGTATGGCTTTCTTCCAGGTGCTCTGGTTTCCTCCCACAGTCCAAAGATGTGTGTTTCAGGTGAACTGGCAATTAAATTACTATTAGTGTGTGTGTTACATTGCTCTGCAGTAAAAATGTGAAAGGTAAATGATTGTAGGTAGTTTACTGTAATATTTCAAGCACTGTACATCACCTTGGATAAAGCTGTCAGTTAAATACTAGTTAATAGCCACTGCTGCTAGTTAATAACTATAAAAGTGTCTGGTAAATGAATAAATGTAAATGTAATTGTGTTCCGTACCCCAACAACATAGACGGTCTTAGCCAGTGTCCCTTCTTGGGCCTGATTTACATTTACATAACAAATCTCCCCCTCCTAGCCTGGAAGTCCCCCTCAGAGCGGCTGAATCCTGTTTGACACTCAAGGAAGGTCTCAACATGCATCTCCAAACTGCTCCACCCCACCTGTCATCTGTGTTTCCCTGACAATTCTGTACGCAGCTCTTTGTGTGACGCATCTGTTTTGGACAGTCTGTCTGTTGTCAAAGTATTTTGTTTACACTGAGTATAAACTGAACAAATGTAAAGATGAAACAGTCATGAGGGAAAAACTCAATGGCAGACGTTTCTGCCTTGTTTCAGCACATACTGCCATTTAGGTGGGAGAAACCTCATAAATCACTGCACCAACAAGCACTGCTGGAATCAGGACACGAGGCAGCTGTTTGCTGTTAATAGTGAGATGCCATTATTAGCTAGAGATGTGTGGGTCCGCCTGGCAGCAGAGGTCTGAGGGACGCCTGGCACTTGGTCACCCTTGCTATTAAAGGGGTATCTACGTCTGCAGGGACTGCAGTACCCTGAGACCCACTGGTTCCTGGTCAGCACTGTGGAACCAGCAGCGGGAAGGAACACAATTAGCCAACCAAGTGGCAGGAGCTGAGTGATGACCCTTATCCTGAAGTTGTTGGGACGGTCACCTGTCTGCATAAATCATACCCAGTTTACAGTCAATGCCTGAGGTGGTTGTCAGAACCAGTCTGAACACATGGGCCACACACCCGAGTCCTTCGGCAACCGCCACCTAAAATCGCCACTTCAGTTGAATTGCCTCTTCATTTCTTTTCTCTTGTCCTTCTTCAGCAGAGATGGGATGGACACAAGCGCCACTTCTCCTCACTGGTGTTCCCTCAATCCTCCCTTTGCTTCCCACCTTGTAAACTTGACACCATGTAAGAGAGAGGAACAGTGCTAATTGAATTAGCTACTGGATGGAGCAGCGTCAGCTTTTCCTTCCTCCACATCATGCTCCATTTGGCCCCTTGTCGATGCTGCGCCGGTCACATTTATTATAGGACTCAGGGCTTGGCAGAGTGTCTGAAATGAGGATCTGTTTGGGGCCAAGACACAATGACAGTGTTACCAACAGGATTAGTAAAACTGCCACAAATATCATTTACATCTTCAGGTGTAGTAACATGTGCAAGGACTTCTTAATAATCTGTAAAAACTTCAGTTTTCATAACTATATTATTAGTGATGTTTAAATGTACTCACTTATGTGATGCTTTGCAGTGGTAAGATATTTACCATGATTTACCCTTTTATGCAGCCAGTATCAGGAGGTGAGATTCAAAACTGGGCCACAGTGCAAAGAAAGTGGCTTTAGATACTAACTGTACCAACGATGGGACATCTACATGCAGTACTACTGTACCTCTTTTGTACTGTAGTATATGTAGTAACTGCATTTAAAGTCAGCAGGTAGTAAAGACCCACGTGCCACTTTGTAGTTGGCAGGTCCCATGTTCAAATCCCACCCCAAGGTTCTTACCTTGAATTTTTAAAAATTACCTGGCTGTATAAGTGAGTGAGTAAATGGAAGTGGTGCTGTTTACAAATCTAATGCTTAAGAGAAATGAAAAACAAAGTGATTGCATGTTATTCATTTTACATTTTTTCTTGTTTCAATGTTTTTAATTACTAACAGGAGGCTGAAACACATTCGCTGTCTTGCACTTTGTAATATTTATGTCTGCTGTTGCTTTCACGTGAAATGACCTTTTCAGGGTTCCACACATTTCTGCTGTTGTGTGTTTAAACTCAGAATTCGCTTCTTTGTCATCTGTTTCATATGTCCATACAACCTCTTCTGAAACTGGAAGAGTAAAGCGGTATTATGTTTTTCCAGCACTTTCCTTTCCTACTGAATGAGCTATACAAGAGTGCCCCCTGCTGGACAGAGCGCAACAGCGAGACAGTGTTGCCTCTATAACGGGATTTGACTCCAGATTCTGAAACAGAAATTGTATTTTCGATTTATACATTTAGCAGATGCTAATAATTAGCTATTAGCTGAGAACCTGTGGCTTACCGTAATCGATGCACTACAATAAACATAATAGCAAAGCAGCACACACAAACACACCCATACGCGTGTGCATCTTTGAACTGGGGGGTGGGAACCAGAGCACTGGGAGAAACCCCATACAGACCCGGGGAAAACATGCAAACCTGACATACGCTAAATGGGGATCAAACCTACACCCAACTACACAGCCTTTTATACCTTTGGGCATCCAGAAAGTGCGAGACTGGAAAATGTTGTTGGGCAGTTGAGCAAAGTGACTCTCTTTGCTTCTCTGTGTCCACATCATGCGACCTTTAGAGGCCTGGGTGTGGAGAGCAAGTCGGAGCTCCAGCGGGTGCTGGACCACAGGAAGAGGGAGCAGATGATGAAGCAGAGGAAGGCAGAGGACGAGGCCCGGAGGAAGATCTCACCTCTCGAACAGGAGCTCCTCAAAAGGCACAAGAAACTGGAGGAGGTGTGTGTGTGCAGCTACATAGAGGGCAGGAGACTCTGCGTCGAGCCTGAGAGCGGGTGGGAGGCCAGGGCAGGGATGGAAGGGTGTATCTTAGCAACAGAGGTTAATAATTTCCTCTATAACGGCTCCAGAAAATTAGCACCGAAGTTTTGGAATGCAAACGGAGCTGGAGAGAAGCATCAGACGGAAATGTAAACATGTGACCTGAGTCACGGCACAGCTGAGTGAAGATGATCTCGTTTCAGATGGAGAAGGAGCAGGAGAAGCAGGAGGAGGAGAGGGGCAGTGCACCTGAATTCATCAAGGTGAAGGAGAACTTGAGGAGAACGAGCATCCTGAGCACTGGGGAGAAGGAGGTATAAGGAGTTTAAGTGTCCTCTCGAATGTGTGTGAGCGGACAGACATGGCGACCACAGCGCTTCTCCGTCACACCACACTATGCCCTCCTCGTCACACAGTGGACATGGATTCCAGGCCCGTCATAGCACTTGCGCATATCCCCCCCGGCTGTCATGTCAAGTGTTGGGAAAAACAAGGAACATTAGGAGATGGTGACGGAACAGGAAGATGGGGTGACCAGAGGACAGAGAATGTGTTTTTTTTTCCTGTGATCTGATAGACACTTGTGACGTATGGCTGTGACCCACATGTCAAAACAAGCTGAGATGTGTGCAGATGTGCAGGATCCATGTCCGCAGGGAGATGTAAGGGTATCAGTTCTCCCCCCCGAAACCCAAGGCAAGGTGGAGAACCGCAGGGGGTCCGGTCCTGGTGAAGTCTGGCTTGTGTGGCACCATCTCCATTCCACGTGAACATTGACATCTTCTTTTTCTCAGCAGGGGCCCTTCAGCGATGACACTATAAGCACGAAAACACACACCCACCCACACACACACACACACACACACACACACACACACACACACACACTTGTGGTTTAAGACAGTATTATATGAAAACAGAAATTAAACACTTTAGTTTTCACTTCTTTGCTACTGAATCCTGAGATGCCAAAAACACTGAACTCTGCAGAAGATTTGCTGCTCGTAATTTCCAACCATCTTAGCAAATTGTTCAGTCACAATTTTCACATTTCTCTATTGAAATTATATCTGATAATTACATTTCATTACAGTGACATGAGGGTGACAGGGTGGTGCACTGAGCAGCTGGGTGTGGATTCGAATCTAGCCCAGTCTGTGTGCAGTTTTGCTGATTGTCCCTGTGTGGGTGCTCTGGTTTCCTCCCACATCCAAACACATGTGTTTCAAGTGAACTGGTTGTTCTAAACTGCCCACAGTGTGTGACTGTGTTCACAGCGTGGTTTCACAGCCCGGTGGTTCTGGGATTGACTCTGGATCCACACCCCTCATTGGGAGAAGTGGTTAAGGAAAAGTTACTGAGTGACAACAATACGAAAGGCAGAAATATTAAAGAATACAAGTAGCTGTTAGTTAAAAACCAAAAAAGTCCTGAGCTGAAACATACTTTTATAACATAACCAGGTTGGGTCCTCGAGTACAATCTACAGTTCAGCTCATCACAGATTTAGGGTGAAGTATTCTGCTTCTTCTACACAGGCAAAAAGTGGCCTTCGTGCATTATTATATAATGAACAAAACATCCATAAAAAGAATTTTTTTAAGTTGGTCACAAAGCAGGCGTGAAATCAGCGGTTTCCTGGGTACAACACCCAAATGTTTCCAGTGCCTTCTATAGAGCCCCCCACCCCTACCTCCTCTCACACACACCTGACAGCCAGTCTTCAGGCCTGAGCTGCACACGTACATATTTAGCATCACCTGTACAGGTACTATAGTAACTTACTCCAGCAGCAAGTCTAGGTGACAGAGAGCGATATGTGGTGTGTGTGTGTGTGAGAGAGAGAGAAATCCCCACCTAAGAAAAGCACATTTCAAGATGTTGTTTCTTGCTAACTGATGTTCTGTAGGTGTTTATACTCAAGTAGCAATGCAATTATTTTATGAGAGTGTGAACAAAATTGACAATTCATGAAATTAATCTTCCACAGCACTTTAGAAACTAAAATCATTTATCAGAGTGAATTTATTTAAACCTTAGAGTATATGTATATATTTAATATAAAACAATTCTATTGTTGAAACCAGTCATTTATATCCTCTTCTGTCTCTTGTTTGTCAAAGTTCAGTTGCTGTTTATTTGTACATCCAAAAGTTGTTCAGGTCATAAAATGGTATTATTTGCCTTTACTGAGTCTTCAAGCCTACCAATATTGCTGTTTATAGCTGTATGCAGAATGTGTTGCTATTTTTTACCAATGACAGTTTGTCCCTTTTAAATGGTAACCAGGGCAGAAAAGTGAAAGGCCTGTTCGTTTCTCTGACTTTTTCCGCCGGTGGCAACTGTAACTAACAACACCGACAGCTGTAAGAGGCAACTCTCAGCAGAAGGGGCATGGAAGCACAATGAAGATGCACTGCTACACATAAGAAAAAGAAAGATAATAAACAAAGGACTAATTTCACGTTCCCACATTCCTGCTGTGTTGTTTTGTTTGGGCCTCCTTTTCACAAGGCTATAATGAAAATGTTGTTTGTGGCCTTTAATTCCTCTGAGGGCGTTTGGCAGCTGGTTTCCGCCAGGAGCCACTTGCTGCGAGTCCCTGAAGTTGGGTTCCTAAACACATTCCAACTGCGTGCGCCGTGAATGTACAGTGGGACATCATGTTCAAGCCCTTCTACCAGGGCCATTCGGAGAGGCCCAGCAGTCGTCTCATCCCTGGAGCCTCAGGACCCAGGACTGTTTCCTGCAGAGCCTCACAAATATTCTAAAGGGCCACAGGTGGAATTTAAAAGCCCCCATTTGGAAAGCGCCCTAGTCCCTCTCTCTGTGCTGGACACCAACCCCATCCATGATTGACCCGTCACATTTTATTCTCTTTCATGAACATAATACAAATGCATGCAGGCTACAGAACTAAACAGGGGAGTTATGTGGACCTAAAAAGATGAATAAACCGTCCAACATTCATCCAAATTATAATAAAGGTCAATGTTAATGTTTCTAATGTAAATAAATCAAGCACTTGAGTCAAGCACATTTTTGCAGGAGGAGCTTCTGGTTCGATGACAGCAAAGATATCAGTTTCTTCTACCAAATGTGAAAGAATACCAGCCCAAGCTCAAAAATGCACCTTCATCAAAAATGTATTTGGGGTCACGATTGATGTGTTAGTAAAACAAAAGTGAGCAATAAAATTGTACCAGAAATTGTCGGTGTCACACTGGGGGTCCGACAGTGTAGGATTTCCAATAAATCTCAGCCACCCCTCTGGGTCTGAGCACAGCTCTACCTTTCCGCTGGCCTCTGAGCCGGAGCTGCATCACAGGGCCCTTTGTTGCACCAACATTCGATCGTCTCCCGATCTGCATAATCCACAGGAATCTTCAGTATCCGATTTGTAGTGCTCTGCTTAACAGGAGCGAAATTGTTTTCTTCGGACCCCAGTGAAGCAAAACCAAGCAATTGATTGAAGTGGTAGCAGGTTTGGGGTGAGAGATGCCCCATATGCACTGATGCAGCCCAAAGCTTTTCAACAACATCTTGTATTTAACTATAATGAAATAGTCGAGTATTTTCTCTACAGCAACTTTCCACACTGTGTTTATTTGCTAAGTTGTTTATTTACACAGGACTTTTGTTGTAGCAGTTTAGCAGGAGTGAGGACTGGGTCTTTTGACTCCCCAGGGGGGTGACTTTAACTAATCTGCCGTAATATTTATGTAGCTCATACTTTGCTGAGCTATAGCCCTGTTTCTATAGCTCTTCTCAGAAAATGTGTTGTGGTAATTTACAGGCAGTCAGTTTTTTTTTCAACTGCCTTTTTTTAAATGAAATTTTATGAAGAAAGTTAAAAGGGAACCACATGCAAAATTTGGTCTTTGTTGCAAATAGCGACAAACAGAGTGTTGTTGTCGAGCGAAGCATCATTCCGGCGGCAGAACAGCGGAGATCTGTGTTGCTGCATTTTCCCTTTAAAAGGATCCTGGGTCTGGCTCAGCGCCAATGCTCTTGTACACCTGACCAGGGGCTGCTGGCTGGGGGCGGGGCCTCTCTCCAGGTGCTCTACAAGGTTCTGGGGACTGGGGAGGGCTGGCATTTGGGGGGCATGAGAGCAAAGATGTGGCTGCTGTCTGACATGGCCTTCCGCCTGCTTGCCATGGTGCTTGTGAACTATGTCTGTGTGGAGACAGGTAAGTGACCCCTGTGTACCACGGTATCACAAGCATGAGGCCTGCTGTGCCGGCTGGGCCCACGGAGACCCCCGAAGGAGGGTTTGCAGCCACAGCTTTAGCATTTCAAGCATGGGTCCCCACGGGTTGTTGGAGCAGTTCTTAGCGACTGTGTGGGGCCACCTGCTCATGGGCACTGGGGGGGTTTTTCAGCGCTGCTGCGCAGGTCATCTGCCATCGACTTCCTGAGCCACCTGCAGGAGAGACGCTCGGCACGGTGCCTCGTGGCAGGGTGCAGCACGGAGGACAGCGAGACCGAGGAGCTGCTGGAGCCCAATTCCGACTACGTGAGTCGCACACATTCGCACCACCTACCCAATAACTACTGCTATTATTATTATTATTGTTGTTGTTGTTGTTGTTGTTGTTTATAGTAGTAGTATAGTATTATTAATATTAATATTAATGGTGTTGGTATTGCTTTGTACTGCCATTACTGTGGTTGCTTTTTTAATAACTGAAAAAAAAATCTAAAAATAAAAAACTATTTGCCTGATTTATTTTTACCAGGTTATGAATTTACAGGATGATTCACAAAGAATCGAACGCTTTCATAAACGTATTACTCTACTAAATTATACATTAAGTATGACAAGAAACCAATTTATAAAATGACCATTTTTCTTCCAATATTTGGTGCTTGAAAGTTGTACAAGTTTCTGCTTAGTTACTGAGTAACAAATTTATGAAAGTGGCTGATTATTTTTCAACCTCCCCGTATTTATTAAAGCATTATAATTATTGCACATTTACCATCAGATTATCAACGTGTTTTTGTATATTTTGTTCTTCTGCGTTTCAGAGTTTACTGTTTAAAAGCACTTCTGTGTAGGGAAAATAATTTTCTGAGGGAAGATATTTGTTGAGCTGCTTTTATCTGCAGGAGGAGAATCTGACAAGCCAGTTGAATGGAGAATCTAAATCCGGACAAAGTTCGGTGAGCAGCAGCACAGATTTATTCATAATGTATTGAAAGCATAATCAGCAACACGGACTGATATTTGATCATAGATGCAGAACAACAGCAATGTCTTCTTTTTTTGGTTCTTTTAATAAACTGTCTGTGGAAATCCTTGAAAAATCCTTCCATTTAACCTGCATTTTACCTGTACCTGGTGTACCTGGTTTACCTGTATCCAACATACTTGGTGTGTCTGGTTTACTTGTATCTGGTGCACCTGATTTACCTATATCTAGTATACCTGGTGTGTCTGGTTTACCTGTATCCGGTGTACCTGGTGCTATGGTTGTGCTATGCCATTGCAGAGTGCAGACAGCGAGGCCGCGATGGAGGATGGCTCCGGCATGTAGCTCCGGGCAGTGAACACCCTGCAGCGCTTCACCTGCGTCCTGCAACCTGTGTGGCAGCACCAAGCGCAGGGCCAGGTGTTCCACCTGTACTTGTATCTCATTAATGGAGGAGAAGCACTGAAGCATGGAGACACCTTAGACTAATTCAACCTGTGGGGAAATAAAAGGTGAATCTCAGCAGATCAGTAATCGCTTTTATTAAACGCTTATGATTCAGGAGGCTAACTGTCTGTGGCTGTTCACTACTGAGCACAGGGCTCCTCTGTAACACCCTTACTAGTGAGCCCAAGATTTCTTCTTATTTTTACATCTGAGTGTAGCCGTGGAACCACTGCTTAGGTCAACACCCGAGACCCTTCTGTACATTTTGGTGCATTTTGGTGCTCTATGAATATGGTGCTTGATAGATGTACTGTATGCGTCTATTTACCCTCCAAAGACAACCGTGGTGTTAAATAACATAAACATTGTTTTATGTTACATTAAGAACTCAGTAGTCATATAAACAGACCACATGGTCTGATTCCCCGCTGTGAATCTCAACAGCCACCACTTGCTGAAAATCTAAATTCATTACATCCCATTTCCTCTTGGTTTCCCAACATATTGCTAATGTCAGAAATAAGCAGCAGTGTTTGCTTACTGTCACCTCAACATGCCGACCTGACAAACCGTGACAGCACAGAATACATCACCCTTCACCATGTAATCTCTCTACTGCTTCAATAAATATACTAATTATATCCTTTTTCTGTGTTTAATTGTTCTTTTTTATTTAGCACGATGTCTCATGAAATACTGTTCTAGGGTATTGATGTTTTACACATTTATACAGATTGAGGCTTTTCTTTTAAAAAAGAAATAATAATAATCTTGTTTTTATTAAATTAAAAATTACCTGTTGAAAGCAATGTTTTTGGAGTTTTTTAGGCACATCTTAAAGGACACCGGTCAGAATGGTCATGTGAACCGCAGGTTGAGCCCTAAATGAGAGCGAAACACAACTGTGCAGTGATTTGTGGTGAGGTAGTGGTGGCGCTGGTTGTGGGGGGGGGGGTCGTACCAAGCATGTGTGAGTCCTGCCCATCTTCAAGTGAAAAGGAAAAATATTTTGAAAATGAAATAAAAAAAATTTCCCAATACATGGAGAAAACTGGCCCTTCTGCACTCATCCAGGACATCTCCACCACTTGAATTTGTCCTCCTCTTAAAATATGAATGTGATGAACAGTTACAGAATTTTACCTCAAATCGCAGCAAAACTTTGCTGTCATCTACAATAATTCCTCCTTTCCGAATCTAATTCGTCCTTGAAAACACATCAGACACGGAGTTTGCCCATTACTGAGTGTCTATTTCCCATTATTCAAAAGGGGGGGGGATAAAAAAATAATGTGCCCCCAGGCCATCGGGAAAATACCTGTATAACTATAAACCTGTGACATCAGTATGATAAACAGTGTAAACAGCAGCTAACTAATTAGAAAATATGTAATGTGGTAATTAATTAGTGTTTTTATAGCACATGTTGCAGGATATTTCCATTCTGTTATTTCCGCTATTTCCGTTTATTTCCATTCTGGCCAAAAGGATGTGGACTAGAGGCTCCACTGTACACGATGTCTAGATGGGGCCGTAACGCAGACACCTGACACCCTGTTGTGGCTCAGTTCCCTGCAGACCCCTGGGAAATGCTGCCGGGCAATGCCAGGGTGGGCTGTTAGCCACACCGTGGGAGACGACACACTCGAGCAACCCGGGACCCTGGGTCACACTGCACTAACAAGAGAGGGACAGTGACCAGAGTGCTGAGGTCAGGAAGCAGAGCAGAGTAAGGGGAGGAGAACACAAAACGTACCACAAAGTGGAGAATAAGATGCTGGCTGGAAAGTCCTGGTGGAGGTAATATGAGGCCCGAGGAAGAACGAGGCATTTGCTGCTTTATTTTTTATTTACCTTTTTCTTCTGTGTCTCTACAAGAAGCTCAGTAGGTTACAAAACAGCAAATTATTAATACTGAATAATTATTAACCAAAATAAATGGCTTGAGAGGAAACTGCCAAAGTGATCCCACAGCTGGAATCTGTGGACAATTTCATTACAGCTGAACAACGAAGTAATATTTAAAGCAGAGGTCAAGGGCCACAGCGTGTCTTCGCTTCAGGTCACCTTTACTTTACTGTCATTACACAAGTAGAATAAAATTCAACCTCTGCAGCTCCCAGGCAGCGAAGTTGTAAACACGGAATAAATCATACTGCTGCTCACAAATTTAATATTATTTCTGCAATTTATACTGCATAGATTGTATATTTTACACTGCTTTCTGTTATGGAGTCAAAAGTTTGAGCACTTCTGCCGGAAGCTACTTTTTTCCCAAGGTGCTTAGTTAGCAGGTTTGATTGGGACATGAGACTCCATGTCTCCCTGGCTCCTGTTCCCAAAGGTTTGGGACACTTTTGTGTTGCTTTTCTCTCACCTGTGCTGTTTGTTTCTGAAAGTCCACATTGTCAGTCACCAAGACACTGAGACAGCAAAGCAGCATTGATGCAGAGGGGTCACCTTTACTTCCCCGCCCAGGTGATTCTTGCACTTATGGGGGAAATGGGTCCAGTCATATGACTAACTGGTCATTCCAGCATATCTTGTGTGTGTGTGTGTGTGTGTGTATATATATATATATATATATATATATATATATATATAAAAATCATGTATAGGGACATGATTTACTGAACCCTTTTGAAATGAGAGCTGTCTTGTTGTGCTGTACATAAATAATAGATTTATTTTATTTTTGATAGTTAACCATCCACTTAAGAGAAAAAATAGTAAAGGTCATGATGCTAGAAGAAGGAACAGGGTTTATGATACCATTCCAAAATCTTCACTCTTTTTTAAATTGTGATGCACTAGTCTATCCACTCATTCCTCTATCTGGTCACAGATGATGTGTAGATGAACTGTGTGTTTCAGTCAGTGTCCTTCATGCTGCTGCTTAAGCTGGTCTTTCTATGATATCAAACTGCTATCCAAAAAATATAGCTTCAGCTTGCAAACCCACATTTCATGAGGTAGATGTTCTATACTCTGAGTGCTGTCCAGTTAGGCTGGAGGCCTCTGTGGGGCTCACATCTGCTTCCAAGTGTGTTTGCTGAGACAAATTTGAACAAAACAAGTGGAGAAGATGGTTTTTTCATGGATTTGTGGGAAACAGCACATCTCAGACTGTGAAGGTCAGTCTGCCATTATATACTACATGTTGTGCACGACTGACTGCTGGGCATAGCCAAGGATTTGGTATAAAACCCTTGTGTAACTTCATTTTTACAAATTCCAACAGATTTCATAAGGACTTGAACCATTTTAGACAAATTTATTCTGTTCTGACTGCTTTTGTCACAAAAAGTGCAGTTACACCCTCCTGCCACCAGAGGTCAACGTTAGTTTTTGACAACCATTCATAACGACATCTATACCTACTTTTGGTTTGGAATTTTCCTAAAAAAATACAATATGGCCGGTGAGACTGAGACCTGCCTAAAGGCAGCGTTGGGTTTCCTGCTGCGGAGAAGACGCTCCGGTGATGTTGACACGCCAGACTGCAGCTAATTGAAAACACATTATTTTAATCTTTCTCATTATTCACAAGGAAGTGATAATATGGAGTCGGAGCCCAAGAGCTAAGGGTTGAGCAGAGATGCGACTCCCCGACCCGAATCTGGTCGCTTGCTTCTTCTCGCAGTGACAAAATAAAAATGAATAATAAGAAATGATTTATTGTCCTGGTTTCCCTCATACAGCAGGAATACAAGGGAGGAAATGAAGTTCTGATTTTCTTCCCGCTTAGCTGGGGGACCTCAGGTGTATCGGCAGTACAGCTTCGCTTGGAGTGAAACACCTCCAACGGTCAACAGCAGGGGGCGCTGTGGTTGGAATCGTTGCCTTTGGACCAGAAGGTGCCAGGTTCAGATCCGACCTCTTGCTGCAGGGCTCTTATACTGATTTAATTCAGTAAAAGTACCCTGCTGTGAACGTGTGTAAATCAGTATAAGTTGTTCAACACTGTAAGTCACTTAAAGATAAATAAATGTAAATAAGCTCCACTGCTGTTCATTCGAATGAAGACTTAACTGTGTGTGTGTATCCAGTTTCCTGACACACCTTGTAATTTAGCTTCCTCGCCATGGTGAATTACCACATTATCACCACTTTACCACCCCCTTACTTGGAACGAGTTGTTGCATAAAAGTATGAAAATGACAGAACATTTACGGAGATTGCGTGTGTGTGTGCGTGCGTGCGTGTGTGTACATCAATAGAAAGGACACGACACATACCGACGTGTAACACCCCCACTTTGAAACAAACACAATAACTATGGCACTGACACTGTAACACTAACACAGATACACACACCGACATCGCAGTGGGGGTCGCAAAGGGCGGGGTGGGGGGTCGTCTGAGGCGCACGCACCCCTCCTTTTCCGTCAACCAACCACGGCGAGTCCCGCATCTGGAGTCGCGGAGCGCGTGGAGCCCCGGCGCGCACACAGCCCGCTCGCCATGCGCGCACACGTCCCGCTCGCCCCGCTCGCGCTCCCACTGCGGCTCCTGGCGCTGTGCGCGTGCCTGCGCGCCGCCGCGCCGTGCCAGCTGCCCCACGACTGGCGGCCGCAGACGGAGGGGTGCCGCGCCGAGCTCGCAGAGATCATCGTGTTCGCGCGCGTACTCGCGCTGCACAGGGACGCGCACGCCGCCTACAACTACTTGCCGTGGCGCGACGACGCGGGGCTCCTGTTTTCGGCCGAGATCGAGCTGCTGTGCGACCAGGCGTGGGGCAGCATGCTGGAGGTCCCCGCGGGCTCGCGCTTCAACGTGTCCGGGCTCGGCTACTTCCCGTGCTACTCGTACAGTGTGGTGGAGAACAACAACTACTACTTCTTCCTCCGGTATTATTATTATTATTATTATTATTATTATTATTATTATTATTATTATATTACTGGCTGCTCGACGTGGGCTCAGTCTGGGTGGAGTTCGTATGTTCTCTGTATGGGTTTCCACCCGGTGCTCCGGTTTCCTCTCAAAGTCCAAACACATTTTCTTAAGGTTCCTCTGTTTGTGTGTATGGGGGGGGCACCCTGGGGGCACCCCGCTATACACTGGCGAGCCGGATCAGATCGAAGCCGGTTTCTGAAACTCAAAATATAACTTCTGTTTGTTTGTTTATTACATTTTTTATTGTCATCATTAAAGGATGTATTGTGAATGTGTTTGCGAAATGACTTGCAGTTAGTGCCGTGGGATTCACTTATGGGACAACAGGGTACTGTTACTGCACCACACCGCGGTACAAGGTACAACAGCAGGACCGTCAGAAGACGAACTGAGGCTGTAAGCTGGAAGCTACATGTGGTAAAAATGCTCCAGGATATTTTAAAGCAAAGTCATTTTTTGGTAAATGTTTCCTATGATGAAGTGACAGTTACAATGGGGGGGGGGGGTATAGTTAACGATATAAAAAACCGTACAGATGTTTCCCGCGACAGGACGCGATATGAACTCAAAGGTGTGTCTGTTTTCCAGGGGACGTAGAGCGGGATCCCCCGCAGGAAATAATAGGAAATGTGGTTAATGTGGATTCAGCGAGGCATGTTAATAAAATCAAAAATAAAAAATAAAATAAATAAATAAGTCTTATGAAAGACTATTTTAAATGCAAATAAAATTCAATTTTTGTGTTTCGCAACCTTCTATCTTGAGTTAAAATCAGCCCTTCAGCAGCCCCACCAGTGTGTGGGGGGTATTTATAAAGTCACTGTCACTGATGGACAGAGCAACACAGCTGGGGACCTCGGCTCCTCATCATTTCAGCTCCACTGAATGCAGGTAAATGCAGGTAAAATGTGCCAGATGTGCAATTATGACAAACTGGTTTCTGCTGTTGGGTTTATTTGTACCTTGAGTTTAATTTTAAGGAAATAGGGCTTCCTGGTTCTGACTTTGCTATCTGGTCTGGAGACCCAAAACTTAACTGAGTAAAAATGTGGAGGAGGAGAGAATGTTTCCACGCCAGAAATGTGACCCCCCGTCAACTGCTTTCTGAGGACTTATGTGGCTGATGACTGAGGTTTGAACATGGGTGGTGCATCTTACTGGGAACGAGGGAGGCCTCATGTGGGTGGAGGGGAGTGTGTGTGACAGGGTGTGTGTGCATGCAGGGGGGGCACTTGAGATGTTAGATGCTAACAAAGTTCTTGTGTATTATTAATTACGCATTTATATACCTGACGATGTTCTCAAAATGATTTAACATGAGGTTTTTGTACTGAGCTACTTTGAAATTTTTAAAGCTGGACATATTTTTACTGGAGTAATTTAGGGTAAGTAGCTGCTCACAGAGGTGGGAAACCAGCCTTGATGCTTCGACTGTTCTAACCACTACTCCCCCTGCTGTTTGAGAGAGGAAGGTGGTTTAAATGTCACCAGGTAGAGGGATGGAAAACAAAGATAGACTAAAAACTCTCTTTCATTAATGTGCTCAATTTTCCCACCCAGATGGTGACTGAGCAGCAAAAACAATAATATCAGTGTGTTTAGATCATCAGGCAAGCCTGTGGAGCAAAAGGCTGAGAACATATCTCCCAGTGAAGCATCTCGCTCGCCTGGACACCTCCCGCGGAGAAATGAGCGGACAGCAGCGCACAATGATGTCATCGAGTTCCGTGAGGAGACTTAGAAAACATTCAGCCCTTGGTCTCCTCTTTCCTTTCAAAAGATCAGTTGTTTTTGACTCCTGGGAGATTGAAGTGAGGCGTAACCCTAGAAATCATCGAGTCACCCTGTGGGGCCAGAAGCCAGGAGCTACGCACTGGGACGCCATCTGAAGGGGAGGCGACGGGGAGGGGAGCTCTGGCTGAGTTCATATGTTCCGAATGGGTGTCAGTCCCTCTGCTCATAGCCCGGGTTTCTGCTGTGTTGAGTCAGCATGAAGGAACTGGCCAGCAGTGAGCAGCAGCACACAGCAGCCCTCATGGCACCCTTTCTGCAGGATAAGTCAGGAGGAATGATCTGCTGTTTATTATCCATCATGATTTTGTAAATTTTTCCAAGATTATGAATTTGACCCCACTTATGCCCAGATGTTGTTCAGCAAATCTTAAATGTTTGTATTGGTGGTTGCATGATAGCCCATTGTTACCCAGGCCCTAAAAGAGATGTTTGTCTCAGTGGGGTTCCTTGAAGGATTCCAGGGACGGCCAGGAAAGCAAACAGATGGATTTGTGTTTGAATCGGACCAGACCTCTTCTTGGAAAGTCACATTTTGAGATTGAGGTTGTGTAATCTTCGTTGCCATCATGAGAAGATTGGACTCTGTCGAAAAGACAAGCTGAAGGGAAAAGAGGAAAAGGATGACCAGGAACCTGGTGGTGGATTCAATCGCAGTAACAGTGGAAACTCCTGTTTCAGCAGAAGGATGTGGGTGGAAGGCTGAATATTCCTGGTTGGTGTGGGAAGCGAACGTTGACATGAGCTCCACTGTGGCAAAAACATCAGACTTACCTGCGGTCTACAGTGGACAAACATCTCCAGAACGAAGGATTTATGACCAACGTTCACGCTCAGGTCTGCACATGTAGACGGAGTGTTCGAAGCCCCAGCGGCTCAGCAGAGGAGTTTGTGCTTGCTGGTGGTTCTGCTTCTTTTTTATTATCGTGAGTCTGCATGGGCTGCGTACCAAACGGGCAGCTGGTCCTAGTTTTGAGCAAAATGTTGAGGAATAAAAGGCAGTAAGTGGAGCAGTGTGTTTCTCTAAACAACTGTTTTTTTGCCTCGGTGTTTGAGCTTTTTGGAGAAGCTGGCGGGGTTCATCAAACGAGTGGCGTCCTGTCCTCCCTAACTGGGTCCATCCTCGAACCCAGGAGAGCTGAGGGAGGTCTCAGAACCTTCTGAACATTCTGGAAGCCATCGGCGCTCTAAACAAGGAATGAGAAAAGCAGGATCCCTTTGTCTGCCTGGCTCCGGCGAGTTCTGGGGGATGACAGACTGGCAGGAACTGCGACTGATCAGATGTAAAAATGAACTGCTAGGTTGTGCCTTTGAATTTCAGCTCTCAGAAACAGAATTAGATAATAAAAAGAAAAAGTAACACTGTGATAAAACAGTAACACCTGGATCAGCTCTGCCACCTGTAACCCTTTGGGGAATTAATCTTAATAATGTATCTTATTTTTAAAAGTTTCTAGAAATATTTGAAATCTATTTTTTTTCTTAATTTACATTTGTTGTCCTTAATATAAACACAGAAAGAAAATAGTCCCACGATGTACATAAATTGACACATTTGCTACATTCATCTCAGATGTATGCCTAACCTTATACACAAACCTATAATGCTCACATATGATTGGTTAAGAAAAGCCTGGTTTTAATGCTAAAACAGAAGGAGCTGTGATCCAGATTCAGGTGCCCCAGGATGTACATTCACCGCCGCCTATGGAAGCTTGAGAAAAATTAATTTGCGTGAAGATTTATATTCTGACATGGAGTGCAGCCAATGGTGTCGCACAAATGCGGGGGTCTGTGCTCACGCCACCGCAGTGCATGTTGGGACACCATCCCGATTTTGAGGGGACGGATCCAATTTGTTTTGGTTGGATTGTGTCGGATGCAGCGCTGCATCACACTGGCCCCACGGTCCCCAGGATGTTTCCCATATCCAGCAAGAAATAAGCGGTTTTCCTCTGTCGCACTGTGTTGGCCACACCTCCAGGCCGGTGTCTGCAAATGATCAGTGAAAGAAGATAAAACTCTGAACTGAACACCAGGAGGTGTGGGAGGTGTCGCCTTTAGAGTGGTGTGGTGAAACAGAACATGATCTGCTGGTGTTTGCACGCCTTATCCACAATGCCCCCGTTTACATCCCAGCTCTGCTGTCACATGCAGCTGAAGCCGCATCTCCTGCACACCCTGACGGATGAGCTTTATCAGGAGGAGGTCAGAAAGGGCAGTAAAACACAGTACTCGCGTGTTGAGTGACTCACAGTGAACATGGGGCCCAGCAGTTCATTTTCAGGAGATGAGAAGTGATGTGGACAGATTGCCAAGGGGTTGTCAGGATCCAAAACCAACATGTGTGCTGCTGACACAGTTGTAACAAGTAACAGGATGAGATCCAGGTGTGGAGGAAGACCTGAGGAGCTCCTCCTCCTCCAGTAGGAGAATTGCTCTGCCAGCTTCTGTGAAGTGCTGGACAGGACAAGACACTTCAAAATGATGTCGCCTAGAAGGACTGCAGGACGAAATCCATGGACAGATTGTCCCAGTTGGCTCCTTTGCTGGGCAAAACAAATAAATCCATCCACTGTTTGTCATTTTGGGGTGAGGAACATGCTGAACTTTCCTCCATTTAAGAAAATAGGGGCAGCTTATACCTTCTTTTAACTTTTCTGTGTAAAATGACTTAATTGGGCAATGAATCCAGGTCAGTTTTTGTGGTGTTTGCATATTCTTCCCGTGTCCATATGGGTTTCCTCCCACAGTCCTAACATATGTTTCAGGTTCACTGGTTACTCTAAATTGCCCATTTTGTGTGTGTGTGTGTGTGTGTGTGAGATCACCCTGCTATGTCCCATAATCTTCATAGTCTAGAGCGCTCTGCTTCCAAGATATCCTCTGGATCATCTTGACCCTCCTTAGGATAAGTATTTAAAGATAATGGATGGTTAAGTTTGTAAGTCAAGGGATGGAGGAACTGGTAAGACCAAAGAGATTATTTTTATTTTTGTTTTTAGGTGTCACCTTTGTTCAAAGCAGTTCAGTACTTTAGGTTTGTGTACCAAGCTACTTGCAGTGATTTATTCATTTATAGCAGAGTATTTTCACTCGGTCTATTCAGGGAGAGTAACTCGGTCATGAGGTCAACAGGAGGGCAATATGAAAGCCTTAAGCTCGCTAGGCAACATTCTTAAGCACTGTGTCCTGCTCATGGCCCTAAATATATACATCATAGAGAAGAAAGGATCCATGTGACATGTGGCTTGATAAGTGATTATTAACACAGCCGCTTGCTGACAATGAGCACCTCCACACAGCGCCTGTAGGTCCACAGTGTAAATAACAAAACCCACAAGCAAAATAACCCTCAGCAACTTCACATATTTTCGGGAAGCTTTTTTAAGGGGTGCATGTGGAAACTTACTCTTTGTAGACTTAACTTACTCAGAGTGATGTGTCGAAAAAAATAATGTCATTTCAAAACAGTTCCTTTGTTTTGGCCTCATTCATGCACAGTTCCAGGGTGAGGAACTGTCCATTTAATTAAAATTCAGCTGTGGGAATTTCTTCTCCAGTTTCCCTCACATTTAGATATCCCCTTGTATTTGCTTAATTCATTTGGACATCACTTTGTGTTGCACTCAGCTAAAATGCTGCTTTGATCACATTTGAAATGTGAGTTTTTGCTGAGATAAAATACGTTCGCTTTTGTCAGCCACAAACCGACACTCCAGCTGCAAAATAATAAGGGCTGTGAGGTGACCTGTCCAGTCAGTGACTGTGGAATGTCATCTTTTCCCAGGATGGATGAGAACTACAGTATCATCCCCCACGGTGTGAACTTCCAGGACCCCATCTTCCCAGACACACCAGAGAACCACCGCATGTTCGCCAGCCTCTTCCAGTTCGCCAACTGTACCCCTGGGACCCTCGTGCACACCTACACCCCTGAGTGGGAGGCTCAGGAAGATAACCGGGTAAGACAGCCAACCCAGCTGACTTTTGGGGACCAGTCCCTGCATGGAAGCCACCATGGGCTGGAGCAGAAAACCACACAGGACCTGTGTGCAAGCAGGCAGAGGTCAACTCACACCCCCAGATTGGGTCTGTTTGGGAACTGCCACCCGTGTTTTTCACTGTTAGTACAATGCTCTCCTGTCCCCAATGATGAACGTCAACTTAACATCTCCAAGGGGTCTATTTTCAGTCAAGCTGTTGTCTCAGCTGGCGCATGTAAACCAGCACAGTGTAAATAAGAAAGTGAAAGTACTCAATGGAAAAATACTGGACAAAATGGGATAAATCACACACTGGTGACAGTGAATTCTTAATTACTTCATAACACTAGACAAACAATCCCAAGACAATGAGAGCAGCTTCTTTGTTATTAAAGTCTGTCTTACCCGTTCCAGTAAATAGTAATGTAAGTGCTGTGTCGTTCCAAATGATAGACATTAAATATCACTGTTTTTTTTATATATATATGTTTTCAGTGGTGTTTTTCCACTTTGGTTGCTCCTCACTTCACCTCCTTGTTTGAGAACTGCCTCCCAGCCATGTTTACCACCATTACTCCAAAGCTCTCCTGCCCCCTACGATGAGCATGGAGTTAACGTCTCCCAGGGGTCGGTTTTCAGTAGTCATGTGAGCTGTCATCTCAGCAGGGGGCAGGGGGGTTGTCATGCAGGGAGTGTCACACTCCCGGCAGAGGTCACCGAGCAGCTTCGCTTGGCACCACCCAGACAACAGAGCTGCAGTTCCACGTCGAGATAGAACTTTTTGGAAGTCATTAAGAAAACGCGTTGATGTTTGAACCGTATGTGGTTTACAAAGCCGTCGTCTCCAGGGAGTGTTGAGAAAATTCTCGCGCCTGCAAAGCGTTTTGTTGGCCTGGATCCTTGTTGCCTGGAGAGCTAAAGACCCTTATGGAACAGAAAATATTTGGGCAGGAATGTAGTGTGTATCATGCTCATATGGTGGGTTTTCTTACTTTATGAGAAAGGATAGTGTGGGAAAAGGACTTAGTTAAGGGAGTGGAGCATCAGGGACACTTTCTGAGCTCTTGAAGGGTGCTAGAGGCTCTACATCTCCAAGACCATATTTCTTTCAATATCAATACAACGAATGTGTGTGGGTGTCCTGCGTAGGCCTGGCATCCCTCCCAGAATGCACCCCCTCGTAGGCCAGCACCCTGTGCCTCCAGAACAGGTTCTGGACTGCCATGACTCAGAACAGTGTGTGAATAAGCCGCAAGATCATTTGCTCAAGCGTTAAAATTGGTTGAGACAGCAAAACGTTCCCTGGTAAGAACTTACCTGCATCCCTCAGCCAAGGTTCCCTCAGTGTTAAATTGCAGCATCAGTACTGATGTCCTTGTGTTTTTTTTTTTTGATTTTTGCGTTTTATAAAAAAGGAATAATGTGAAATGTTTCCTCCCAACAGCAACATGATCTATGTCACCTTCTGCTTCCAATCAAAGACTGACTGCACATGAAAGTTTTCTGTTGCACCAACTGCAGGCTCCATAAATCGCTGTGTTTTAGCAAAAATCTTTAATCAGCAGTTGGCGGTTCGTGCCGGATCCTCTCTTCCACCCGTGTTTCCGTACGGTCATCCAACACAGTGCAGCCTTACAGCTGGACGTCCTGCGGCTCCACTGTCCTCGCGCTGCACTCCAGCAACCTGGCAAATGTTAGCGACTGACACTGTGTCACAGACGCCAGATATATGGCAACTGATCTGATAGTGAAAACAATTATGCATTTCCTGTATTAAACACCCCTTTTTTTCTTACCAGGGGGGCTGATGAAATGAGGCACATCTGCTTCCACAATGTCCGTTAGGCACCAGGAACACGTCTCTGTAAAATAACAAGGAGGAAAATACCCAGCACAAGAAACTTGACTTGATAAACTCATGTTCTACGTTTAAAATGTGATTTTCAAGAGGTTTCATTGACTAAAGTCAACTGCCCGTGTTGTCAGCAAAACCTGAATGAAGAAGTACAGGGACGCACCGGACGCTTTAGAAAAGCAGTTATGTTGCTGCTCCCCCTCAAGCACAAACCCACTGTCATCTGCCGAAGGTTTAAAACACGAGACCAAATCTGTGCACAGGTTCCTCGCTCCACTTTGCAAAAGGCTTGTCTTAGTTATTTCCATGAATATTCCCTATAAATATGTCCATTCTCCCGAAAATATTTCCCTCCTGAACCAGACATCTGTGCACAGGGACTGTTTTCTGTTGGTTCTGTTTTCCAGGGTTTGTGCTGCTAGCCGCTGCCATTCGGATTTGCTAAGCAGGCCCCAGATACAAAATGTCTTGCATGTTTATAAATCCACGTGGGGCTTCGTGAGGATGTGTGGTTTTGTTGCTTATCAGATGACGACAAAGGTAAAATTGCACCGGGATTAAGGATTGTGTGTACAAAAAAGCACAAATAAACATCATACACAAAAGCCAATAAAAGTCAAATGTTTTGCTTTTCATCTCGCAAATGGAAGCCTCAACCCCCAAGTAAAAGCCGTTCCACATTTGAAGGCTCAAGGGGACAACGCTTCCAAGTAAACAATTTAAACATTTTTTATAAATGATACAAAATATATGTTTTAGTGTTTGGGGTAAAAAGCGAACCATTGCTGTGGCAACCAACCATTACAGAGCTGTAAACCACATCACGACATACTGAAAAGTGCTCTGTACAGCACGCATTATCTGGACTGTCTACAGCTTTGAGAAAAATAACATTTTTTTAAAGATGTCATTCTTGCAAATTATATATGCATATATATGCTTCTGAAGTTTGCTGTGAGAATGTCTTTAAAGATGGTCCAAAATTCATAAATTACTTTAGTCCAACAAAGGGAAAGGGATTAGACCCCCCCAACCCCCCTCAAAAAAACAAAACTTAAACAAATACACGATGTGCAGGAGATACATGTGGAGAAATGTGTGAGGTGGATAATGTTTTCTTTCTGTCCTCCTGTGTTTCTCCCACAGTTTCTCTGCTCTTCCATCCAGAAGGCACTGTTTGAGGAAGAGGAGCGAGTGAAGACACTCTCCCAGAAGGTGCGCTTCCTCGAGAAGACCAACAACCACCTGCGGGACAAGGTGAAGAACATGAAGCGCCTGCTGCGCCAGGCCAAGAGGGAGACCAAGGAGCAGACCCTGCTCCTCAAGCATCTCCATGAGCCACACCCCCAGCAGGAGACCACCCAGGACCAGGGCAAGCCCCTCAGGAAGGTCCTTGCCAAGAAGCTGAAGGACTGAGTCCATGCCGAAGAAGGATGCTGTGAGGGACGGTGCCGGCTGTCGCTATGGCGCTGTGTACATACATGCAGACAAGTGACTACGCCCCCCTACATACTGAGCAGTGAGCAGTGGAGCAAAAGTTAAGGCCTGAGGTGTCATCAGGTATCATCTGGCAGCTCAGGATATGAACAATATGCACACATTTATCTCTGAATGTTAACTTCTCTTAGGCGGAGTATTAGCTTTTAGTGTGTTTGCCGGCCGTCCCTTTTACAGGAGGTCCACACAACCCCCCGAACAAGCAACACATCCTCAGACCCAGAGCTGCTACAGCCTGTAGCGTCTTCTCTTCTTCCTTCTGCCAGGTGAGCCCAGTCACTCATTTGTTGCTCGTCCCTCCAGCGAACTGCGCTCCTTTACACATGAGCTACACGTACCATGCCAAACTGTAAATGTCCGACCCTTATAGTTGCATATTTTACTGAGCACCAGCTTTAAAACAATGAGTGTGAGAAGACAGGTTTATGAGTACATATGACGGTGCTGGCCAAGACCAGATGTGGTTTCCAGCTGTGGTTCCTGGCAGCAGCAGTGTGCCGTGCTTCATTTTGACGTGCTGGTAATTACAAGGTGCACGGACACCCACATTTATCCAACCCGGAGATGCGTTGTAGCCCTCACCCACGTCTCAGTCCACCCTGCACCTCCCCAGACTCAACAGCGTGAGGGGTCCAAAATCCCTGATGCTAACAGCTCATTTCCAAGCAACAGAACTGAACCAGAACCGATTAGCTTTGGTTGTTGTTGGGTGAGTTTAAAGCATTTCCTTTCAGACTGGGTTATTAGTTTGTTTACTCCGTTGACAGAAATTGCTCTCCCCAGCATAAAAAACACACCATTTACATATTACACAAAACATTATTTGTGCAATTTTTCACCAGGTTCATATTTCCAGTTGATCGTTCTGAGCTGTAGAGACTGCAGTGGATTTGTGTTTACATATGAGTTAAATCTGACGTTTTATTTTTAAAAATGGGGTGTTGAACACCCTGCAGAATTATTAGCAAATGATGTGTCACAATAACACGTGTCTCAGTTTAAGCACTGAAAAGATTGACCTTCACACCCAAACTTCATTTACGACAGTTTAATGCAATAAGCTTCTGGTTTCATTTAATTCAGATTTATTCATGCAGAGGAAAGCATCCATCGGCAAACTTGCTTATTTCTTAAGCTCGACCTATTTTAGACATTGAGTTTATTTTCATTTTGTATCGTGGTAAAACCGATTCTTTAAACAACTTAATTCATTGTCAAGGTTTAGCATTAAAAATGATGAATAAACTTACTTTTTACAAGTTGTGAGCATTTTTATTGTCACTTTTCATATTTATAAATTCATATTAGTACAAAAACTGCACAAATTAATTTCTATAAGGTTGTGTCAATGTACAGTATATTGTAGCATAAATGGGAAATTGTCTAGGCAATAATGTGCAATATGTGCCATATTGCACATATTACTGCCTAACTTTTTAGACAAGAAAAGATACTTTGGTATTTAATGCTACAGGCTGTCTTCTTGGTGAAGTACTTTGGCACTATAGAAAATGGTTCTCTAATCACAATTAAGATTTCATAGGTATAAAATTGAATATTTCGCAAAATGCAAAATCAGCACAAGACCACATTAGAAATTTTTACCCATGCAACCTTTCTCATGCCTGCAAGGTAAGCGGTTCATAAATTGGACAAAATTTAAAAATATATCTTGCCTGCAAACCTGAATCCTCTTAGCCTGAGATGTCACAAAAGGGCTGAAACAGCCACACGATTCTTCCTTCCTAACCATTTTACCCTGAACGGGGTCTCAGTGAAGCAACGTGGTCTGCATTATAACCTGAAATTTCACAAAAATCTAAGTAATAGTCTATAAAAGATGAAACTCGGCACAAGAGGCCTTGAAGTGGCTAAAAAGCATAAGGTGCACACATTTGCCTTCCATCCCTTGGTAGATAAATGTTTATCACTAAGGCAACAGTGATGATAAACACCAATTTTCTGCAGGACACCCTTCCTGCGCCAAATGGTCTGTATTAACAGGTCCCTCCAGGGGGACCAACCCCCCCGAGATGCTGCAGTGGCCATTTTGCCTTCATGGTCATGTTCATCAGTAGAAGAGTTTCTCCAGCAAAGAGCACTGCTGCTGCCGGAGTCAAGCAGACGATCTGGGACGCATGAAGGGAGGGCATGTTTTGTAAGCCACTATTTCAATGGAAATCATATTCGACAGTTTAACATTCCACATTGGTTTTCTTTTCCAAGAGAAAATTCCTGCTTCACAAACTAACCGCAATAATTATATGAAGCCCCAGCATATCTGCAAAATTTAATTTAGCTCTGTTCATAAAGATTGTGAGATAATAAGACTTGCTTACATCAGAATGCAGATGTTATACATGTGCTTCATATGGTCATACATGGAAAACCAACATTTTTGAATGTTAACTTATTTGTTGCTAGTTGCTTATGTATCATTTGTCTTGGCAAAGCTCACCTCCAAGAACTTAACGCCAAGAAATTAAGTACATACAACTGTCTGCCGATGGTATCAAGGATGTATGACATTTTATGAAAAAAGGGGCAACAGACTTCTTATATTCTGGCCAATGAATTGTCACCCATGTCAAACAGACTTAAAGAAATTTATTTTCAGTCTGTGCCTCAGAACTTTTTCGTTTATTTTCTGAGATTTATTTCCCAGGCTTATGGCAAAGGTTAGGCAGCCAATGCCAAGAGCTGACATAACAAAGCAAAAACAGTGGTTTCTACAATTCAAGCTTTATTATTATGCAAGGAAGTTGCCACTCAAAAAACAGCCATTGAAATAAAGTGGCTTCTAGGTGGTAGATGTATGTTTCTTTTATCTGTGGTGGACGTGTGTTTTACCCACTGCTGTCAAAGTACCCTACCAAAGATCAAGGTAAACTTGCTGTAGAATTCAAAGTAAACATAATAATGAAAGTCCATGAAAGGTCAAACAGAAGCACAACTGTGGTGAAAAATGGAAGTTTGATAGCAAAGAATATATTTGGACATTTGTAGCTGAAGTATTCCGGTGCAACCAGGCCTTCATTTTCCTAGCCGGGACCTGGAGTTTCACAAAGATGGTTTGAGCTCCAGTGTGAGCTATTTGAAAATAATGACCATGTTTGAGACACATTGACAGTATTCTGCTTCCACATCCCAGAGCAAAGAAGTATAAAGCTGCACACTGTGAGACCCAAAAGCACGCAGTACACCTAAGGCTTCATACACGTTGCTTTAGCAGGTAGGATTTCATAGAGACATCTAATCCATCCTGAAAGGGCCACATTGCACAGCTCACCTCAGGAGAGCCTGTTGTGTTTCTGTGAAAACCGACAAGGTGAGAAACAGACATTGCTTTGGAAGTTCAGCACAGCTTACAGACAATGTGCAAAGCAGATGGCAGAAAACAAGCTGTCGTTCCACAGTGAGGTTTGCCTCAATTGCAGATGTCGCTGTTGTTCTTCTTAGTGAATATGTCTTCATTACCTAGTGTTTTCCATAACTTTTCTGAAGTTTACACTGGAGAAAAGTAGGCGCTTTGCAAGCCAAACAGCAGCCAAGGAGGGGAGTTGAGGTGTGATGGGCATGGTGGTGCAGGTAATGCTGCAGTCAGCTGTTCAGAAAGGCTCCCGGGGGTGTGTTTGATGTAGGATGGGCCAGGCAGGAGCTCCATTAAGGGCTCTAATCCAGAGAGGTGATGACATGTGACCTCTATAACAGAAATGCACATTCCAGCCTGGAAAGCCTCCTATTCATTAAGCAGAGTGTGGAAAAGTGAAGATCTTGTAATTATGTCTTGTTAAGCAACGGGCGCTGAGGGCAGCCTGAGTGGTACAGTGATCTGCTGTGAAATCCCAGCACCAAACAGGCTCCAAGTTCTAGCTGTATCTGTTTATTTAGGATCTCAGTTACAGACTTGTGCTTTGGAACTGCCAGCCTTCTCCTCATTCTGCACCTTTTGTATTCACCTAATAATAACAGAAAGAGGCCTCCGCCTCATGTTCGTTTAAAACACACCACCGTCACAATCCCACATTCCTGCACTTTTGTTGCCAGAATGCTGACTCTCCTACAATTACAGCATCTTTTGACTCTTGCTGTTTTTCTTTCTCTTCCATACAGTCATACTGTGATAAATCTGGTTGCCGGCAAAAATCACCATTATATGTAACTAGCAAATAGTATATTGCAGCTGGACACAAAGATAATAATTTCCTGCAATCAGTATAATTATTGATAAGTATTTTAATGAGAAGGTTTTAAAGAATGTTGCATTTTCCCCATCATTTACTGAGTAGCATGTCAAGTCCATCATTCTGGACTTTACTAGTGCAAACTGGAATAAAAGGGTAAGTAATGATTCTCATCTAATGCTTTTGAGTTTGGTCTGCAAATTTCCATAAGAAAGCGGTTTTCTGGCTGAAGACCATCTTCCCTGAAGTACTATGCACACCAAAAACATCTGCAGCTGTGTCACTGAACAGATTTATACCTCACATTGTCCACTGGTTCATTGTGTATTTACTGTAAATACCAGGCATGTTCTAACAGCGGAAACTCACGCTGGGGATTTCTTTCAGCAGTCTTCCCATACTGATTTGGTATCAACAGCTGCTAAGTTCTCACACACACAATAACACACACACTACAAATGGGATGCTTTGACTAATTTTCACAGCAGGATGGCGCTTCAGGCAGCATCAGTTGAAAGATCCCAGAGTTACAGTTCATCTTCTTGAGGAGACAGTGGCTGGTCCACACAATACACACACAACACACACAAAACACACCTACAACACAAACAAAACACACACACTAACACTCTAAGGTCTGCAGGAAACTGCAGTGAATGTGGTTCAGCTCAGGGGACTGTGTTCAGCTTTGTTTATATACTGTGCACAGCTAAGTTTTTGTGCTGTACGTTACACTGCTAAAACAGCACATTGGGGTGTAAATTGAAAATGGATCAAAAAAAATAGCCCCAGTGGACCCCAGGCTAATTAACATCATTTTGGGAAGGGAGTAGAGGCTGAGAGCAGCTTGAGCTTTCTGGTCCAAAAGCCAACAGACAATACTCCATCTCAACTGCCAAGGAAAGCAAGCACTCTATACTGTACATTAAACAGCGGCTGCAGGCAAAGAAAAGCACAGATTTAATTAAAGCCCTAATGAAGCAGAGCCTGCATGAGTACTGCGTCAGTCTTCATCTCTAGCAAGCGGCTGACCAGGTCTGACAAACATCCATCCAAAAGCCTGGGAACAGGAAACCCGAGTTTTTATTTGCCTTACACTGCTTTTTACCCACATGTACACCACACCTTTTACCCTCATTACACTTAACAAGCAGCACAAAAGCCCTGTTCTGTGCTGCTAGCACCGGGGAAACATTTCGACGGATAAGAAGAAAAGAAAAATTAGTAAATATAATGAAAGAATGAGATTAAAGAATGAGATTAAATGCTCAAAATATGTTTGTTTGAATAAATTCAGATTTTTACAATCCGACCCAAACAGTATTTGACACCCTTCATATGCAGGATCGGTTAAATGTTTGTTGAAAATATTTAAATTATTTTATATTATTTCGCCTTGTGTCCCATCTGGGGGCTTTTTAATAGCCCAATGGATCTGGGATCAGCTCCGGAACGCTGCCACCCAGATCAGGATGAGATGGTTAGCAATAATGGTTGGCTGGATTATTGTTTAATAGGCATTTCGTTTGCAAGTTTGATCAGCATATGAGCCAAAATGTCCTCCCAGCTCATCTGTAGCAGTTCCCAGAGGTGATGGCTGTGCTTTCACTGTTCTCTCCAGGGGTCCCCTGCAAGTATTTTCCACATTGCCCAGTGTGACATAAGAAAAAACTGAATATAATATAGTGTGGCAAATAATATTCTTCCCCATTCCTAACATTTCAGTGTCCTAGATACATCTGAGAGAAAGAATAAATTGCTTATGGTGAGTTTGTGCTCATCCGCGACTCCCACAGTAGCACATTTATACATATAGACAAATAGATAATGAATCATCAGCAAAGTGATATTTTATCTTTAAAAATCATATTAAAAGCTGTGGACATACTGCCAAAGTGGCAATGCTGGTTTTTATAGCTATAACTAAACATATAATATAACAAACGATGCGTTAAACTAGGTGAACACAGCAACCCTCATGAGGACTTTAAAAAAGGAATCTGAAATATTCTGAATCTGTCAGCTGGAATCTGTATCATTCAGCAGGGCTTATTTCCAGCTTTGGAAGAGCAGTAAGTCTTGTTGATCGTTGCTTAAATCAAGGTGTCCAGGGAAGTGTGAAGAGCTTCCTCACCTTCTCCAGATCTTGCTGAATGTTAAGAGCCACCATTTTTGCTCCGATCCACAGTTGTGTGGCAGCAACCTTTATTTTGACGTTTTCTGAAAAAAATGAGTGGGCAGGTCTAAGAAACAGACAAGCAAATACTCAGCTTGGTCTTAGTTTTCCGTTTAGATCTGGAGTTATAACTTTTATATTCCAAACATGTGGACCTACTACTGTGAAGCAGCACGCTTCCAGAATAGTAGATTCTGGTTCAAATATCTGGACTATTAGTTTTTACTTTTTTATGTTACCTACATAACCCTTAACTAAATAAAATTAAGAGAATGAAAATATTTACTTTACACTTTACTGTAAGCCTGATATACAGAGTCTTGTGTGTCTCTTTTATTTAAACATTTAGTACTTAATCCTGCGCTCTGTGGAGATTTATTTGTACTTCTAAACCACAGATGTTTCTCTTCCGGAAGCAGGATTTTTGGCTATAATTTATTATGCTCTGCTGAGGTTTAATTCAAGTTCCAATTAAAAAGAAGAGACACGTGTGTGAGAGTGTGAGTGCTGGGACAGCTGCCCGTTCGGAAGCGGCAGCTTTTAGCACTTAATCATCTTCAGCCAATTGTTTCCCCTCCGTGACGGAGCCAGTTAGGTACCTCATCCCAGCACATCAGAACCGCCACTACAGAACCAGAATATTGTGGTTTGAATCCCAGACGCCTCTGCATGGACAAGGGTGTGGAGAAGTCAAGTGTCTTAACGATGAAAAGCGCAGGAACTCATAAGCACCAGCACCGACCCCCTCAACCCCCCACTGTTCGCCCTCCCTCATCTTTTTATTCATATTTATCATTTACCTCTTTATTCATGGTCATCTTATTTATTATTTATTCATTTGTTTCTATTTATTTACCTATTCATCTGCGTGCCATCACAGTGCCTTCCTGGTGTCCTGTGTACTGCGGTCCAGGAGAAACTACTTGCTGCTAATAAAGTGAACATTGAACCTTGAACCTTGACCGCTGAGTGTGGTCAGTGGCCAACAACCTGAGGTGCTGCTCATCATTATCATCCTGTTCGCTGGATCCTCCTCCTCCTCCTCCTCCTCATGAAAAGTGCAATTCAGCCCAAACTAAAGGCACACTTTTGCACTCCTGCCTGATTCCAGCTTGTTGACCGATCAGATTAAATCTCTTCTGTTCTCTTCTCAACACGTCTCATGCTTTTCCTGCTTTTCAGAGCCTGCCTTTTCTTTTTGGGGTCCCACTGCTGGCAGCAGCAGCTAAATAAAGCAGCAGGAGAGGGGCTGCATCTGCTTGTTGTTAGTGGTATAAAATTGTATTTAAATATATTCGCTGACTTGAGGCAAATTACGTTCACTTTCTCATATTTTCCAGCAGTTCTTTAAATGAAATCCAGAAAGTCCTGAGTATTCACAACGTTTTGAGGGTGATCAAAAGTGCTGTGACAACATCTCTGCTAAAACCTTCTGACTGCGTCCCGACCGCTTTACAGACGCGGTGAAAAATATATTTTGCGTGAAATATGTGCAAGGCAGAGCAACATAAATCACTACAACACAAGTCTGCTGGAGCACAACATTCCAGCGTCAACTACGGTGCCGTGTGCTGGGCGTCAGACACTTTGTTGTGTTTGGGTTTTAAATTTTGTCAGATGAAGAATTTGGGTTTAGGCACACATGTGGCAGAATTCCATTACCTCCTAGAACTTGGATAGCATTGTCGTCAGTTTTGGATTTTTCGGACTGGTCATCCATCCATTCCTCTGTCCAGCCATCCATTTATCTTTTATCCTCAATTGTTAGTCCAAGTCAGGGTCATAGAGGCCCACAGTCTGTCCCCTAAGCATAGGACACTAATACTAAAGGGTACCTTGCTGGTCTAGATGTCAGTCTACCTCAGGGTCCAAATAAAATTAATTAAACACATTGTTTCATTTTTTACAAATTATTTAAACCTAGTCATACCTCCTCAAAGAAAGTAACCAGGGTGAAAATCTGTATATTTCTGTTCAGTTCATACATCCATCCACCTTTTTTGGTCTGGTCCAGCACCTGTCCCAGAAAGCTAGGGTCATACGATGGCACACAGTGCTGTATGTCCAGCCACAGTGTGATCAGATGCTGTAGAGCATGTCAAGATCAACTTTAAAGAAACATGATTGTGGAGGAAAGGCTTATTGTGCTGAATCAGTGTTATATACAATGGGGCTGCTGTGCAATGTTTATTAGTCTAAAGACAAACCAAGTTGGTCTCAGCACTTTATTTTTAGTTCCACTTCCCCGCCATCCCTGGAAAATGTAGACACATTCTGGAAGGTGGGTTTGATCATTGCTTGAAGTTAGTGAAGCAGAACACATCTGTAAGACTTTTCTCCACCACTCCCCAGCCTGGTCTCTGCTTCCTGTCACTCACAGTGTGGGGAGAACATGAGGTAATGGCAGTCAGATTCCCCGCCGGTTCTGATCTACAGCCATGGGGCGTCTAGTGTGGAGACGGTGAACTGGGGTGGATGGGGGAAATGGTGTCCTGCTCGCCAGCTTCAGCTGGTCCAACTCGGTGCTGCTGGGACAGAGAAAATGAAATAACTGGCAGGCATGAAACACGGCAGTACTCAACGGGCTAAGAGCAGATCCATCAACACTTTGGGTCTCCAGAGGGATCGTACTTCCAGAGCCTTAATTTTTGTTGGCAGCCTCCTGCCCTTTAATCTTTCTTCCCATGCTATTGTCCAGAATGGTACAGAAATTGCGATTTAAAAAGGGTTCTAACTACACCAAATAGCCCCGGTGTGAATTCAATCCATCATGTTTTTGGAAGAAGGACATCTTCTGACGAGTCACCTTGGGTGAAACTGTGGAAATGCAGAAGTGCTGGAGTTGGGTCTTTTAGGAAAATGAGGCAATCCTGTGGTCCAGCCTCGGCCCTCTGGCCCCATCCAAAGAGTCTAATGTCTGTGTACAGGTGAATTTCTTGTGTTCCTTACCCTTCACCCTATAGATCAACAGCCCTGTTTATTTATGTAAGACCACCTACGTTTTCTTTTCAAAGCCTCCTTGGCAGTAGAACTAAGATGGGATCTTGCCCAAACTCCCCTCCAGGCTCCACAGCCACTTCTAATCCCTGCTGAAAAGCAATGAGGACAATCAGGGTTGTGTTCCAATAACCAGACTGCCTATCTCCGACATCCAGGCAATGGACAAGTGAACCCTGATAAAGTCTATTGACTCACACTGCTGCAGCAAAAAGACAACTTTAAAAAGAGGTTTGAATATATTTTTTTCATATTTTCTTCAGGCAGCAGAGCAAGAAAATCACTCCTGTGTAACTAGATGCTAGAAACAGATAACCACCCTTTGCTGATGTGCTTTTCCACACCCCTCATGTGGGCATATTCAATGGTACATCTGCCATCACGTATCTCAATCTGACAAGGAATGCAAAAGTTGTGCTTGACCTGCCGAAGCAACCCGTCTATTTCCCCTCCATGTCTCTCTCCACTGGCTTCCTTTAGCTCCTGTATTGAGTTGGATGCTCTAGTTATGGCCTACAAGACACTCAAATGATCTGCACCCAGCAACAGTGTAACACTCCTCCACCTCTGTTCGCTTGGTGGTCCCACACCCGAGACATCTAGAACTGAAACTCCAAGGTTTAATTGTGGCTCCAAAGTGGGGGAACAAGCTCCTTCTGTTTCCCAGAGCTGCTCGATTCTGTCAACATGCAAGACGGGTCTCAAAACTGGTCTCTTCTGGGTCTCAATCTCCTGACTGCTCCATAAGCAGCATCACGTCCCAATCATGGACAGCGAGTCACATCATCTGCATGCAACCTTGACCACTCTAGCTGCAGTGTCCATGCTATTAATAAATTTTTTACTCATCCAGTCATTCATTCATAACTCTTGATTGTGAAATAATGTTTTTCACACAGAGCTGTACAGGACTTTGGAGGAAGGTGTCTGGCAAGATGCGACTTCACCTATCCCACTGAGGTGTCACTGTGCACCACACCGTGGTGAACTTGGTTAATCCGTGTGTGTGAGTTCCTGTGTGCCCTTCATCACTCCTCGTTCCAGACCGTTGTGAAATGACCGCATTCCAAATGGGGAGGGGGGGGCTGCAGCATGGAAACTCACTGGCTCATGACCTTCTCCTGGCCTCTCTTTTCGTCTCCTCTATCTGCCAGACACTCAGGGGAACCCTCAGCCGGCTCGGTCTGCTGGAGGTGCAGTGACTGTCAGACTTTACAAATGATGGTTGTGTCAGGCAGTCGGCGGGGATGAATTCGACTCGACGGGTGCTGATAAATGGGAGGCATCCCACCGTCTCACGTTGCACGTCCTTTCACTTTCTGTCCCATTGCTGCTGTTTTTTGGACTTGCTGATGTATAATTTGTTTCCCCTTCACAACTTCAATCTGGCACTTTTTAAACTTGGCTCCCCGTAAATGTGGATTTGTGTCGGACCCAAGTCGGACCCGTGGAAACGTTCCTATCAAAGCATTTAGAAGCATTTAGAAAAGAGAGAAAATAATGAATGAATGAAGTCTTTTTCCCACACGAACCAACTGCTCCTCCTTTTCTTTCAGTGGGAAACACCTTTCACATCCCCCCTCAGTCTGGGGTTTTAGAGGGAGGAGAGGCTCTCAGCTTTTCTGCAGGCTTCTGGTTGATGCTGCTTTAAAGGTGCTTGTGTCTGGTTCCCATTGTGCACTGTTAGATCAGGAAGCCGCACCTTAACGCACATAAACAAATAGTTCTTACTCTCTGCTTGCATCTACTGCTGCGGTTGGCAGTTGGGTTGGGTGAAACCTTCCACTGCCAGAGACACATCCCGCAGCACCAGGGAACTTGATGACCACAGATCATCCAGCAGTGCTCTGAAGGGAACCCAGTCACTGCCAGGTCGGGATCTGAGCCAACTATGTGCTGCATGACTTCAATTTCATTGTCACTCAGACTGTTGTGTTTGGTTGTAGAGTCAGCCAGTAAAGGGCTCTAAGGAACCATGAGTATTGATGGTGCTGCACAAGATGGATCTGCAAGCAAAAGGAGTGAAAAAAATGATGTAAATCCTAATTACACATCAAACTGGATGGGGCAATTGGGAAGTCAACATGAAGGCAGCACAGTCCTAATGTGAGGTTTACAAAATTGTTCTTGCAGAAGAGCTGAATGGCATGTAGGCGTGTATCAGTCACTATCAGCAAGCTACTTAATATTAAACTTTGAAGTTCTGCAGTTAATAAGAAATATTAGGAGATGTTGCTGATGTTCACAAAATATATATGTTTAATAAAAGGGCACAAATTTCAAACAAACAGTAGGAGAGCAGATGGAGAGGTGAATGCAGGGTGACTTTGTGCACCTGGGTGATGACATGTAGCTGTGAGGCTCTTATGAATAATGACTATGTACTATAGTTACAGTCTTTTACTGGGAGAATCTGGTCCATGGGGGGCAGAAACAAGCACCAGGGGATTATGGGTAGTGATGGTACTCAAGAAAAAGTCCTGGTTCTCAACAGGTAAACAGCAACACGAGTACCGAGTCTGAAACATTGTATTAGACAAAACAGGGCAGAGACACAGGGCTGTATTTTCATCCGCGTTTTGTACATCACAGCCATAATTACAGGGTTCAGCCAAATTCACATTCATGACACTGTTTTTGTGACTCTGGGAGTTTTTTGGACCATTTATTCATAACCCAAAATCTTTATTAGCTGACTGCCTCTGGTGTCAAAGGTTGCTGATAAAAGGCACCGAGAACATGACCACCCTCCTTCCATGTTCTCCCACCCCCCAACCCTGAGATATTGAATGACACAGAGATAATGTACTGCTGATGTCACGAGCAGGAAGGTAGGTGTGTGTGTGTGTGTGTGTGTGTGTGTGTGTGTGTGTGTGCGCGCGCACGCACCCTGATAGGCCACAACTGCTCTATAAAACATCTTGTTTTAGGCCCAGAACCAGGCCACACCTGGGAATGTTGTTGGTTTTATTATTTTACTGCAGTGGGTCTTGATAACAAGGTAGCCATTGAATGTTTTCACTGCTTATTTTCCTGGAATGAATAAATACACCGAATAAGCAAAGTCTTGCTAGCAGAAAAAATACAATTTGCAACGGACACTTTGTAAGGAAGGCAATCAGGCATTTCACTGCCAAAAATATTAATGTGTTACAGACAACGTTTATAAAGTACATGAAGAAAAGGCTCACATGGTTAAAGCCGGACATGATTGCAAATCCCCCCTGTGCCAAAGCTGGGGGTTAAACTGAATAAAATCCACATGGAAAGGAAGTTATTAAAGGGAGTTATTGGCTGTGCAAACAGAGTAGGTGTCAAGGCTCTACAATTCAGCCACTTTTCCTTATCATGGCAATTTAGTCCAGTCCTGCGATACTAGAATGACATCACACATTTGCAGTGATATTTAATTTCTCGACTGTCAAAAATCCAGCTATGAGACATGAAGTAACATTAATTCATTCATTATAAGTAGGACCTTGGAGGAGGGAGCAGGTCTGGTTTCCACGAGAACAAGGACTGATGGAAGTGAAAATTCTCATCAGGTTTTGAGGAGATGGTGGTTTGTGTGCAGGACGGGTTCCTGTGGTCTTGAAGACGTCCTGAAGAGAGTCTCAGCCCCTGTGGCCCCGCTAACCTCTCATTAAGTGGAGAAAGTGGGTGGGGGTGGGCATGAGAGTCTGGCGAAGGAGCTGAGAGACGGGTGCTCTGTGGTCACCCACAGAAGGACCTCATCACAGTGGAGGAGCCGCCCTGTCGGCACATTGGACCGCAACACGTCCTCTAGGCAGACATAGCCCCCAAGGCCACAAGGAGCCCCTCCAAACCCCAGAGTTTGGCCACCACTGCTTCTGTGTGCTGACACAGACCTAGAGTGGGACCATCTGCCTCGTCGCTAAAACTTGTGGGGGTCATGGCGGGACATCCAGCTGCTGCCAGCACTGGGCCTCCACTGAGCTTCCACTGGGTCGCCGAGCTTTACTGGAAACGTGTTACTGGGCCTGCTGGACATCAGCCCCTACTGAGGGCAGCAGGGGGTGTAGTGGTCAGACCTCTGGTCTTTGACCTTGAGGGATCCAGGTTTGAAAATCACCTCCTAATGTGGTACCCTTGATTATGATATTTACTCTGAATTCATACAGAAAAAACTGTCCAGTTGTACTAGCAAGTAAATGACTGCAAGTAACTTAATACTGTAAGTCACCTTGGAGAAAAGCCAGATACATTAAAAATGTAAAGACATGACAACAGTAATTTGAAAAAAGGCAGGAAAATGAAATTAATTTGTATCATTTATGGAATATACAGGGTAAAGCAGCATGTAAGGCAGTGGGGTTAATTCATAAATATTCTTCAATGTGAGGTATTTAAGAGGTGAAAACAGGAAAATTGGAGAAGTTTTTAATATTCAAAGGCATTTCATTTAGCAGCTGGAAGGAGAGACTAGAGGGACACGGAGAGAATGAACCCTGTAAATAGATGCTGATGTCAACAACATCCAGAAGCAGCGGGGGGGGGCTGACACTATAAGCTGCTTTGGAGAAAAGTGTCACAGTCTGGATCCTATACAGCACCAGGTCAGAGACCTGGCAAAGGAAGATGAGAAACTCAAACTGAATAGACAAGGAGGATTTACTTTATTAGCCATTAACAAATTTTCAAAAGTACAAATCAGTGGCTTTAATATTGAGCAGTACTCCACAGTAATATTCAATAACCCACGATGCATTGCATCCATACATTAGTAGCTCAAAACAGCTTATAAAAAGGATATACAGTGTGTGTGTGTGTGTGTGTGTGTGTATATTTATATATAATCTATACACATATATTTATATATTTTTTATATAGATCAGAAATGATTCTGAGTCTAATGAACAGTGGACTGTTGAACTTGAAAGAAAAAGCCCTTCACTGACACCATGCATGAAAGCCAGGATGAAGGATAGACAGCATCACAATCTGAAGCGGCTGGGACCCGCAATTCCGTCTGTCCATAGAGAGGGATTGCATTCCGAAATTCATAATTTTTTTAAGCAGAATTTGCGAATTTTTCAGTCAGATTACCCAATTTCAAATTGTTGCTGCCAGCCTTTTTCTGTTCACATTGGAAGTACTTTCAACACTTTGCGGTGCCCAGCCGGCATCAGGCTGAACTCGGGAGCCAGATTGCCAAACACCGCATGTTTTCCAGTGGCGTTTTGAGCAGATCTGAGTGCAGCAGCAGCGGGGAAGGTGGAGCAGAGTGTCGGCAGGGACAAGAGATACGTGACAAGTGGGGACCATAGTGGCCTGATGGCTCTCTCTCTGCCGTGGCAGTGATCAGGCGCACAGATACACTGTGGGGTGCAGTGGCAGGGAGTCTCTCTCTCTCTCTCTCTCTCACACACACACACAGACACACACACCCACCCACCCACCCTGCAGACTAATTTCCCCATGACAGAGGAAGAAGATTCCTGTCTAGAGTGGCCCAAACTGCTTAAACATCTTGGATGTTGGAAGAGCAGAACCAAAGTGACTCCGGGTTCACTAAACTGTCCATGGTCAGAGAAATCTGTATTGGTTAATTTATATATTTTAATCTGAATGACGCTGCACCCTCTTTACATCCCTTGACTGCCAGGCAGTTTTCCCAGATGTTAAATTTCAAGGGCTGAACTCTAGGAAACCATAACTTGAGGAAAAAAGTCAGTTTTAAATTTCAGATCTTCTTTGCCACCAAATGCTTTCGGCTACATTAACTTTCTCAAGGACCACATGACAGCAGAAGGTAAGAAATACTAAAGTATAAAAAAGGAAAATTCAAGTAAAAAAACAATGCTATATATGCATAACCACACACACAAACACACACACACAGCCTTACTGCTTCACTCAGGACACCCACTGTAAAGGGTGTGCACACTTATGCAACTAAGGCATTGAAGGTTTTTTACTTTTAATTATTTTCCCTGGAAGTCACCCTTCTATTTTTCCTTTAAACATTGTTTTCTTGAAGATGTTATTTGAAGTGGAAACAAAAAAGGTCTGGCAAGATTTGTCTATACATCAGCAAAATCTGACATTTCAAAAAAGGGCATGAAGTCTTTTGATACCCACTGCTTAACAGATGCAACAGTAGAGCTTTTTCACCACTGAACAAAACAAAGAATTGGATTAGTGCTGAACTGCAATATATATAACCGAAAATTCAAACAGAAATTAACGCCAGTCTGTCAATGGTCACAGGTGAGCATCTTCTGGAACTGGAACTACATTGTGGCAGATAGATATTGAGGTAAACTGAAGTACCGTCACTGTCTTACATCAAAGATAGTTTTAAAAGATATTCTAGGGAATTCATAATCGATTCGTAAATTTTTATTGCTGGTCTGGCTTTTCAGGCAGAGAAATTGACGGAAACTTATCTACCAACGCTATGATTTAAAAAGTCATTTTGGAGGTATTCAGTAAAACCAGCAGCTGTGGCAATGTTATGTTGTCTTGTTAACAAGAGGACTACCAACAAAAAAAATACAATTAAATCGAATCAAACTGGAGCTTTCAGATGAGAAACACCCCCCCCCCAAATAGTGTGTTTATTCCTCCATTTTACCACAGATCACACTGGTACTCATTTATACTACATACTGCATCTATAACTGTATCTGCACCTTTTTTAAAGCAGCTCAACCTATATTGTCATCAGTAAAATGTTATCAGGTGTTGTTTTCTCATTTGTGTAAATCATGTCTGTATTTGTGCTACGTTTGTATTTGTCAGTATGAACTGTGCCGCGTGGTGCAGCTGGGTCTGTTTTATGCTGCGCTCGAACCTGTGTAAACAGTACTTTACTTCTGCTCTACATTGTGGTGACGGTGGCCCCAAGTGTCATTGGAGGTGACGGCAGACTGCCCCCTACTGGCCACTGACACACACTTTCATAGAAGTGACCAGCTGGTCAAGGGATTCGACTGGGGCAACAGCAAGAACCCTGGTTGCTGCATCCCATGAGTCAATAAATATTATTTTCCATCTGAAGACCCACTGTGGCCCCCCGTGGCCCACAGGGTGTAGAGCAGAAGGATCGGATCTGCTGAGAACAGTGACGCTAAGAACCAAACAAAATAGAAACATCAACTACAGCGTATAGACTTAGTTCTGCCCTGCAGGAGTACCTGGGAGGGAACTTTATCTGAGCGGCACTGACCCGCAGCGGCCCACAGCCTCTGACCTCTGAGCAAAAGACATTTGGGAACAAGTCCTCAAATGTACATTAAGAACTCGCAAAAAAAGAGAAAAGGAGTTTTCTAGGTTTTGTCACTAAACTGTGTTTGGACAGCAGAGTATAACTGTACAAGGGTGTACCCTGCACGTGCATTTATGCATCTGTGTGTTTCATCATTAATTTACACTTAAGTTTCCAGGCCATGCAGACATTTGATCACCACTTCTTCCACGAACGACACGGTGTACGCAAACAAACAGCACAAAAGGAAAGTGACCTGCTGGTGTGGAGGAAGGAGCCTGGCTGTCGGCAATGGGGGGACGGGGGGGCATCAGAGGAGCCGGATGAGCGCAGCTTTTCGGGGGTAAAACCTGAGTTATACTCAGTGGTGCAGCATCACCTCCATCAGCACTGCCTCATGACAGCACTCTTATTTTAGCCCTTTGAGTAATCTATCATAATTGAAACATTTTGACCAATTTTTAGAACTTTATATTTGCTATCCATAAAATAGACTGCTATAAGCATTCAATTTTGGGTTATATTGTTTTCAAACTCCATTTGTATAATATATTGTATTATAGACCTCCTGTAGTGGCAGTTTTGTTGAGCTCTATTTCTGAGGAAAACATCTAGAGCCCAAATCCAGGTATCACTGTATATACAGTAGACATTTAGTGGTACATAGAAACCGAGAAGTGAAGGTGCTCTGCTGGTGGACAACTTAATTTTTGGCACCTTGTGCACCTCGGACCCCATCTGGGGTGGCTATCAAGATGACATTATTATTAAAAGGACAGTTTTGCTGCTGCTAGTTTTAGTTTCTTAGTGATGCCTCATCTCCCTCTCCATCCCCCTCCAACCTCACCACCAGCACGGGGTATGACCAAGAGGTCAAGATTTGTACAATAGAAAGTGATGCAGTATAAATCTCTTCTTTTTCGAACTTTGTACAATAAACGGCAACAAAATAGAAATTTTCACTGTGTTTTTTACCCCCCCCCCCCCCCCCCCCCCCGAAAGCAAAAAATTTTATGTAGCATTTAAGGCTGCAACTTGTGAAACCATTCCCTATTTGAGGGCTTTNTTTTTTCCCCCCCCCCCCCCCCACCTGACAATTTACACCACAGTCCCGCAAGACACATGCAGATGCTTGGAACCGGAAAGTATTCCGGACCCAGTCTGACGTAGAATAAAGAGTCCAGGCTGCGGACACCAGTCGTTTCCCCCCTTCACGGGACCCTCAGCCACCTATCGGTCAGTTGGAGATGAGCGCAGGTGAAAAAAGTCTAGAAGGATTCAGGGTAAAAAGGTGAGGTGATACTGAGATCCACTGAGCCATTAGGGTGAAATTAATTATTATTATTCTCTCCAGCTCAGAACCCGTTCCACCCCCATCTATATTTACGGGTGTGTGAGCATGAACACGACATGTGAGATCTGATCCTGTAACCAAACAATTGGCAGCCGGTGATCAGGGTCGTGGGCCCTGCTGTTGGATCCTGGAGCACCTTGCTCCAGTGAAATTATACAGCATTTGGTGTGAACTTAATGTGTGGAACTTTAGAGACATACATTTAATGTCTACTGGGAGATTTTAAACATGAGGGGATTTAGAGAGCAATGTATATTGATGCACGCTGCAGGAACTGGAGACACTGTGTGTGTGTGCGTGCGTGCGTGCGTGCGGATGCAAATGAGAGGTTAGCACTGAATGATGTCATACATGTTACACATGAATGAGAACTGGGGGTATTGGTAGCAGAGGGACAGCAATTGGGGGCGAGTGGTCAGCCCTGTCACAGCTCTCCAGCTCAGTCTAACCCTCCAGACCTGCCGGCATCCAAGTCCACCGCTGCCAGGTCACAACCCAGACCAATCTGCTCAACAGCAGCGGGAAAAGAACAGGGACCTGCTGGTCATCAGGGAGCCCAGTGAAGGCGGTGGATCCCAAGCAGCGGATGAAATGGTATGAAAGTATGTGGACTACTTAAAACAAAGCAAATCAATAGAGATCAGGTAGTAAATGATGAGCTATAAAAAACACAAGAGGAGGTCAGGTATGCTGGACGTGAAAGGATGGAATGAGAGAGACAGTGAGATGAAACAATCATTCAGTTACATTTTTAATTCAAGTCGTTCTGTACAGATACAGCAAAAGGAAAAATTATCCATTCTACTCAAAGCAAAGCTACCGGAAAGTTTTATTTCCATGTTAGGAAAATTAATGCATGTGGGTAATGAGACTTTACAAAAAGCACAACTCTTGAACAAAAAATTTTGGGCTTCAGTTTAAAAGATGATGCAACTTGAGAGATAGCACAGATTTGCTGCTGACTTCTAATGTACAAGAAGGAAAAATCCCCACATGCTGCATTTCACCTCCGAAGGAACGTTTACATTACAATAAAAATGAAAGGATACAACTTAATAAAAGAAGACAGAACCTCCACCACCCACAATAAGGAGTACACTGTATGGAGAGGTGGGGGGATCATTCCTTTAACTATTAAAAAAGGTATTAACTACTGTCCCGTGACCACCAATGATGGAGCAAAACAAATAAATGCAGGCATGAAAGCGATGGTGGAGAAGGACTTGGTGGAATGGGGTGCAGGGAGGGGGTGGTGAACAGGATGGGAATGAGAGACATCTTGGGGGGAGGGGGGTGGTATTAAACATCTGGTGGTTAAAAAAACAAATCAAAAAGATGAAGCTGATTTCCACAACTTTACAGAACTGATTCTTTTCACACAAATCATTTTCTCCTGTGTGATGTAAAAAAAAGTTAAAAATGAGGTAAAATATCTCATTACAGGTATACAGACAGACAAAATGACCAGAAGAAAAAACAAAAATACTTTGATACTGTGGTCCTCAAGGCACTGAAATGAAAAGTAACCTGTGTAAAGTGGAAAATAAGCTCACGCGGGTCCTGATGTGAGCAACGTGTTTAAAAAGCCAGTGAAATGCTGACGCCACATTAATGGCGTTTTCACCCGTTCCAAAAGGTGTCTGAATCGTTTTTATTGGGGGAGATTTAAAAGGTCATCAGTTTAAATTGAGACCCCCCGAAAGGAAACGCTGGTGTAAAAAACTGCACGGGAGACAAAAAGTCTTTATGCTGCTTATAAACACATTATCGTGTGATTACTATTTGCTGTTCCTCAACAAAAAGGGGGGGGATTAAAGACAAACAATGAAATACAAGAAGACATACATTAAAAATTTTTAAAAAGAAATAAGCAAAAAGTTGGGGGGGGGGGCTGTCCGTGCTCTGACAGCTGCAGTATTACCCATAATGCACTCCTGGAGGCGATCCTCTCCGCTTCCCTCAGCATTAATGCTCACCTAGTGACTCCCTCCAATGGCAATGTCCCTCCCCACCCTGGATTCTTTACACAGCAGCGCTCCCTGCTGGGGGCAGCTGGAATAACTCTGTATTCCTGGCCAGACTGGGGTTTTGGGCTCCGGTGAAACGGAAAGGCGTGGCGGCACCACGATCTCTTTCACACCCGGCTGGCAGGGGGGCAGCGATAGGCGCAGTTCTGCATGCCGTCGCTCCCGTCAGCGTTCTTGCCGCAGCCGCCGTCACAGCTTGCAGCTGGGAAGGGGGCAGAAAAGGAAATCAAACAAGACGAGGAGGACAGGAGAGACATTTGAGGCACCAGGCCGCGGTGGACAGACTCACCGCTGTCGTCCTCATCGCCCTCAGGGAGCAGCAGGCCACTATGACACGGGCTCGTCGGGGTCGTCTGACTGGGGCCCTCCTGACTGGTGCCCAGCTGCAGCCTCCGCATGTGCCTCACCACCGCTGTGGCATTAAATGCTTGCTGCAGAGGTCAAAGGTCAAGGGTCAGGGACTGACTGCATGACAATCACCATTTTCATTACAAATTTAACCAGAAAAAAAAGACTCAGCACTGGTTCTGCAGCAAAATAATCTGGTACAAATATAAATGTAACCATTACACACATAGAAGAGTTAATTCTTCATGTCAAATCTGGAAAATTCCTATGATGCAGGGGATGGGGAGATGGGACTACCAGAAAAATGAATAATATCAATCTGTTCTTGGACAAAAGATATATCATTAAAAATTAAGGGTTATTTTATGTACCACCATACATCTGTAATGATGATTATCTTATTTCTACCATTGGGGTATTAAAGAAAACTGTCACCTGAATGAATAAGCAACATTATCAAATCTGTTAATTCAGCTATATCTACCTGATGGATGGCTGTGGTTGGTTAGAACTGTCAGTGGGAATAAAAGTAAGGCACATGTACAGTAACTGGTTTTGGTGTGGAAGAAGTACAGTGTTTGTGTGCTTTGCAGAAGGAAACACAGCAGGCAGTGAAGAAAATATCTGCTTTGGAAGGAAAATGAGCAAATAACTAGACAAATATGCCCAGGTTCTGAATAATAAGCCCATTTTATAAAAAAGATTCTTTATTTTACACGTACTGGACTTCCCTTATCTGAGGCCACAGCGTAGATGTAATAAGAGTGTCAGGAAAGTGTTCCTGGGGGGGCAGCCGGATGTAACGATGGACAAAGAAGAGACTGTAGCTCACCTTCCACTTGCTCTTAGCAAAGTTCTTCCTAATCTGGGCACTAACAGACTCATGGATGTTCTTGTCCAGCGCTGTGTCTCCAGCAATCCTAAGTGGTTTGGGGGGGGGGGAAGAGGTAGGAATGATGTTTGGTGCACAGAAGAACCCCTTTCAGCAGCTGCATGATATGAAGCAAGGTTGAGCAACCCTGATGCAGATCCACAGCATTGGTTTGTTGCACTATGATGTCCAAATTTGTTTTAAATTAATAACGATGAGTGTTTGTCCACATTTGGCTGCAGGAGGGTTTTCCTTCTGCTTCATGAACATAAACCAACAGCTGTGTTCCTTGGTTTAGTTAAGAGACTCTTGGATCAGTTTAAGTCAAGTCCACAGTGGGGGCGGGGTATTAGAAATCCAAGCTAACAACAGCATCTGTGGGAGATCCAGTGCAGGATGTGCTGATGTTCAACTGGCTTCTTTCACACCCTAAAGCAGTGAAGACCAGAGCTGTGAACACGCTGAAGGACAGAGAGGAGGCGCATCTCACCAAGGGTGCTGCAGAGCCTGCTCACATGTGTAGCGCTTCCGGGGGTCCTTCTCCATCAAATGCACGATGAAATCTTTGGCTGCAAGGTGAAGACACGAGGACGTGACTCAGGCATCTTGCTGGTTTTATTTCCCAAAGTTCAGTGAAAAATTTATGCAGCAAAATATTTCTTCTTGCTTGCTGGGCATATGTGGAACATTAGGGCATTTGCTCAAGTGGCACCTTTGCTGTCCCAGAAAAATGTCCATATGTCTTTGCATAATAAAAACAACTGCCTGAAGCTACACTTGAGTGTCTTCAACGAATCAGATGCTGTACTTTGTGTCCTGTGTCACGGTCTTTGCATTGCTGAGCGTTAATCTCACACACTGTGACAGTCTGACAGGGCTTTGGAACAAAAGCCCATTGCCGGTGTGTTTATACACATCCAACAGCCTGTCGACACAAACACATAAAAGCTGAAGCTAAGACGGCAGCATCGCGTTTACTTAGCCACACCTTAGACAAACAAAGCAACATATGATCATGTCTTACTGAGAGCAAAACTGTTTTTTGCAGGGACAGCGATTACAGGAAAAAGCAAAATCCCACACGGCCTACTTTATCAGAGGAACTGGATCACAGGAGTGGAGACATATGGTCAAAATCGTATGCAAATACAAATGCAAATACACCAAAGTACATAATTCTTCATTCAAGTTTACGCCCTTTTTATTTACATCCTCTACCTCTTTACACCAAAAATTCTGTTTCGGTTTGACTTTCTCCCATATAATTTTCTTCAGCCCAACCCTGGAACCAGCCTGGTCTTTTATACAAAAATATCTAAAACTATAGTTTTGTAGGTGAAAATGGCTCTTTTTATATTTTTAAATCAATATACGGTAAATTGTGTGTTTAATGCAAAACACCTCTTTTGCTGGTAAATCTTATTAACACAAAAATCCGTAATTTGCATTCCAAATCTGAACTGATTTTAACTTCTGACGTTTGAATCAACTACATATTTATTGGAATAACTGACAGCGTGGAGCCAAAGGGAAAACAGGTTTATATTGATGGTCTTTTGACCAGTTTAATAAATGTTACTCCAATAAGCTACAAAAAACAAACAAGTACCAAAATGTGCAGAGGAGACGCACTGTTACAGAAAGGAGGAGAACGTGGGTGTAAAGCAAGCACTCAGGAGGTGGCCGAGAGCAGCGCCGGACCTACCTGAGTCTGAGATGTCGTCCCAGTAAGGAGAATCGAACTCATACTCTGCCTTGAGGATCTGCTCGAAGAGTTTGGCGTCATTCTCGTCGTAGAAGGGGGGGTAGCCGCATAAGCTGAGGGGCAATGGATCTCAGTTAGTGCTCTCCTACATCTCAGCAGGTATTTATCACACACACTCTTTACACCCTGGGGGGGCTGCAGACTCCAGGTTCACAAAGTGCAAAAGTGCACAAAATCCTTTTTGAGGAACGACTGGGGAGAGTCCAGCTACCCGCTTCCCTTCCCATCTACAATCAGCTGCAGAATTACCCCCCCCATGAAACTGAGCAACTGAAATATGGAACACAGTTGTACACTTTTGTTTAACAAGATTCCACTAAACTGTGCGGCTGTGAACCAGAGTTCCTTGGTCTTTTTTTGGTCTCCATCACCATCTTCCTTACTGCGGGGTGCAATATGCACATGGCTCCTCTTCTTGACAAATTCACAGCTGTTCTAGTCTTTCCACTACTGTCCCACTGCAATTAGTGGTATTTTCAGCTGTTTCTGCATTTTTTACATCTGTGAAGGTTAACAACCATTTTTCTCTTTTCCAGTTGAAAGCTCTGGTTTTAACCCCAAAAGGGACTTTACCTGGACACAAACCCACGTTTATACCCTGAAGAAACAGGAACTGGTAAAAGGCACTGATAATCCCAGGAAACAGACCAGATTTCACAGATGCCACTTTCAGGATAAATATTCTTCAGGGGTGCTGGTAATTTTGAAACCTATGATTGTACTACTTAAAATGCTTTGTGTTTGAAAAAATGACTGTATGAAAAGAAAAGCATGTGGTAAAAAGTAAAACTATATTAAATATGCATCTTAGCCCAAAATATGACTTATTATAGGTATTGTTTATTTTATACATTAATTTTTGCTCATTTTCATGAAGGGTGCCAGTAAATCTGCAGCTTATCTGTCAGTCTGCCTGTCCATCCATCTTTCATGTACCTGTGTACATAACTACCTATGTACTCATCCATTTGTCCATCTATTTACCTGACAGCCAGTCTATCTGTCTCCTAATCCATCCCCTATCTATCTGTCTATCCTTCATATTTCATATACCTGCCAACCTACCGTCCACCAGGGAAGTGGAATGAGGTGAGAATGGAGGACAGCTTGGAGAACACCGTTCCCACCCTGTTCCGGAACAGAGTGTGCGTGGGAGGGGGGCGGGGGAGCGAGCAGACGGTGAGCCATAGCGCTAGCGAAGCCACGACAGTAGGAGTGGGGACACATGCTGCCTCTCTCACTCACAGGATGTAGGCGATGACTCCTATGGACCAGCAGTCCACCGCCTTGCTGTACGGCTTCTGGGCCAGGACCTCCGGAGCTGCCAAGAAACAAATGGCTCAAGCGCTACTTTCACTCTGGCTGCTGGACTGTAGTGAACAGAAGTCTCTCCCTCACAGAAGAGTGTACATGAGGCTCAAGGCTGGATGTGACACACACACACACAGATTGATGGATGGATTGATTTTTGTTTGATGGACAGAGACAATCAGATAGATGAATAGATAGATACAAACAGATAGACAAGTAGATGAATAGATAGATGGTGACAGACATATAAATGTGTGAGGCTGTTGTGCAATAGTAGATGGGCTGTTTCCTTCTTCTCTGCCATTAATTGGCTCAATAAATTCATTATCAGGATGCAAACTTAGTTTTCCTGGTTTAAATAAAGTGTAAATCAACTGCTAGCTGGGAGACAAATGAACATCTTGCAAACTGAGTCCCCAAACGTGTCCTGTTGTTTGAAGGGAACAGACAAGCAGTGGAAATGAATGCCGTCTCCATACCAACGTATCCAGGGGTCCCACAAGCAGTCGACATGACACTGCCAGAGCCCTCGATCTTGGACAGGCCGAAGTCGCTGATCATGATCTTGGAGTCCTCATCCATGCTGTAGTAGAGCAGATTCTCAGGCTGTGGGCAGAGCACAGGTCACATGACCACGCTGTTTCTACAGCAACTGGCGAGTGCCATTCCCACTCTTGGAGGGTCTGCATTCCCACAAATGCTGGAATAATCGTTCAGGTGGCTTTCACAGCAGGTGTGACTGAAATAGGTATTTATGCCTGGAAAAATACCCCTTAATTTTGGTCCATTTTCACACATGGGAAATCTAAGGCCCACACTGAGTCGTGTGAAGCAAAAATAAACCCAAATCCAAAGTACTGCCAATGACTAAATAACTTCTCGCAAAAGCAGGACAAAAATCTGTGCCTTGTGACAAGGACCTGGAAAGTCGCATTTCTGAAGCCCAAAGTCAAACTACTATGTGTAAACATGACCTATCTATTCATTCTAGTAAAATCTTGATAATCCAGACCATTTATCACCTGAGAAACCAGCCAGAGAGAAGCCATCTCAGAAAGGCGTTTAAGGTCAGCCAGCACCCACCTCTGCCCCATCTGCATTCAAACAGCCACTTAAATTAACCCCCCAAATAAGGATCAATGTGTTTCCACTTCAGCAAACCGCCTGTAAACAAACAAGCCAATTATGAGGAGAGAGAAATGAGGCTGAAACGGGATCTTGGCCCTGGGCCTTACAGCTGAGCCTGACACACGAAACCAGGACAACCGGCTCCGAGAATCTAAAGAAGAGCTGCAATAACTTCCAGCCAGGCTCACCTTCAGGTCCCGGTGGACAATGCCCATGTCATGCAGGTATTTGACTGCATCCAGGATCTGCTTGATCAGTTTACTGGCGTCCTTCTCCGTGTAGAAGCCTTTCTCCACTATCCTGTCAAAGAGCTCCCCGCCAGACACCCTGCGGAGATGGAGGGCCACGTTACAGATCTGTCCCTTTCTGCTTATAAAGCCCAGTTTTACTGGCTCAATGTTTTATGTGTTTGGTGTCATGAACTACAACAGACCTGACTTGTGTGGACATGGAGACAGAAGCAGCATCAGCAAAAATGTAAATACAGTAATAAACACATTACTGAACACCCAGATGCCAGGAAATACAGCATAAGGGTCAAAAGTTATTTAGCAGGGTGGACATAAAGCAGTAAGAAGTTCCAAATAGGTGACAAAATCTCCCTAAATTATGATGTAGGTTTGATGTTAACATTTCCAGTGGAAACAAAGACATACACTTTAGTCAAAAACATATTTGCAGAAAGTTTCTGCCAAATGTGACAGAGAAACAGACTGAAGACAGGTGAAAAGGCCCGAACAGCAACTGACAGAGAGATGGAAATGGCACCTCCAGCTTTATTAATAACAGTCATTAATAAGCCAGGCTGTCTTGGCCAGTGTCTCCAGCTCTGGTCTCCACACATAATGAACACTTGAGCCCTTGGATCTTTTTTATAAGCTGATATACTGAACAAGCTCATCTAAACACTGCAAGAAAATCCAGCAAACCGATTTTTGACTATTTTTAAATCGTATTCGCATCCCCAGCCCTGCCAGTGTTTGTCTTCAGCATAGCTGAGAACATGGTAGTTGATCTACTGACTGTGACTCAGCCTCTGGCTGGATGTCCCATCATTTTAAAACCAAAATTAAACTTCTAAACTCTTTGTTGTCCTTTTTTGGGGATGAATCCTAAAAAATTGGCAAAAACCTGACTTTTTGCGCAACTCGAAATCCTTCTCTTTTCCTTCTCCGCCGGAGCTAAAAATATGAGGCCGAGCGTGTGATTCTGGGCTGATTAGAGGCGACACACTGCTGACCACCTGTTCCCAGCTCAGCCCAAAAAGCCCGGCCCATCTGTGCTGGTCCTTCGGCCACACAGTCCCCAAAAAGAAGAACCGTCCAGCCTTTTCCTACCATTAAAATTCACTCATTAACATTTAGTTGGGTTTAATGTATAACTTCCAGATTTCCAGCATGTATATATAGTCATGATGATTTATGATGAGAACTTCACACAGTGAAAGAAACACCGTGAGGCAAAGAAACTCTGAAATAATAGAACAACCTGCTTTTTATAATTTTACTGAAGGTCAGCATGACACAGCAGGTCTGCTGCAATGAGGCTGCTGCCGGAAACACTCATTCCTCCCAAAGAGGCACTTACTGTGTCAAAACACTCAGTCTCTCACACACACACACACACACACACACACTCCACTTCCCCCTCTGTTCTGCCCAGTGCGTGATGCCTGAATGTTACCTGCATGTTACTCCCCCATCAGCACTGTTTACCTTGAGCTGTGGTAAAAAGGCCCAGTGGGGTTCAGGGGGCTTTATATCCTGCTTGTGTGTGTGATGCACATGCTCAGCTGGAGCTGGATGGGAAAACTCACTGCTGGGGGTGTCATTTACCTGGTTTGTATTAATCACTGTATTTTATGATGTGGATTATAACATATTAGCAAATAATATTCATATAGTAATCAACTATAGTGAGGCGCAACAACTGTATTTTTCATTGCTCTCCATGCTTACTTGGTGCAGATGTGTATTGCAGTTTGTGGAAAGAGGTTCAGTTCTTCAGCGGTTAAGAAGACCCGTGAGGAGACATGTTCAGGCCTCACAAAGATGCAAAGTGCGAAAGGCAGGTCATGTCCTCATCGGCCTGGTCCCACCCCCCAGCAATGCCATCTAACTTCTCAAACTCATAAAATATTTGGAATCTTCTGATGACAAAAAGCAGAAGACACCACTGAGAAACCTCATCTGTCCACCCTTTTGAAAAGCCAGCAGCAGCAGCAGCACCAGTGTAACCACACCCCCCAACCCACACCTGGACCTCTGGCTACAGCCACACGGGTCACATGGAACAGCATCCTGAATTTCTCAACCCAAGCAGAGCTTCCTGAGCCCTGTGGGAGGGAGGGACAGTGGCTGCCGGAAACGGGAGTGAAACACAGGTGGCCTGAATGCTTACAGCTGCATGACAAGGTAGAGGTGTGATTTGCTCTCGAAGATGTCCTCCAGGGAAACGATGTTGGCATGTTTTATTCTGTGGGAGAGAAAGAGAGAAGAAAAATATTGATGGCTTGGAGTGCTGAGAGCAGGCTGGACTGTGGCACCTCTCCTCAAAACACACACACACACACACACACACACACACACACACACACACAGGGGAAGGAAAAATAATAATGTCCAATTTTGCAAGTGCAATTCAGGGTAAAACTCTTTTTCACTGAACCTCCGATTTAATAGCAGTTGTACGTCGTTACCACCGTTAGCCACCAGGCGACAGTGTGTCCGCAAATTTCCTGCTGCATCAAATAACAGAACAAATTTCTGAACCTTGTTTTGAAACTTTAATCGCCCCAGATGCCTTGAAAGGTTGGATGATAAACTGGACAATATTTACCCAGGTGCACAGCAGGGTATTCTTACTTTAACCAAGCAGGACTGGAGATTGGAACCAACAACCTTCATACTACAAATCAGCAACTCCTGCTATTAAACTGAATAAATGTTTGAAAGGCAGGGACAGACAGGCAAGAATATTTAGGCCTAAATAATACTAAACAACAGAGCTTATTTTAAAATCCCCAAGATTAACCTTCAGCAATAATCACAGGATTTCTTCAGTAAAATACCATCAAAAATGTATTTATATACATTCATTCATTTATTTATTTAAAGTGGATAAAAAAAATTCTTGCACCGCTTATTAAAACACGAACACTCCCTGGAGCCAAGTGTGAAAGAATGAGGGGAACAGGAGCCAATGCTGTTGGTTTCCTGGGCCTCGTCCCCACAACCTACCAGTGCGGCACAGCAGAGGTTCTGACCCACATCTGTGCCGTACAAAACGGAGCCAAATGAGGAGGCCCTTCAAACACTTCTTTCCCAGCCGCGGCGAGCAGCATGTGATCAACACGTGTGTGTTTTCCATTAGGTCAAACCTGATAGCGCGGAGGGAACTGGGCCACATTGGTGGCCCTCCGAGTCCCACCCCACATTCCAACAACCAACCCATCAACCTGCTGGCGCAGGAAACAGGCGTGCAAACGGGGGAGGGGCGGCCAGGCAATCCTGTCCCAACAAATGGAGGCTAAACGGGGCAGCAGAGGGCAGCAGGTATGGCTGCCTCCTTTGGACTCAAAAGACCTGGGTTCAAATCCCACTTTTTGCTCTGGTCCTGCTGAGTACAGCACAGTACTGACAATAAATATTCACCCTCCAGTGGAATTTGTCATGTTGTGTTGTTTTCCACTGCATCATGACAGAAAAAATCTTTAAAAACACAATTACACCTTAATTAAACACAGACCGTCTGCATTCAACTTAACTGACTTCCAGCTGATTCAGGTGTGTCGCAATTAAGGGGGTTAATACTTGTACACTTGGCTTTTTTCTGTTTTACATAAGCAATTAATTAAACATGATTTGTGCAAATGCATTTTCACTTTATTAAAAATTATTCTGCTGTTGTCCCAAATTAATCCATCCAGTTAGAAAAGTTAATCCAGTTAAAAAGCTCAAGTTAATCCACCGTCATTCAATGGTGTAAAACAGAAGTCGGGGTGGGTGGAGTGTGAATACTTGTTACAGGTACCGTACACACCTTGAATCAAGGTTAATCACAGTAAGCTGTTTAACCCTGTAAGGAGCTTTGGAGAAAAGTGTCTCTGTGAGGAATCTGCACAATGAGCAAAGCGGTGTATCGCTGGAACCCCTCATGTTTAATGCAGAAGGAGATGTATTAATGCCTAGGATGGTGGCGCAGCCTCAGGCCTGGGGGTGGGGAGGGGCGACAGGATGACACTGCTCCACAAAGCAGCAGTTAATCCACTTTAATTAAATATTCCATAATTGAGCGATGGAGAGGCAGGAAACAGGGGACACAAAGCAGTGGGTGCTGCATTGCTCAAAGCTGGGGTTCGAATACAACTTCCTGCTATAGTGAACAAAGTACAGCAAATAACCTAAAAAGCTGTATAAACAGCTAAAGCACTGTAAGTAATGGGGGGGTCACGGGATTTACCCATCTTTTCACACCAACAATCTCCACCCCACTCCTGTGTGTGTGTGTGTGTGATGTAACCACGGTAATGAAGGCATATTTCCCCCGGGGCGGGGGTCTTCCACATGCATCGCAACCATGTCATTTAACAGATGCTGCGCACGTTAATTAAGGAGTAAAAAGGCGCAAACGGAAGGGAAACAAACGGAAGATCTCAGCTCTTCTTCTGTCTGACTGCACTGACGGAGACACACAGATGTCTCCTTAGGTACTTCCTCTTTCCCATCTTTTCTCCACCTGCTAAACAAACCTGAAGAAACTGTATATAACTAATTAAATACTTTTAAAAAAATGCATAAATATCTCCACAGCCACTTAGCATTTCCTCTATTTATACAGTATGGTAATGTCTGTTTCAGTTCAGGGAAAGGACTTCAGTCGGGGGGCTAACACAAAAGGTGGGATTCGAACCTGACCACTGCACCCCTGCTGGCCCCCCCAGAACCTTCTTTAGAGTTTTATTCCATATCCATTCGCATGTGAAACAAATCATTTTAAAAGCCAAACTTTCTCAAAATATCAGCATTTTAAAATGCTTATTTGCTTGTACCTGGTTAACTGAGTTAATATGAGTACTTGTCATACAACTATCTGCAGTACATTTAACTACCATCTGTTATCTTTCACCACTTTATCCTGGTCACAGTCGCTGCGGTCTGGAGTGTATCCTGGAATAACTGGGCTGTGAAACTACGTTTGGATGGTGGGAGGACACCAGAGCAGCCAGAGGAAACCCCCTTTACACCGAACTGATAAAGTAAAAAAAAAAAATTAATGAATGAGTAAATCACTGTAAAGTTGATCAAATATTACAAGTCACCTTGAACAAATGAGTCTGATTTAAAAAAACAAAACTGTATTTATAGTACCAAATTCTGCCTTTATTCTTCACAGTATAATTAATGTTGAGTGAGTCAGACAGAAATAACGGCTGGTTCACGTTCAAGTGTGTGTGTCCCGAGTGTGGAAAGGAAACCCAGCTGAGCTGCCCCCCCGTCTGCCTTGCCGCAGCGCTGCAGGGAATTCTGCACTGCCGCCAGCCCCCTGCCCCCCGTGTCTGTGGTAACCCTGGCAACAGGGACTCTAAAAATAGAAGTAGCTCCTTTACTTCTGACATTTCCGGTATATAATTCCTGAGATTTTAACAAAAGATAGTTTAAGTGGTGCCACTGCTGCCCTGGTTGTTGTTATCATTTCACACCTTGTGGGGGCGCCGTTTAGAATCCCGTCACACACAAGGGAGTGAGAGGGTGTGAGACAGGGCCGGGGGCCTGACCTGGGTCCCTTCTTGCGCACGTGTGTATCGGTTGTGGGTGTGTGAGTGTGGATATGAGGGTGTGCGTGTGTGTGTGTGTGAGGGTGTGCGAGGGTGTGTGTTCTTTGACACTGGCACTCACTTGTGGAGGACGGCGATCTCATTCTCAATGCTGTTCTCCTTCCCCTCCAGTGCTTTCTTGGGGATGCACTTGATAGCCACCAGCTTCTGGGTGCGCTTCTCCTCCGCCAGGACGACCTCAGAGAACGCTCCCCTGCACACATACACGTGGTCAGTTGTGCCGTTGAGCACGGATGCAGAACCCCCTCAGAAAACCCAGCAAACCCCTTGCAATGAACATAACACACAGTAAACCAAATATTACACCAACATGCAAGTCTGCAAACAAGTTTCCAAGGTCACGTCAAGGTCACATCACCCCAACAACCATGTTAGAAAGCAGGTTGACGCACCCTTAAAAGGACTTCTGATAACGACTGTGTACAAACAAAGCAGTGGGATATAAACAGACACCCCCGACATGATAAACATGTATTCAAATTTTTAAATCAGCTTAGTTGGGTAATAAATTGGAGGTCGGGGTGACTTGTGGGTGAACCAAAGTCCTGGTTAAAAAACACCAAGCACTGAGGTTCTGAGGAGACAAGGCAGCACAACGGGTGGCTGGTGGCTTCACCTTGGAGACGAAGGACCCAGTTTTGAGCACACCTCCCACTGTAGTAGCGTTGATCAAGGTACTTAAGCTTAACTGGTATAGTGAAAAATACTCCAAAGAGACTCGATGTAAAGGAAACACGTTAGGGAAAGCAGCTAAAGTGACGCTACTTGTCTCGGTGTCCAGTGACATTACTGTCCCTTTGTGTGTGTAATCCTGGTTCACCTTTCTTTTCAAACCACCCTCTGTCCTGTTCAACAAGGCACAACAGGTCCAAAAGATCACAGACAAGAGGGCGTGTTTTCCAGCAAAAGGGAAGGTGACATGTAGGGGCGTTTCCAAAAAATTTTATTATTTTAATCACCTTTCAATCACTCGTGGTTTCTTGTCACTGCCAACACACCACAATGAAAACACGGTTCCCTGGAATTTCACTTTTATCTTGCCTGCTTGAGGAAATAAAAACATTTTTTCTTATGAATAACATTGAACACAGCCAAAGCATCTTGACAAAAGGCTGTTTCAGATCGTTCCATTAATTCATTTGAATAAACTTTGCCACTGGAATGTTTTTTATCCTTCAAATTCTAATGTCACACTGCAGAAAGAATGACAGACATGGTGTGTCTCAAACTGTAATTAATTTGTCAGGTGAACCTTAAGGCCTCAGTGTGTCAGCAGGAAACATGGCAGCTAGACTTGTTTCGACATGGTGCAAAGATCCCCCCCCCCCCGTCTCTGCAGCCCAGAAAGAAAGGAGAAGAGACGGAAAGAAGCCGAGTGCCAACAGTTTGAATCCTAGGAGGCCAGAGGTTACCTTGCTACCCCCCCCAAAGGGCGGGGATGGGGGTGGAGATGCGGCAGGAAAACATGACCTGCACCATGTAACAAAGAATGAGGAAGAGTCAAATAGGTGGCCATAAAAAAAGAGAAATCTCCAGAATGGTTTTGTTTTGTTTCAAATGCGATGGCTACACACAACAATCACACAGCAAAGATGTCCAAAAAATCCCAAATTAGAAAGCATCCGGTTTTACTCTAGTAAGACCATTGATCCAGTCATTTCATAGTGTACAGCAGAAGCTTTAGATGTTTTTAGATATGCTGTAAAGTAACCAATATCAATAAGATTTCAGTGGGAGGTCACCCCTATAGCTATAAAGCACCAAAATTCTGGAATGACCTACCAGATAGATATCAAGGCTACCTTCTATACCCTAACGTTCCTCATTTTATCACCCCAGCTGCACTGGCGCATTTTAAATGCTACAGAAGTAAACGTGTCCATTCTCATGTTTTCAGCAGCTACGCATTAGCACCACTAGAGCCGCCTCTGACGCACAATGCTGGAATGCTGCAGATCTGTTTATCTTGTCCAGTTTCACCTGAGCCTGGAGTTTTCTTTCCTCACCTCCATTTCTGGGCAACATAATCAGTCTGTTGTAAAGAATGTTGTTGAGACAGTGTGCAGGGGGGGTGACTGTGTTGGTACAGGAGTTCAGCCCTGCAGGTCACCTTGAGAAAGGTGTCGGCCACCATGCTGCACATTCAGTTGGAAAACAACTGTGGAATTAACAAATGTACATTTAATGTAAATGTTGATGATTTTCTTACATCTGTTCAGGAATTTATTCAGCTGCTTGTATCCGTATCTTATTCTGCTGTTCTTCTTTCATATACAATTGTCTCTTGTGTTAAAATGTGTTATACTGTGTTGGTCTGTTATTTACTTGCTGTAAATTTGCCCCCTTCCTGATTACTCCCATTACTCATCGTCACACAAAATGTAATATTAGAGAAAGGGAACGGGAGTTAACACATAACACACTTTTTAAATTATGTTATTTAAATAACAAAGTTGTCTGACACCCGTATCACCCATGTGAAACCGTAATTTCCCGCTTAGTTACTCAATCTACCAAGTGACCAAATTTAATTGATAGATTTGGCTGAGTGAACACAGCCAGTCCTGCTGAGTCTAAACGTCACTATGTACTGAACCAGTACCACGGGGGTGACATGGTTCCCACAATGGCACCAGAACACCTGCCACGAGCAAAGGAAATTCCAGAAGAGACGAGAAAGACTATTAAAATATATCAGTCTGGAAAGTGAATGTACTCTGAGTCTGTCTTCATGATAGGGTATAAATAAGAATGAAAAATAAACTGTACTGTATAAAACAGCTTTGTGAAAAGGCCTGAGTGTGTGAGTGACAGAGATCAAGATGGAGGCTAGTTGCAGTTCAGGAAGGGGACACACCGTGAGCGACAGGACCAGAGTCCAGGATGGCCCTCTCGAGCAACTCAAAATAAAGCACAGCAGATGCAAATCCATGTCCCCCATCCTCCCCTCCCTGCTCCTGTGTGTGGACAAAACCAAGGTGCAAAAGTGGTTTCCGGACAGCGTGTAGGTTAGCCTGCCGTGGCTAAGCACATAAACACAGCAAGGGCAGTTGGGGAGCAACACCGGAAAATGGCTCCAATCCAGAGTGTGGTGCTGGGAACTGGAGAAAATTCTTGAGAACAGACACTCCACAGATAAAACACACACACACACATCCGTGGGACAAGAGCAACATTCATTACGACTTTCGCTGCCGCTTTTCTCTTTTAGGTTTGTGTACTAGGCTGTTTACAACAATGTAACTGGGTTGTAATTTTTAGGACCTTGATCAAAGGTACTACAGCAGGAGGGGGGATTCAAACCTAGGTCTTTTCAATGAAAGGTAATCACTGTAACCACTATGCCACCTGCTGCCCTGACCAAAGCAACACACTGCCAAAAAATGAATATTAGGTAAAATACACACAAACTGACACACACCTTTCAGTAGGAAAGGCTCATTTTAAGAGGTTCGCTTCATTATTACACAAATGGAGGTGTTACGCTTCTCGCCAGCCATTGTCAGGAAGCAGGCAGCAGTGACTCAGGAAAACACTCCCCAACCCAGAAAAAGCGGCTTAAACAAACAGTGTCGGTGATACACCTTCAAATGATGGGGCTAATGGCAAAAAACAGCGGGCCGAACTGAAAATGTTGTGCCAGACACCTGTATGGCTCAGTCAAAGGTTGAAAAAGAAAAATAAGAAATTTGATATTTTAAATACCCACTATCATTAACTCCATGTTGTTGGGGGTGGTTGTTACAGCTGGCACCTGGTTAAATCAATGAGAAGCTTAACACTGTAACTCTATGTTGATAAAGAAATCAAATTTATGAGTGTAAAGTGCCTTGTTGTTATAGAAAATTATTTCTGTTTTTACCACAAAGGGAATGTGCTGTTTAAAAATTGCTGCCCTTTGTAAAAGTAGACTTTGCTTCAGTGCTCAAGTTCGCTGCACCTGCAGCAGTGCACAGATTGACAAGAGGGAACCTGACAGTGTGTGTGTAGCATGGTAAAGTGTGTGTTGTAGTACTGTCATTAGACCAACTCAACAAGTCTGAGGTTCACACTCCGAACCCAAGACATGGAGGGAGTGACCTGAAGCGCTGCTGCATTCAATCATAGAAGATGTGGAAATATCCATAACCACCCCCCCACCCACACCCACCCACACACACACACACACACACACACACACACACACACCATGCAACTCCTGCATGTTAACCAAAACATTTTTGGGAAAAGCCTCCATGCATCTATAGAGAAATAACCATTTTACTGCTGCATTAAAACCCCATCATAAGTAATTATGAAACTGTTTTATGCTGCCCATGAATCAAAATGCACATTTAAATGGCAACATAATGGCCTGAAGCCATGAGATAAATTAAGCTTAAATATAAAATGTCATTCATCAAGGAAGAAGAAAACCAAATAAATGGAGACACTGGAAATCCAAAGGGAAATTATTATCCAAAGTAGATGCTCACAAATCTGCATAACTACACTTATCCCTTGTTCTTCTGTCTCGCCATGTCCGGTTTTTTTCCTTATCTGCTCTGTGATTATTTTAATTTTCTGGTTTGTGATATCATACAGTGACACTCGATCTGGTGCAAAACTAAGCCTGTGTTAGAAAACTAGGCTGAGCATCTGTGTGGCAGAGAAAATGCAGTGCATTGTGGGAAGCGTGTGGCCACACTCTCAGTCGCAATTTGACATTCTGTGTACATGTGTTTGCATCCTCCATTCTACCTTCATCTTCAGCTTATGTTATTATATCATTATTCTTATCATCATTTAAATGTGTTACAGAACTTTAATGATTTTAGGAATAATTTAAGATGACTTTAACATGAACTTGAGATGGGCTTGGATCAAACTAATTTTTTCCTCATAAAAAATAACAGATTAAGCAATTTCATTATCCATTTTTTCCTAAAATCGGTCAATTTTCAGGAACAAATTAGGAGCAGATAATTGTTGATACATGTAGCAGTAAAATGACTGTTAACATAAAAACATAATAATAAACTTATCCCAACAGTTCATAATTCCAAAAAGGTTAGAACCAGACTAACTGGAATAGTCTTCCAGGAAAAAGTGGCTGTGATCACACCCTAAACACACAAGAAAATCCTGAGCAAACCACTGTCATTTAGTAACATGCAGCCATGCTGCCCTCCAGGCCTCCCACCCCCCGCTGCAGACAAACACAGCTCTCAAGGACAGCCTGTATACAGCGAAACACCTCTGGTAACAAAACACCTCTGGTCTGCTTGCTGCTTTTATACTGTTTTAAATTATGTGCCGAAGGTCTTGTGTAATAAAACCAGAAATGTAATCCTCACTGTCACAGTGCCCTTTAACCTTTGAGCACATGTACTTCTGGCAGAATTTAGGACCAATTCTGGGCAGGTTAAACAATAGGGATGTCAAAGGGAGGAGAAGAGCAAAGGATGCTGGGAATGGCACTGGTCTAACAGTGTGCTGTAAAGTTAATAATCGCCATCCTCAGAGCAGGAAAGAAAAATTTTAAAAACACGCTTTGTGCCAGTAGTCTCCACATGGGAAAAAGGCAAACACAGACAATGTCTATAGACACTGAACAAACAGCGTGCTACTCGGCTGTGCAAATACATCAAAGACTAAGGACCTGATATTCCGGCTCACCAGGGGACAGTTGTTGAGATGAAATTACGTCCCTGTAAGTGCAGGTCGAGCCAAAGGTGGCTTATCGGCCCATAAATGCACGGAGAAACATATTCCATCTGCCACGGGTCCTGCTGGCATGCCAGCATGAAGCGGCCGGTCCGCGGTCACATGGGGCACTTGCCCCTCCTCGCTCGGCAGCTGCCCTGCTCTCATAATAAAAAACAACAATAAATGCATAATGTTCACGTAGTAAAATACTTCCAAAAAATGGACACAGGTGGCAGGTAACAAGTGTATTTCGTTTAATACAGATACTTTCGCTTATGAGACATTTATGAGAACCAAATTCAAATTTCAGCTGCCTTCTGACAGCTGAGTGAAGCCACATGGAACCACCATGCAGTCTTCTCCACAGTTATAGTTTAGCTCACACTGTATTACGTTATCCTCCGTTACCTCTTGTTTGTTAGTCTCACCTGTTATAGTCTGAGTAGTTGTCACACCCAACCGTGTCAATGTCGTGAATTCATTTGTTTTTGCTGATGTTTTTCATTGCACTTCTGTTTTGTTTTTTTATTAAAGGTTGAATTAATGCATAAACACTGAACATGAAAGAGCTGAATGAGGGCAGTTATGCAGTCATACAGTATTATTGCACAATTAATAAAGGGAAATTGCTTTACGTTGTGTCATAATCGCTAATAACCACATTCATTTTAATGGGATCTGGGGGCCAATACTGGGGCTGAGGAACACGTGAAAAAGTTAACATTAAAAATAACAGTAATTATGTCCGAATTTTAAGAATTCACTTTAAGAAGGGTTTTTCAAAAACAAATTGTGGAGAATGAGGAAAAGCTATATATGCCCCGGTTTTTATCAAACATAAACCACAACACAGACGCAAAGGTTTTTATTGCAATTTTCATATCATACCAATCACAGTACCCTATAAGGATGACGGGACAGTGGGTGGTGTGGTCTTCAGATGGCTGCAAGTTTCAATCTGGGCCCAGATCTGTCTGAGCAGATTTCACATTATCTCCCCACACTCACATCACCTCCAGCGTGCACTTTGACTCATGCCCCATCTTCGTAGACTCCCAGCATCTTTCGCAGAAGAAGCGGCTCTGTATGGCTCGACAGACGCGTGGATGATCTTACATCAGCGCTGGGTCCAGACCTGCACTCTCCCCGCAAGCAGGGGGCGGCTGTCGTTCCCCAGCCGCCGATCTCATGGCAGTGGTCGCGTCCTCCCATTAATCCGGACTGAATCATTTCCACACGCTGCCCACGAAGAACCCCGTGAATCACGGCCTGGCACAAAGGAGTGAACAGGGTCTGTGTCGGCTGCAGCATCGCCCACGGCCTCCTTTCACCAAGTAGAAGGAGACTCTCCCAGAGAACGGCTCCTCAGAAACGTTCACGCTCCTACGTTTCCCACTCCACTCGGAGACAAAAAGGACATTTCATTTGACAGAGTTTCACTGCAGTCTTGATTGTCTTTCACCCGTCATAGTTTCAGGTGTAAAATGGCACTTGAAACGAAAACTTTGCGTTGCTTAGCTTCCGTCACTAATAGCAACCCCCAGCGAGTAGGTTGCTGTCTCCTCCCTCTGATTTTTAATGACTCCATCGTTCATCAAAAGAATTCAAAATAACACCGCGGATGGCGGGCACTAATGAGTCTCGTCTTTCTGTAGAAATAAAGGTCAGGTGCTGAGATGAAGGCTGGGGCTTCTCGCTGCTCGCATTGAATATATTAAAGTCGGTGGCGTATGGCTGGGGAGCCTCCAGTCAAATCCAGGTGAAAAGTCCTCTATGGTGTCATTGTTCTCTTCTATCCACAAAATTACTCTGCCTTTTTGTACAAATCTGTCCAAAAAAACCCAAAGTGACCCTCTGCTGTGAAACCATTTTTGTTAATTTCTATGAAAACACACAATAAGTATATTTCAGGATTTCCCCTTAAAAGTTCCTGTCATGTCATCAATGTTTCTGCTGAGATAGTCGCCTCTGAGTGTCGCCTCTATGCACAGAAACACAACTGACAGCAGCAGATCCTCCTCTCATGGTCAGTTCAGACACAGTATTTGAACAGCCAAATGTTTGGTCAACATTAACATTACAGTTATCCTGTGACGTTGAAACATTTGACATATTGTGTCCCCTAAAAATTATTAGAGCTGTAAATCCATTCTGAATTTTGATTATGCTTCTGCACCTGTGAGACAGTATTTGTCAATTCTGAAAGAATTTTATCGAAATAAATGAAATCGTGATCCTTTAGACCTTCTGCTGGTACAGCTGTTGGGATATTTGGGTGAAGTTTCCTCTAGGAGATTTACCCAAAGTGTGTTTCTTTAACTGGGTGTCCCAGTTAACGCTCTAAATTCCTTCCATTGCCATTCAGGTGAAGAGGAATCAGCGTGAAAAGGAAAAAAGACAACAGCAGGATGAATAGACTGCTGGCACACTTGTAAATTAATTCATCACTTTTCCTGACAAAAACAAGCAGGACTTTCACCATCAAACAGAGAGGTGTGTTTAGGAGGTTATACATACTGTAATAAGAGGGAGGCTTTCTGGGGAAAAAAAGAAAGAAAATACATTTCACATCCTATGAGCCAATTTCCTTGGCCCTGCGACTTAAGACTAATTGAAATGAATTGTACCAAAGATGAGCCAAATGTGGTCAGTTTCCTTCCATAACATGACACGCATTAAGAAAGTTCTACTTCCTTTCCGGGTCCGCAGATGCCTAGGGAGCCTGTGGGTCTAAACCCAGTCCCATCCAGTCCCTTGTCTCCAGCCTCTAGCACCAGTGTCGCCATCATCAGGAGATGCTCTCATCAGGTCCTGCAACTTATTACTGATCTTTATTTATCTGACACCTGATTTTAAAGCAACTTACAGAGTTAATTTTGTACACAAGGCTACTTAGGGTAATCTGTACAGTTGGGTCATTTTTACTGTACCAATTCAGAGTGAGTATCCTGCTCAAAGGCATAACAGCAGGTGCTGAAACTAAGCACAGGACTTAGAGGTACCATTCCCCATGTTGCTTCTGTGAGGTGGTCATACCTAATCCTTGGATTCAAACTCACAATCATCTGGCAACAGCAAGGATGATGCTTTACAAATTAAATACAGCACAGCTAAAGAGACACCCAGTTTCCCTGGTGCTTTTTTTTCCTAGACGTCTCCAATGCTGGAAGCCCCTGTTGAAGGAGCAACAAAAGGCTGGAGTTTGGCAGGAGGCTGCGTGTAGGGAGGGGCTTTGTGGGGGGTGACATGAGGACACAGGAATGAGAAGAAGAGAAGAACCAGAGCAACACCAGCCAGGATGGGTGACTGTAGCATCAGCCAATTCTGCCAGACAGGCCAGCTACAATGAGGGCCTCCATGTCACCAGGGGGCAAAAAGGTACATGAACAAGGGGCTGTGGATCTTGTTTTCTCCTTCTGGCACTGTGACTGAAGCCCTCACTGCCAACAGAGTAGGATAGTGCTACAGAAATTTTTTAAAAATATATTATCTGACTTTGGGCTCATATACACCATTTCCAAGCAGTGAAACACTTTGCAGTCATTCATCAAGGAACCACATGAGCAGATCAAACATTTAACCCAACATACATTCACAAACACTCCACCTTTAACATTTCAGAGAGAATGACTCGATGGTCCTTTTCTTGTAAGAGCTGGGAAATCCAAACAAAACAGATGCTCAGATTTAAATACTGTGCTGACAGCTATACTGTACACTGCGCTTTACAGGAATGAAATTAATAAGAAACTAAAAGCAAATCTAATATTTGAAAAGGCTGACAGTTTCCTTTGGCTATGGGAGAAGACATGTCAAAATGTGTGTTGTGCAGTAAAATGGTGAACAAGGAACAAATGACTGAATAAGCACACTTTCACATCTCTCTCTCTCTCTCTCTCACACACACACACACACACACACACACACACACACACAGCAATATCAACATGAACCTCTCAGCCCATAATTCTCACCCTCCCTTCGTTTGACTCTCTAAAGAACCATAAAATATCATTTTAAATCAAAACCAAAAGACTCTCCGGCCATCACAATACTGGATTACATTTATTCATACAGCAAAAACTCCAAAGTGACATATGATTATTATTATTATTATTTATCTGACACCTGTATCTGAGACAAATTGCAGGGCTACATACAAAATGATGAAATCCCTACGGTTAATCACCACCTAAATACGAAAACAGTGCAACACACTCTCACACACAGATTGAGCCTGGTCCAAACCTGCAGCCCAGGAGCTCTGAGCCACCAGCTCTACCTGCTGCGCCACAAAAATTATCAACAGTTCCCTGTGGGAAATACCTTTGAGAGGTTTTTCTACAGTGAACTGTCCCAATCCTGAATTTTGAACCCAAAGTGCACCCTACACCACTTTCACATTGCTCATTCCATCCGCACCTGGTGAGGAGGCCAGATCTGCAAATCTCCCCATGAGAGGGCATAGTGAGTGTGCCTGGATGGAAAACAGAGCAGGTTTCCACCATGCCCTGGTGCGTCTGTTTGTGTTGTCCACATGAGTTCAAGGACCAGCAAGCATCCAACGTCCCAACATCCCACCGGGACTGCGCCGTCCTCCAAGTGGCAGTCCTCAGAGCGAGGTTAAACACCGATGTCAAGTAAATAAATAAAATGGCTGAAAAACCAGCTCAATGGCTGTCTGCATCCAGGCATTGCCGTGGAAACGACCCCTTCACTTCCCAGCCACAGGAAGAGGAGGGAAGGGGGGGCTGGAAAGGAGAGGGGTGGGGTTTCCATTTCCTTGGCTTTCCCTCTGGGAGTTGGGGAGCGCTTTAGCTGCCATTTTCCCACGGGTTGCAGGCTTATGAACATTCACAAGAAGCACAGAGAACAAGTCAAGTAATGGGAAGGCACTGTCAGGGGTTCAAGAGTCGAGGAGGCAAACCCATCCCTCAGAGAGGGTGTCAAAGTAGCCAGATTGATTCCCCCGACCTTGCAGAGGAATTGGACTCCCTCTAAATCTGCCAGCCCTAAAATGACCAAATGGTCAGAAAGTGCAAGGAGTCAGGCATTCAGCAAATCAAACCAATAACTTATAATGTTTTTTGACTTCAGTATTGAAAAATTAAGATTTTTCAATATCTAAATGCAAAGTATGTGATATGTGTGGATAGATATATAAAATAAGTGAGACTTGGATTGTGTAAGTAGGAACTGAGTCTTTAAATGTCACACACCAACTGCAATATTTTAGGCCAGTTTCCAAACAATGAAAGTAATTGTTTTAAGCCATTTCAAAACATCTGACATTTTCATTGCCGACATCAAGCTGAATGGTTTGTTTCCACAGAAAAAAAGACTTTCAAACCACAGTGAGGCTGTTTTAAAACCTCTTTTGCACCTGTATGACTTGTCAGATGCAGTGACTCTGTATTATTATTATTATCAATTCTAGTATCATTGGTTCCTACAGACACACACACACACACACACACACACACACACACACACACACAGAGTTATTCTTGGTGACCAGCTGAGCAGGCCAAGTCCCCCAGGATCAGGCTGTTACCAAAACAAAAGTTCCTGCCTGTGTGTTTTCCTACACACTCTTGTCCTGCCCATTACTGCTCACACACACCTTCACACACTGCAGAGAGTAAGCAAGAGTAAAAACACCACCCCGACAGCGGAAGGGCAACAGCCATCAAAGCTGCGCACCAGAACATGATTTACCAATAAGCTGCATCACCTGTTACGAGACAACATCATTCCAAGATCCTTCTGTACCTGTCATATCACCTTAGAGTCTTACAAGCCTCAAAACAACGCAGTCAGGAGGTTGTGGGGTCAAATCACAGGCACTAAACCCCATGCAAGTTGGGTTACCAGCAAGGGTGCAAAGACTAAAACCTTCCTCTACATCTTCATTCACTATGCAAATTGACTCCTCCAGTTCCAAGATTCTGATCACATGCACAGCTGGATATTTCACCAGCACAGTTCAAGGTTTTCACTAAATTCTGCAGTTTTCATCAACTGGATGTCCTACATCATACAGGAGCCATTTATGTATTTTATGAACCATTGTGTGTAAAGTCTAACTGAACAACCAGAATCATAAATCCATAGATGAGCACTGTAGAATCAAACATGTTCAACTCAATATATTCGGTTTAACTAACTGGAAAATCGTGCTTTTTTTAAAACAATAGATTTGATTAACAGCGTTGGTCAGGAAATGAGCCACCATGTTTTCCCAGCTCTTTTGCAATAGGGAGGCAGTCACAGCTGCTGCATTTGGACTCAAATGACTCAGGTTGGAATCCCACCTCTTGCTGCTGTACCCCAGAACAAGGTGCTTACCCTAATTTCCTTCTCTATAAATTACACTGCTATACAACTTGGTAAATCACAGTAAGTAGCTCAACTTTGTAAGTCACATTGGCAAAAAGGGAAATTAAAGTTAATTTGAGAGATGTAGGACACTTGTGTCCTGCTTTGCTTCCCAACTTCTGTCCATACAGTCGAAGTGTTACTCAGCTGGACATTCACCTGGCCTCAGGTGTCAAGCCCACCTGGACAACTGTCCTTCTTCAGCCTTGACTATGTTGTGATCCAATAGAAAGTGGTACTATCACCTGAACAAATAGCTTTTTGAAGACAGCATTCAGAAGTCTGAACACCTTCACCACACTGCTGCGATTTGCAGGTTCAAACCTTTGAATAAATCTCACTGGATGTTGGAAGGGCATTAATAATGTCATACATGTCAATATGAACCACCTCTACTGAGGGTAAGAACAGAATCTGGTCATGATCACAGCAAAAGGGCATCGCTATTGACAGTGGCTTCCACCTGTCTTGTGTGAGTAAAGACATAGACCCCTCAAACATTCCCCTTTTTTGCCCCACAGCATTGTCACCACACAAATTCTGTGGCACGCCAAACACGCAGTGCCACTCAAAGCAGCGGAAATGACACGCAGGCTCACTCCCAGGTACCACGGTCGATACAGCCTATTGGACATAAAAGGCGGAAGCTAAATAATTGATGGGGAGAGACACCACCCGGTCTTCACCACGCTGGGAAAGACAGCTGCTTCCTTGCCTCGCTTCTTCGCCAAAACGTTCTCATGGAGCTACCGCCACACAGACAGCATTCGCTGCAGGGAGAACAACATCAGCAGCACAAATGGTGACAAGAGCAATTTGTTTTACAAAGGAACTGTTGAATGTACACAAGGGAAGTTGTGCAGCTACTGATAAGCTTCTCCACAATCTCTGACACAGCCTGGTATCAGCTGGGAATGCTCTTCCAGTCTCAGGGAATCTCATCTTCAGCTCATTTTTCCTCCAAGTTGCCGACAGTGTTTGATATAGCGGTACACAGAACAAAATTCAACCCTGTAGCAGATCTAGTACACCTAGACCTACATCTCTACCCTAAAGCACACATTCTGCCACTAGAACCGCCCAAACATCCTCAACAGCTAAAGTTTTTAATATCCAGCTGCCACTCAGAACAGCAGAATCAGTGGTCAGAACTGGGTGCTGAACCACACTCAGCTGTAAGAGAGATTCATCCAGTGCATTACATTGTATATTTGTGGTCACACTGTTGAAATTTTGATTCACAGAAAAATGCACTTAGGGTGCTTAACTGCACTTCAGCACCTGCTGTGTATATAGACATAAAAAAAACTGTAAATGATGTAAGAATACACAGCGAGGGTCAAAAACCAGGAAACGCCGTTCAGATTATTGTAGGGGTGTGAGGTTTTTTTGTAATATGCAGCCCACACGCCAAGGAAAACCTGCTGACTGACCAGTTCTGGGATGCTTTATGGTCTGTGGATTGACAGCAGGCTGAAGCATCTGACCACTGAGACAGAAAATATAAAACGTTCTGGCCGTTTTTTATTCGCACACAAGTTGTTGGCAATATCAATCACCACAAGCAGGTGCTGCGCCACCATTAAATAACTTGGTTCAGCAATCAATAAAACTACCAGTTTCCAATGGCTACCGTTCCCCATTCCTGGCTCACCTAGAGCCAGACTGAGGGGGTCTTCAAGGGCCAGAGCAGGTCCCGCCTTTGCCGCCAAGCCTCGTGTCACATCGCAGAACCTCGACTGTCTGCACAATTCTGGGATTCAGAGCAAAATGACATGGTCCCCTGTACACAGCGCACGTTGGTGTGTCATCTGCAGGCTGCATTCCTCACTTAATTCATGGATAAAACCACAGGAGTCAGTAAAATCAAAAGGAACTTGCACTTTTGATATGGAGGTGTCCAGCTAAGCAGCGAGTAGCTGGGAAGAAGAGACAACACCTCTGACAATCACAAAAGGGTCCTACTATTGTTGTCGTTGTTGTTGTTCTTGTTCTTGTTATTATTATTATTATTATTATTTAAAATTGTCCTGTTGTGATTTACAGCGGTAGGTTTGTATATTATGCTACTTAGAGCTGTTTTCTCATTTATACAGCAGTGTAATTTGCAGAGTACAATTTCATCAAATCAGGGTAAGTACTTTGCTCTACAGTACTAGAGTAGGAGGTGGGATCTAAACCTGGGTCCTTAGTCACTTATTACTTAGCCACTATGCCAGCTGTTGTCCCTGCAGGCAGGTCACACCACACCATGGGTCCAGGAATTCAATGAATATTGGTCAATGAATACTAATCAGTCAGGGTAAGGGTAAGAGTAAGGATCCTCTCTCCGGGCCTTAACACCTGGAGGTTACAAGTGTTTCCATAACATTGTTTCTTTGGCAAAAAAACAGACACTACTTTTCATTTCATGCATTTTCCAAGAGAAGTGAAGTGCTCAGTCTCTACAGGGGCATGTATGCATGAACACACACACTTTGCACTTCCCCAATTTCTCCATGACCAGAGACTCAACCATCTCAATCATCTCAGTGCTGTCACAAATTCAGTCCCCATGCAAAAACTGTCAGGTCACCGGTGGACATTCTTTCCCCTACAGAGGAAACGCAGCAAAAGCGGCCAATTTTCAGATACTCGCACTCGTTTACCAAACACCCTTGTTGCCATTACAAGTTACTCCACGCGACCATTTCAGGAACTTCAAAACGGTTCACTGAGCTGTGGTTTTGCAAACAGGAAGTCCAATCGGCAGCCAACTGCTGCTCAGGCACTCATTCGGACAGACAACAATCTGTTGTCTTGACTGACTGACACCAACAACAGGAGTAAATCACCAACCAGAATCCCCTAGGTTCACATCAATGGTGTTGCCATCAGGCTTTGTGCAAGATGCACTGTGGCAGAACACTGCCAGTAAGTGTCAGCAAACCAAACAATCAAGGAGAATCTCACCTGAGATCTTTCCAAGTTCCCCCATTCACTCTCCCAATATCCAGTTTTTTTCCACTTAACCTGTCTGCGATTATTAATACTAATTTTCTTTAATTTGTCCAGGTTTTCGTTAATCTCCTCTGGGACATTCAGGCGCAATAAACTGAGACTACATTTGAAAATTGCACCACACAGCTGTGTGACAGAAACTGAGGCACAATGCATTGTGAGAACTGTGCACCCACTCTCTCAGTTGCAGTCTGTCATCCCTTGTTTTGAACCACTGTACTTTAATGTCCTCTTTGTAGACGTCACCCTACTGAACGTGCTTCTGGAAATCGGCCCATAAAATGAAATCCCGTTAGCCGGATATATAATCACCATTAGGATGCAAAACTTTATAACTCCCCCTCGCTCAACTCTGCAAAACATCAGCATCATATTTGGTCGTAATTCTGTGAAGAGGTTTAATTTCACTGGTACTTGCAAAATAACTCAGATTTGCACCTCGAGGGAGTTCAAAATTAAGAAATTTTACAGGACAATGTCAGGGTAGCATCTGTCACCTGAAGCTTTGTAGAAGCTGAATGATCTAATGATCCAAAACACAAGAATAAATCAACAACAGAATAGGTTAAAAAAAAGAACTAGTGTTTTGGAACAGTCAAGTCACAGTCCAGACCTGAACCCAACTGAGATGGTGTGGGATGACCTGAAGGAGGCTGTTCAGGTAAGGAATCCAACACATACTGATGATGTGAAACAGTCCTGTAAGGAGGGATGTTCTGAAGTTCCTCCTCGCTGTTGTGAAAGTCTGAGTCGCAGGTACAGAGAAGATTTGGTGGAGGTTGTTGCTGCTAAAGGAGGTACTACCTGTTACTAAATATAGGGGTTCACATATTTTTTCCAGCCAGGACTGTGAATGATTAAACAGTGAAAAGACATGAAAAGTACAACTGTTTGTGTGTTAGTTTAGGCAGCTTGTTTGTCCATTATTGTGACGTAGGTGGAGATCTGACCACATTTTACAAGCAATAAATGGAGAAAAGCAGGTACTCGCAGAGGGTTCACAAACTTTTAGTTGCAACCTTAAAAATGAGTCAGTACTGGCTTTCTAAAGAGGAAATGCTCATGTATATTTGATGTCGACATTGTGTGTTTTTCCACTGTCAAGCTTTCCTGCTGATGTAAGGCTGATCGATGGACGAGCTTCTCTTTTCGCTGCAGCCAGCTGTTCGCCAGCATCTCAGTGTGGCAGCAAAAGAGCAGCAGGTGGCAAAGTAGTTAAAAGTTCAAAGACAGAAATCGGGGGGGGAAGTGCTGCGTTACATTGACGCCCACAGTGCTGTGTAAACATTTACACTTATTTGCTTTTCTGGTCTCTTAGCGCAGAGCATAATTCCAATATTAGGTTTGTAATCTAAGCTACATACAATGGTACTTCAATCAAGGATATAACAGCACAAGATGGGATTCAAACATAGGTCCTTTGACTGAGAGGCAACATCTCTAACCACTACACCACCTACTGGCTCCAGATAAAAGAGGCAAAAGTGAAATTTTTATAGAGCATGGTAATCTTGGCCAGTTTGGGGGAGGACATCTGCCAGCCAAGTGACTAATATAATAAAGTCTGTGCAGCCTGGGATGGTGGCCCTCGTGGGTGTGTGGGTGCAGTTCTGCCCTCTCTTCTTTATATTCCATTTTAATTACAGCCCTTGTTCTGTCCCACACAAAGTCTCAATTACCTGCAGAAATAACACTATCTGTCATGTAGTCAACAGGCACATTGTTTCTGGCACTCTCCAGGAAAGTTTTTCAGAAGGATTTCCATGGAATGTTCCTGAAGCTTGGTTGCTATTTAAGTTAAGCGAAATGGCAGCAGCGCTCTGAAGCAGCTCTGTTGAAGACACTCATTCAGGAAGTGTGATTAACATGCCGGAGTGAAAACGGTAGTGTGCAGTGCAAATATTTACTTTTTTGACTCATTAGATCCTTGGCAAACACAGCTAGTCAAGGACTGAGAAATATGTCCTCGCTTAGCTGGCGTTCATCAGGAATGACGTATGAAAACACGGTTCATTCAGTCTATGCTATGCAGACGTGTGCTTGTGTGTGCGCGTGTGTGAAAACCCCAGAGAAACACTGCCCCACCAATGCTCATTCAACTCCTTAAAGAGATGATCTCAACTGTCCAATGTCCAAACACTGAGCTGACGTGTTCTGAACACCATGGATTCGGGCCCTACATCTCACTCCCATAAAGTAAATTTGAACAGAAGCGACTTCAGACACAGTCAGTACACAATTGGCACACAATACAATAACATTCAACAGAATTTACTGGCCAATAACACTATCATAAAGAATGTTCACAGGGGTACACACAAATTAAAAGCCAGATCACATATAACACATATCTGCACGACAGATTATATATTAAAGGAAGAATTACAGCTACCTGCTGCCCACTGTAAATATTTCAATACAAACTAGATATAACAAATTCACTGAGAATGTATTTATAATGACAAAGTAGCCCTTGGCTGCACCTTTATGTGGACAGAATAGGCACACACCATTACAGACAAATTTTTCGCATCGCAATGACGTCACATTTTCCCTCCTATGGCCTGCCAATGGCAGAGTACAGATAATCTGCTTTCCACCGCTACTGGAACTCTGGAGCGTCCACTTCCTGGTCAACATGCTAATACTCTGCAGACACGGCAAGAGCCATGGCTCTTTTCCAGGTCTGAAGGAAGGGACCTTGTCATGGGGTAATAAATCAGGATTAAATGCAGACAGCAGAAACTCCAAGCTGCCGGCATTGTGCAGCAGCTGGTGGGAAGCCAGTCCCATATCTGCTCTTTGTTTGACTGGACTCTCAGCACTAACAGCTTGGTTTCCAACAGGACAGCAGGTGGCGCAGTGGTTAGAGCTTCTGCTTTACAATTAAAGGCCCCAGGTCAAATCTGACCAATTAGGAGGAAGAGGCTAAGTAGCTTAGTGTACAAACACTATAAGTTGCTTTAGAGAAACATGCAAGTTAAATGAAAATATAATTATGTTATATGTTTGATGCAGTGAGTGGGTACATGACCAGCAAGCCCATGATCACTGATGGCCTAGCGATGGAGAAGGGGGTGGGAGGAGGCCCCCGGTGAGGCTTCCAGCAGCATCTGCTTGGATGCTGAGCTGCATGGAGGAGGTTATGTGCAACCCCAGAGGTGGAAGATCTTTGTCATGACAACTACATCATCCTGAAAGATGCACTTGTACCCCCTCCCTGGTCTCCTTAGCTCCGCTTCTCCTAAAGGAAGCAGAGGAGAAGGAACTATTCCAGGAATTCAAACAAAACCCAATTGTCCAGACCCTCTCTTTGGAAGCCCAGCACAACACAAGGGGGACTTCAGAGAAGTACCAAGATTTATGCATTCGAGAACCAAATTATTATTAGAATTTTTTTAAAGTGTTTCCATAGCGACTGACAGAATCCATACGGAAAGTGTCTCCTCCAGGTTGCCAAGACAACCGGCTAGCTATGAACTCACAGCTCAGTAACGTACAAGCCAGTGATCTTTCCATAAACAATCCTGGGCAGCCAATCAGAGGAAACAGAGGACTATCAAATAAGCATCTTTATCACAGACGCTAACTCAATGCGGCCCCAGAGAACACTACAGCAATTTCACCAGCACAGCAAAGGTGTTTTGTGCAGTGCAATGGTGGCGTCCCTCCAGTCCACGTCCTTACATAACAGGCAATTTCCAGACTTCTCCCAGAGCAGAATTTGGCAGATCTCATGGCCAGGGGGCTTAACAGAAGGGAAAGCATTAGTGTACAGGTAAAGTGCAGAGTGATATCTTACAGTTGGAAGGCACCAGGTTCAATCCCCACTCTTCCTGTAGCATCCTTGAGCAAGGTCCAGACTCTGAAATGTTCCAGCAGAAATTACCTTGTTTTTATAAATAGATAAGTAGAGTTTTACCCCATTTTCTTGCCACCCTTGTATCTCACCACACGCTGTGGCAGACCAGATTTCCCACCATGCTAGTTCCTCTAAAAAAGCCGCCAACTTCACCTTTCATCCTCACCCTTAATACACATCGAATGTGTCACCACCCGCGAAATTCTACCCTGTTATGGTGCCACTCGCAGTGAACAATGGCCTCTGATGTCCCGCTGATGTCCACCTCCACACACTGCTGATCAAGTCTCCTTCAGTCGCTCCACCCATTATCCATAGTCTTCGGTGCAGTCCATCTCATTGCTCATCATTTCACAGTAAAATGTCAGGTAAACAAAAACTCTTTTGTCTGAGTGCCAAAGAGAAGAGAAAGATCTGTGTGTACAGCCATAACCTTCAACAACACGGCAAGAAATCACACAATTGTTTATTGAGCGCTTTAGTCTGACTGTTAGCTGGCATTCGGTAGGCAGCATTCTTGATATACTGTATATGGACAGAAGTGGGTGACATAAGGAGGCAAAGCTGTTGCTTGTTGGACTAATCTAATAATATAAACTGACTTGGGCAAAAAAACTGGTTAAATAATAGCTAATAAATTCAAGTGAAAATATCAACAAATCAGTAGTCATTTGGTTGAGATGCTAATATAGAACTTTGAGCAAAAACAGCAACACATAAATTACTATGGTAGCAATCCCTGATTATTCTTTAATAAATGTATTATGACAGCCAGTACTGAAATTCTTTCAACAAAATTTAAAGGTGAAGTGATCATATACAACAGAGTAGAGTTTATGTAAAATTAATAAAATGACCATTTTTTAACATTGCTGATATTCATACACAGATCGCAACTTAAATGATCGTTGTTCACAGCTAAATGTTTATAACTCTTCGTATCATTAGGCAAGTAAAGCTCATGTTAAACACAACCTGCAAGTGAGAGGGCGGCACAGTGTGGAGTCACGGTCCATTAAACAACAGCAGTGATGATGGCTGAGATAGCATTTTAGTGCTTTTCACATAAATAGGACATAAAGAAGGTGACGGGTTTGGAACATGGAGGGGTGTGTCTGGCAGAAGAATGATCAATAGCAGGAAAGTCAGAATAAAAAAGGGTGGGGGGGGCAGACCAGCACTCTGCTGGGAGGGGGGGGTTGTCCCAGGAGAGGTCTGCTGCTGAATTTAAGGATGAGCACAGTCATCAGGAGGGGGAGCACTGCTGCCAGAGGTTAAAAGGTTGCTATAAACTGCCATAATGCAGGGCTCTGGGTTTATGTTTACATGTTTTTATTTCACGGCACAGACAAACAGCAGAAACACAACATGTTAGTCATAGACACCAACCCGAAAGTGTATTGGGTGTGTGTGCAGGGCTTGCCAAAGGCCAACCCTCGGACCTAATCAAGTGTGTGTAGGAGGCCTGAAGATGACATTTCCCTGTGACCTCCCCAGCATTTAACTGTAAATATTATTTTTTATCATTAATACAACTCAGTTTACCCTTTTTGCCAGGACTGTTTCACTTCAACTTGGGACCAAAACAATTATTCACTGATATTATCGTTTATTCATTTAACTGGTACCTTTTCTGCTATATTTGTATACTGAGCTAATCAAATTATTTAATTTATACAGCAGATTAATTTTTACAGTAACAGTTCACAGTAAATACCTTCATTCAGGGTACTTATAGTAAGAGCAAGGATTCAAAGCCAGGTGTTGAGTTCAAAATGAGGCCTCTAACCACTGCACCACCCAGGACCTTTAGATATATCCAAAGACGCAAAGACTCATAACAAGCCAAATACACTGAAAACTGTACTACTGCAGATCCAGAGCCGATCCCAGAAGGAACAGGTGCCAAACAAATTCATTTCTTTATTGCTCTTCACCCACAAAACAGAATAGCACACCACATTCTACAGTAAAAGCAAATTCAAACACATTCAAACAAGTGCAACGGGAACCAATTCCTTTAGCACTAAACAAAATGTCTCATGCAACCTGCCAAACCCCTGGGGCCATACAGTGATGTAAGAGGAAAAAAAAGAATTACAGTAAACGGAGTGTGTTACAACATGAATTTCTTGTCCCACAATCTCCAAGTAAGCCATTTAAATACCTACAGTGGATAATAGTTACACAGAATCTGTTAAGAAGATGTGAAGGGTGACACTGTGCAGGAAAGGAAAAAAAGAGAAAACAATCATAGGAGGTGATGTATAGTCGCCACAACAGGTGTGACATCACAACAGGTTGCACACTTGTGTCTCCCAACCTCTTCGCCAGGTGGGTGTCTCAATGCCAAGTCGTGAGAACCTGACAATGAGTTGTATTACCTGGATGGCATGATCATTTCGCACCCACATGGAAGCACACACATACACTGCACCAAGCAACAGAGGCTCAGGTTGTCAGCATGGCAGAAATGTGCATTATCTTTGCTGATAGGAAAAAGATATTTAATTACAGTGGCCACAGAATTTCACTGCAGCGCGGGCAGAATTTGGCTGTTAAGACCTGCAGAGGCAACAGTTGTGACTACCAGGAACAACTGATGCCTTCCTAAGCTTAGGAAAAGAACGTATATAATTGTTTCTTTGGAAGGTAGGGTGTATCTGTCCTGTTGCAATCAGTTCTCAGGAAGCAGGCTGATATATCAGGAATCTGTAATAGCGTGGGGAAAAAAACCCAGAGGAATAATTTCTGCAGCACAAAAGTGATGGCTTGCAAAATGGACCTTAAGTGGAACCTAAAAATTTGGATGTAACACACAGCATACTGTGCAACACAACTGCAAAATGTAATATGAACCTGGCCCGAACAACGCGAGTGGATCTATGTTTGTACTGAGCAACTTAACACATGCACCCACACATAACCGCTCGACGTCAGTTATGGCAACAAAACCTTCTGTCAGCTTTTAGAAAGAACAAACAGGACCAAAATCAATGAACTTAACACCTCATTAATTATATCCACTGGGGCCCTTCATAAATTCATGTTATAATGAGTACCTTAAATCACTTAGTAAACATTCTTGCAAAATAAAATACTGGTGCACAATCCAGACCTATTTTCCAGTAACATTATGTCAAAGGAACAAAATGCATGGCAAGTTTTTCTAGCTTCATCCAACTAAGTGCATTCTGTTGAAATTAAACGATCCATGCATGCTTATTTATTAGGGCTTTTAAAAGCACAAAGCAATGATCAGCACGCAGGAAACAGAGGAGCACGTTTGCATGTCCTCGTGCTGCCCTGCATTTACCACGTTCCTCCCACAGGCGGATGGCTCCATTCATCGGGCGCTATTTAAAGTGTCTTTTGATCCCCACACCTGTCATGAAGTCGAGGCGGTCTGTCGGAAGGCCGCTCGCCTGTTCTGTTGACCCTTCCCCACCCTCAGCAGAGCCTCTAGCAGGTTCCTTCACATCTGCCTTGGGCATCTTTGCATTCCTCTCCCTCATCCTGATAACAACCTGGGTTTAAAACAATAATCTGGTTCAGTCCGGTTTATTCTTGAGCACAGTGCTCTTCCTAACATGGCAACCCCTGGAGGGCACTGGGCTGCATGTGAACTAGAAACAACTCAAACTGGTTCCTTCATGTTTAAAACATTACATTTATTTATTTATTTAACTAATGATTTAGTTCAAAGTGATTTACTGTACTGTTACGCTGATTACAGTGGTTTACCCAGCTAGGTAATTTTTACTGTATTAACATAAGGTAGGTACCTTGGTTAAGGGTAGTAAATCAGGAATTAGAGTTTGAACCTGGGCTCTAACCACTAAACCACTTGGACTGAAAATGTGTGAGCAGTTTTCTGTGATCCACATGTCTCAGTCAGTCTCAACACACTGCCATCATCATCATCATCATCATCGTCAATTTCTTCCTTCACAGTCTCATTAATGTGTGCACACAGTTGCTGGCCAGATGCTGGAGGGAACCGTCAGCAGCGATCATGACGGACAGAGGAGGCCCTGTCTATACAACCCAGTAATGACTTCCAGATGGTCACCCGATCCCCTCAGAGCTGGACAACAGTGACCAGAGGAAACACTGGAAGCCAACAGGGACCTGAGGAGGGTCTCATGCTGCAGCTGCTGACCACAAGTCAATAACATGGTCCATAAAGTGACTTGCCAACACATATATGAAATGGCTGAATATTAACAAAATTACTAAAGAAAACGGCACTTCCCATAATCCCCCAGTATGTTTTTGTATTCGCTGTGGACCAGAATCTCCCAGTAAAAGACTGTAATTGTTGTACATGGTCATTATTCATAACAGCCTCACAGCTACATGTCATCACCCAGGTACACTAAGTTACCCTGCAAGTTGCCTCTCAATCTGCTCTCCTAGTGTTAGTTCAAACCTTGCGCCCCTTTATTACAGAAATATATATTGTGAACATCAGCAACATCTCCTAGTATCTTAATTCCTGCTTCTTCTTTTATTATTAAATTAAACTTTTAATGTTTAATGGTTTGCTGATACCAACCGATCTACACACCAACAAGACAGTTATTGCTTTTCCACTTCAAGCACAGTTCAAATACAGGAATCATGCAAATACTGTTCATATGTGTCCAGGAAAGAGTACAGATTAATGCAGCTTAACTGAACATGCAACTACAGTGTAGCATCCAGGACTGCACTTCCCAAAACGGTCACTGCAGGTACTTACGTGCCCAGCACTTCTTTGAAGTCATAGATTTCCTTAATGTCAGATGTTTTCTTTTTCCAGGCATTTCCATTCTCTCCCAGGGGCATCTTGCTAGTGCTGCGATCAGCCACGGGAAAGCTAGGAAAGGGGAGAAGCAGGAGAGGGAGGGAGGCACGAGTCAGCACGTGGAATCGCTCTGAACCGCTTTACTTCCACCAAGAAGCCAAAATGACCCCTTGGTGCACCAGAAGCTGAGAGAAGAAGGCAACACAGTGGCACCAACAAGGGAGCATCACTGCAAGCACCTGGACCAACAGGTTTTGCGTGAAAAGTGTCACTGTTCACCTGGAGTCTCCTGGCCCAGGAAACGGAGCAGGAAGAGACACCGATCTGAATGCCACCTGCTGACCTGAACAAGGTGGGTTTTGAGCAGTAAATGTGACTTCGGTCACACATGTCAGTCAAGTAATTCGTGCAGCGCCAGGGGCTGCTTGAGCTTGAGAGCCCAGAACTTTGTAGGAACCAAATTAATGACGTTTAAAAAAAAATCTGAATGACTTACCTCCATTTAAAGGTTTGACTTTGGAGAAAAAGCACAGGGCAAAACACAAGTAGATATTTCCCAAAAACCAAGGGGAATAAACCTAACCCTGTTGAAAGAACATGATCCATCCCAGCGTGGTCGTATCAACCCGAATTAGTGCTCAAATCATTTACCTTTGGCTCTGGATGCCAGCTGTGTCCACCAATACACAAATGTAGAAAGCATGACCAAGATGTCTACAGCATATAGATATTGTTTTATATCTATATCAAGCTGTTTAAAATGGAATAAATGAAATCAGTGCAGATTTTAGAATGCAAAATTATGTCTTCCAGATATTAAGCAAAGCAGCATTCATTCCAAGTTATGAATGTTAAATAATCTTAATTGCGGGAGACGGCTGAACGCCGTGAACAACAAAGATATTTAAAATGCTTAAGAATTACAAAAATTTGACCGCCAAAACATTGAAAATAGATGTCAGAAAATAAATGGCATAATTTAAAAAACACACATTTGCCACAAGTGGCTTGAGAGGTGAATCACCCAGTCACCCATTTTCAGAGACGCCACTGAAAATCTAAATAAAATCTAAATCTATTCATGAACGATACCACAATAAGAAAAGTGACCTGACAAAATATCATGGAAGTTTCTCACGTTTTACTTTTTAACCTGTATTTATTGTATTTTTGTTTACTTGATACTTTTCTCCATATGAACATAGATTTACTGACCCGTTTATACAGCCGAGTAACTTTTACCATGCTCAGGGTTACAAGCTACATACAATTGGGTACCTATTTGAACTATAGCAGAGTATTTGTACCTGGGCAATTCAGAGTAAATATCCTATTCAGTGGTACTACAGCAGCAGGTGAAAGCTTTAACCACTGTGCCACCTACTGTTGTAATTTACATCAATTCATTTAGGTCCAAGCTAACTTAAAAAGATTTACCCAGTTGTACACCATGGATGCCTTACTGTGTTAGTTTGAATGTAAGATAGCTGGAATGGGCTTTGAACCCAAAGCCTTCACATGGTAAGAAACCAGCTCTACCAACTGCACTACCTGCTGCCCCAATATCCATGCTGCCTAAAGACTAAATATAGCAGCGGGGGGAAAATAATGCCAAATTCTGTGGGAAGCTGGCATGTTTATTCTGTTTTGTCCCAAAATAAATCTCATGATTGGTCCAATTAGGAAAGTGAATGTTTGTGGGATTTCTGTGGGACCAACTGAGGAGCTTTTGTCTGCCTCGTGATGCTGGGGGTCTCCATTACAGGAGGAGGGGGGGTCTCCCATGCACAGGAAGGACACATCTTCTGTGTTTATTTTATTATACATTTATGTGGCTTTTCATAACATCATTGGTATGTCCATGATTCTGCCCCAAACAACTTACCTCTCCTCATGAGCACTGAAACACTGGCATTTCTTTCTGGTTTTACACATTTGTGCTCCATATCATTATGCAGTTTTAGAGATTATTCAAGCAGCTAAATTGTGGCTGGGTTATTATTACACAGCCACTGGCTTCATATTTATAAGATAATTTGTCAGATTCTGCATTTTTTCCAATTGTGTTTGCTGTATTGTCTTAGGATTGGCACTCTTGCCTGGGGTCTGTCCGTTTGTTATGTAAACAAAAAGGTATTAGTTATGAGCTATTAAAACAAATATTTGTCTTTAAAATAAGCACTGCTTTGCAAAATGAAGAGGAAAAATCTGCCAATTTCTAGCAATAGAGATTTATGAGCTCATGTTTAAGATTTTATTTTGCAACATTCAATTTCTTATCCCTAATGTTACTTAAAACAAAAATAGCGGTTTCATAAGATTATAACACTTCTCATCACTTGTCTGTTAACCTTAAGAGCTGCACACTATGTTCATCACCCATTTCCAAGCTAGAAATTCAGACTTTTAAATTAAACATTTTATACATCGCATATTAATCATCTTTAGCTTTATTCACTTTGCAGATGTATTTCTCGTTTATGAGTCTCCATATTCTGCAGTATTCTCCATTCTACTTATGCTATTATTTTGGCTAATTAAGAATCAAGTATTTTTAAACAGCCGTTAAACTTTAGGGTGCCGAGTGCTAAACACCGCAGCACATATCTCATTTTCAGCACAGGTACCACATCCCCTTGGGAAGAACTGGGAGGTTCTCCCTTCATCCTTCAGGGCATAGAAAGGTACCATGTGGAGGACGCGGCACGTGGAGGACTGAGCAGCAGGGCATCTGGTCTTGGGCAACCCACGTTTATACCGTAGGCTATCCACCCCACTGCCAAGTGGAGGGGGCCTGGGGTCATTTCTGGAGGGGCCCCCTGCTGCTCTGCTGTCACTACGGTAACAGTCAGAGGTTTACTGTGAGCCTCACTGAAACAAGTGGAGGCACGTGTCTCACAATCTGACATCATACAGCCTGAGAATGTGCAAGGGAGCTTCAGCTCATGATTACAGCGAGGTCACTGTCAACCCCCACAGCCTGCTCACACACACTCACACACACCTAGGTAGAACTCCATGTCTGGGTGTGATACAAAACCAACTCCTGCAGCAACGCTGATGATTGCTTTTTTGCCAATCACCATTTTTCCCTAAATTGTTCAGGTTTGAAGTGGACCCCCCCCCCCACTCCTGTGGATCGCTCTGAAGTGGAGCGCTCCCTCGTCATGGTGACCGCTAATAGAAGGGTACTGATGCCACTGCTGGGCGCTCGTCCTTGGAGGTCTGCTGCCTTCCTTTTGTCTGTAGTTGGCGCTGCGCACGTTTCCATGGAAACCCAACGGGAATTATGGTCACTGCGAAAAACTGAACTGCGGCTCAGGCATAAAGACTGCAGCGACAATGTTTATTTTAGTCTCTCTGTCGGCGGCAAAAATACGCATGCTCCTTGTGGGAGGCCACGCAGCCAAAATAGCCCAACGACACTACGGCAGCTTATATAACAGGCATTGAGGTAGAAGCTGGTGGGTCGGTTCCTTAAAATGCAAACATGGGCAAAGGAAAGGTTTATAATCAAGCTTCTCAGAGCACCCTGGGCAAAGTGCAAAGAGGAAACAGAAAAGTGTCAAAAAAGTTCCCCTTAACACAAATGTGTTCTGTCAGTTATTCTAGTCTGACCTTCACAACCAGAAGAAGTCAAAAATAGGAGTGTAAGACTCTTCTTCCTGGTAACAAGGCAAGACCCGTTAGTAAAAACATATAAAAACTGCGTTCATACAACCAAGCAGAAAATCTTGGGTTCCCTGTGTCTAACACATCCAGCAGCCATGAAACCCAAATTAATTTACAATCATTCATTTTTACTTTAGGCCACTTGATTCGGCGTTCTTCTGCTTTACGAGGACTGACAAAAGTCGACGCCCACTTTTAGCTGACTTCCCATTTAAATGCCCAACACTCGCTATCCCATCTGCAGGTTCCTATGAGAGTTTTGCTGTCAAAGTCTCCAAAAATTACAGTAGCAGGTGTTTGCTTCATACAGCAAAAAAGCATGGGCATCCCAAGGTGCAATGGAAAAGAGAGAAAAAAAGGACAAATCAAGACTGTCAGACCTTCAGAGCCACTTGGAACTGAGATGAGCCCCCCCTTAGCAAATTGCATCAGGGTAGGGGAGAGCAGCTGTGGTTCAAATGCTGAAACACTGAACGTCTCCTCCTCTTTGAGACTGATTGCAATTTGACCAGAAGGCTCGAAGAGCATGAAAACGCAAATGTGTCGCAACATGAAGGAAACGAAAAATTAGAGCAGTGGAACTACTGATGCTTAAAGAAACGCTTTTACGTGCGTGACTGCGTATGAATGTATTCGTACTATGTTCATGTTTGTATGTCTCATGCACACAACAGCCAGAGCAACCTTCATTTTATACAAATCTTTTTTTTTTCGTAAAACCGCCACAATTTAAGTCAAGAACCACAAGGCTTATCTGGGCAGAGCACTACTGACTTCATGTCTCAAAAATAGCATCGTCTGACATTAAGACACGAAGAGCACAGAGCCTACAGTTAACAGTTGCTATTGTGAAAACCCAAAAGGTTTGAAAATAAGAAACCAACAAAAAGAAATGGAGCGCATGCAGGTCGACATGTCAACAAGGTTGAGAGAGTGCAAAGGAAAGAGTTGTTTCTAGTGTTCCCGCACATCAGGAAACGCTAACTACCACTTGCTCACGCAAAAAAGAGGGAGATGTTTCAAGGAAATAAACATACACCAAGCTGCAGCTAAACGATGTGTTCATACACATATGCGGGTATGTAGTTCACATGCAACATGTACTTTGCAAGGCATATGCTGACAATGAAATGTTGGAAAACAGGTGTACTCACTGATTTCCCATCGCTGCACAGTGGACAGAAGAAACACAGACTGTGACATCACAGCCACCGGGAGGCCGGGTCACCTCTTCTAGCTACGGGAGGTCCTGGTGCACTGACCCACCCTACTTTGCAGTGGCAAGAGTTGAGTTTCATTTGCACCCAATTGCCCGTCCCTCACATACCCACCCCTCCACCCCACCTCTCAAACATACCCACCCTGCAAGGGGTGGGGCATCTTCACTTAACAGAGCCCTCCCCATGGCCCACTCTCTCAGGAGGATAATGTATGACAAGGAGAACCCTAATACAGCAGATGTCACTAGGGGGTTTCACCTCTTACCTGTGTTTGTGTGTGTGTGTGTGTGTGTGTGTGTGTGTGTGTGTGTGTGTGTGTGTGTGTGTAAAATCATGCACAGCTAAGAAAAAATATCATTCAATCAATAGTGAGAAAACTGAGCCTGCGGCAGAAATTGACGACAAAGGGCAGCAAAATATTATGCACATAGAGCTACTACACCCAAACATATCACTACCCAACGTCAACGAGCGACAGCTCCTCGACACAAGCGAGAGACGTTCAGACACACTGTTCAAAAAGCAGCGCAAATAAAAAAATGCATAAACTGCAAATCGCATTAAAATCTGGGCTCTGATTCAGCCCCATGGCGAACACTTCTGTGCTCATAAATCATGAAGTACTGAACCACTTCTGCATAATTCATTGACAAAAATGAATCGTTGTCTTCTAACACACAGGCGATACGCAAGTGGTCCTGAGTGAACACTGTCTGACTGGAAGTTTTACAAAATGCAGCTAGTATCTCTTTTAAAAGGTATGTTATTTACAGAAAGTTCACTTTAATGACATAATGGACATTCAGAATGCAAACAGTCAGTAGTGTCCTGGCTGTAGGTATGTTTGTCTGAAAGAAACTTGGCAACAGCGTGTCTGATATTATATATATGTACATATATACAATACAGAGCTGAGAGCTGGGATCCGTAAAGCACAGCACCCTATTCGTGGAGGTATTTTGCTGTTATTGATATTCAGTGATTTTAGATTGTAGTTTTACTTTTGGTTCCACAATTAGCCTTGTTGCCTAGTGATTTGTGTTTGTTTTTCCACATATTAAATTGGCTGAAGACACAACCCCAGTGGGGTTGCCCTCAGAAAGCTGCGCATCTGTCCACTGCTGTCAGGTGAACTCACTGCATCAAAACGATAAAAGCATGATAAGAAGCCGCCATGTTGCTGACACTGAGCAAATCCCATTAGAACTAAGCAGCCGACACCCCTTGGAGCTGGCAGACAAAAGGCACCCAGTGTGAGAGTCGGACCCTGAATGGGGTCAGGAGTGAGTACTGGGCTGGGACCTGTTTTAGCCCGGACACTGACAACCAGACTGAGATCTGAACTGGGACTGGACTGACACTGAGACCAAGACTGGGATGGGACTGCGGACCTGGACTGATACTGATGACAGCACTAAGACTGAGATTTGGACCTGAAACTTGGACTAAGGTTAAACCAGTTTCTCTCCTGCAGTCCCCTTACAACATAACACCTGTCCACACAGGACACGGGTGCTGTCCTATTGTTTTGTCTGAAGTACAATCTTGTTGCAGCATTAAAATATGTGATTCCTATGGAATCAGGTGTATTTATTGTGAAAATAAATAAATGCAGAGAAGTTGAAGCCATCCCTCTTATTGTGGTGACAAAACTATAGGTCTCCTGAGAACATCTAGAACATATAGAGCTGCTGGGGGCAAAATGTCACTTAAGACACATTTTGACATACAGTTTTAGCACAGTAATAAATTCTGCATCCTCGAATTAAAAAGGAATACATTTACATGCTCTCAGCATTGATAGCCAATGAAAGATATATAATATGATATTTCTTGAATTAAAATTGCCTCCTCATTGCATGTGACGGCATGTTGAATTTCATTTTTTAATTCTGAATTTAGTTTAAAAACCTATTTAGTGCATGGCAAAATAAAAGGCTTAAAAGGTGTTCATCAGTGAACCTGAAACCGGTTCGATCTTTTTTAATTCTAGCTGTATTCAATCGAGCGTGACTGCACAGCCCCGAAAAGATAATCAACAAAAAATAAGGTGGGAAAACAACGGTGGACCTCCCGTAGACCCTGCAGCACGGGTTCAACCCCTGGATAGGGCCGCTAACAGGACATGGGGGGGCGCAGCGGTTCGCATCTGGAAAAAGGTTTGACGACCCATTTCCACTGCGATCCGCCGCGAGCTCCAAATAATAATTTCACTCATATTGATATATCTAACAATTACATCATCCGTCGGTCCCGGGAAAAACCGTACGGTGCATCAGCTCCCTAGATAACCGCTGGTTATCGCGGGTTAGATTAGCAGATTAACACCGGTAACCGATCGATCAATTATTCATACTAAATGCAGCGTCGCGGAGATGAAACTCGGGTCACAAGCCAAACACTCCGTTAAAACACGTTAATATTGCATTTTCCCGTCAATGGCAGCGCACGAGCTGCAGATTGCACCCCCCCCCCCCAGTTACCATTTATCAATATGAGGACAGGCTGACAGCGCGAGCCTCATGTCACGCTCACTGCAGGTCTGTTTATGTTCTATGTTTTTTATATTTATGTATTAATAAGAAGATAAAAACAGTTGCGCTGCACGGTAAAGAAGCCCAGAGCGGCCATACCTGCAAAGTATTGGAGTTACAATGCGTCTCCGTCCCTCCTCGCGTCTCCGTTCCCTGCCTCGTCCGTCCGCGGAAAATCGGACCCTCCGCTAGTTCGCCGGCCCCCTTCCTGACGTCACACCGAACCGGCACCAGGGGCGGGGATTACGGAGCTCTACACCAATCACAGAGCTCCTTGTGCAGTTTTGAGAACGAATGCAATGTTGTGATAGGTTTTACTCTTTTCTGAGTCCCGATTAAAAGAAGGAGTGTATAGAACACCTCTAAACCAATCGGAAAGCTGCTCGTTGAGCTTTGATAACGGAAGATGCCGCGAGTTATGGACGAGAAGCTCAGAAAAATATCATTTTAGAACATATTTCAGTGACGCGGTGCTATTTCACTTCTCTGCATGATTAACAAAAATATTATACAGAAAAAAACTCAATGATATCAGATTAAACATGCCACAGTAAATCGTGTTAAGTATTGTAATAATAAAAAAATATAGCCTCTGCGTGCGTTTACTTGCTTTTCAGTGATACGCGACTTTCTAATCTCTGCGCGTAAATTGGTCAGCTTCATAATTTGTGTATAATTTGAGGTTTCTTTGGAATAAACACGTTTCACCGAAAGAGCATATAAACAGTGCTGAGTTCGACAGTAAAATGCAGTGGCACTTCGTGGTCCAGATTGTTTTCTTTCATGTGCACATCCATCTGAACGTATCTGCATGCATAAATGTACCACATTTCACAGGCATAGCCTAAATACACCGTTGTTCTGAATCCTATACTTTACTACATTGTACTGTATTGTATTTTCAGCGCATCTGTTGCGCTATCTGGTGGCCGAGCAGGGAAGCCGGCTGAAAGATCACCGTAAGGTGAACGATCTTCAGTATAAACCAGAATTCATCCCATTTAGTGACAGTTTGGTGGTGGACAATGAAGCAGCAGCTTATAAATTACAGTCCTTTGGTAAGTGGGGTCAAAGCAGAAGAAAGGTCATGTTGGGCTATACGCTCTGTCCGACGTTATGCTGTATAATCACCCCAGAAGACCCTGATGCTGATGCTGGAGAGACTGGTGTCATCTACACGTCTGAAAGAGACCTGTCACTTGTTCTTACAAGATGTAGTTTCACAAAACATTACAGCATTGTGTTTACAGTGGTGCTTGAAAGTTTGTGAACCCTTCAGAACTTTCTATATTTCTGCATAAATTCCACCTAAAGCTACATCAGATTTTCACACAAGTCCTAAAAGTACATAAGAGAACCAAATCAAACAAATGAGTCAAAATTAGACATGGACATTTATTGAGGAAAATGATCCAATAACACATATTTGTGAGTGACAAAAGTATGTGAACCTTTGCTTTCAGTATCTGGTGTGACCTCCTTGTGTACCAATAACTGCAACTAAACATTTCTGGTAATTGTTGATTAGTCCTGCATATTGGCTTGGAGGAATTTTAGACCATTCCTCCTTACAAAACAGATTCAACTCTTATGCTGGTGGGTTTCCTCCCATGAACTGCTCGCTTCAGGTCCTTCCACAATATTTCTATTGGATTAAAGTCAGGACTTTGACCTGGCCATTCCAAAACCTTAACCTTGTTCTTCTTTAACCTTTCTTTGGTAGAACGATTTGTGTGCTTAGGGTCGTTGTCTTTCTGTATGACCCACATTCTCTTAAGATTCAGCTCACGGACAGCTGTCCTGACATTTTCCTTTAGAATTTGCTGGTATAATTCAGAATTCATTTTTCCATCAATGATGACAAGCCGTCCTGGCCCAGATGCAGCAAAACAGGCCCAAACCATGATATTACCACCACCATGTTTCACAGATGGTATGAGGTTTTTATGCTGGAATGCAGTGTTTTCCTTTCTCCAAACATAACACTTTTCATTTAGACCAAAAAGCTCTATTTTGTACTCATCCGTCCACAAAACATTGTTTCAATAGCCTTCTGGCTTGTCCAGGTGATCTTTAGCAAACTGCAGATGGGCAGCAATGTTCTTTTTGGAGAGCAGCGGCTTTCTCTTTGCAATCCTGCCATACACACAATTGTTTTTCAGTGTCCTCCTGATGGTGGACTCATGAACATTAACATTAGCTAATGTGAGAGAGGCCTTTAGTTGCTTAGAGGTTACCTTGGGTTCCTTTGTGACCTCGCTAACTATTATACACCTTGCTCTTGGCGTGATCTTTGTTGGTCGACCACTCCTGGGGAGGATAATAATGGTCTTGAATGTCCTCCCTTTGTACACAATCTGTCTGACTGTGGATTGGTGGAGTTCAAATTCTTTAGAGATGGACATTAACAACTCTTCTAAGGTCCTCAGAAAACGCCTTTGTTCATGCCATGATACACTTCCACAAACATGTGTTGTGAAGACCAGACTTTGATAGAACCCTGTTCTTTAAATAAAACAGGTCAACCACTCACACTTGATTGTCATCCCATTGATTGAAAACACCTGACTCTAATTTCACCTTCAAATTACCTACTAGTCCTAAAGGTTCACATACTTTAGCCACTCATAGATATGTATTACTAGATCATTTTCCTCAATAAATAAATGACCAGGTCTAATTTTTTTTTACTCATTTGTTTGATTTGGTTCTCTTTATCTGCTTTTAGGACTTGTGTGAAAATCTGATGTAGTTTTAGGTCAAATTTGTGTAGAAATATAGAAAGTTTCGAAGGGTTCACAAACATTCAAGCACCACTCTATATCCCAGATGTCAAGAAAGCATGGCAGACCCCTCTCCCACCCTCAATACTGTCAATGGAAAACATTTTTGCAGCTGGTGGTGTAACTCCATCAGGCTCAGGAACAGCTTTTCCCCACATTCTGTCCATACAGATTGCTGAATTCTGGACACCTCTGGGCCTGATCACCACCATCACTACTGACCACCTCCCACAGTATCATCCCCTTCACCGTTACTGGCTGCCTGCACTAATTTTTCTTATCTACTTATCATCTTCAAGTCTGTTATTTTTTTATCTATTATTCATAGGAATAAATTCACCCATTTATTTATACCTATGTCCTGTGCACTGTCATCCAAAAGAAACTACGTTTTGTTCTCTCTTCTACATCTGTACAAGTGCAGAATGACTGCAAAGACCCTTAATGTGTTTTTATTGTACAGATTTCAAATTTGCCCCTTTAGCACTTTTTCGAAACCCTGTTTCTTTTGTCTTGGGCTCTTTCAGTTTTTTTTACCTTTACAATACAAGCACAGTCTAAATGGAAAGCTACTAATGAAAAGCTGGGACAAGCCTACAATCATTATTTCCCATGGCTTCCACTCATGCACTGTGAATTCCCAGGACTGAGGTACAGGGCATCTTTCAGCAATAACATAAGCAATGAGCTGTTTAATGCTTCCTATGACAGTGGTACAAAATATGGGCTGTGACAAATAACAGTACAATTGTTATTACAGTTTTATGGGCACCTGCCATCACTCCAAGTGAGCACCATGCTTCACAAGAACATGTTCTACTTTGATCCCCATGTGTCCTTCAAACAGAGGATCAGCCTGAAGGTGCAAAAAGAGGTCTGACAGCACACAGTGTAGCAGGTGTCCTCCAGAGGAATATTGAGGCATCTGCAGCCTAATCCTCTTCCTCTAATCTAAATCTCTTCATAGTGTCTGCACATATTAAATATGTCATTGTGCCAGATGTTTGGATTATGTATACAACCCGGCTTCCCATGAGACAGATGACAACATGTAGCAGAAGGTATGACTGCAGTTTTAACACCAGGACAGAGTAAAAAGCATTTCATCAGGCTTCTCTGTGCTGTTTCAGAGAATGCTGAGAAAGACCTGTCATTTGGTGTTACTTTTATCTTTCTTCCATTTCTACTGCAATACTTGGTGTCACTTTCTGTTTTGGGGGGAAGTGGAGTGAGGTTAACACTTGGTTAATTTTAAAGGTCTTCTTTGGAGCTGCATGACTATTTCATACTGGTCAGTCTGAAAACAGAAGCAACACCTTTCAAAAGATATCAGCCTGTTCACAAAAGGAAATGAGTGCAGCTTTTTTCAGCTCCACTGGGAAGTCTGCTGCATGCAATGTGCACCAAACAATACCTGTTCCTCTAACAATAGCTCTCAGTTTTGCTTGTGTGGAATGGATATATGTCATGTCAAACAACAGAATAATTAGCTATGTATTTATATGGTGACCAAAATTATCTGAAAGTGCATAAAAATGCTTGACCATGGTTCATCTCAAACCTGCAGAAGCTGGAAAGGCAGTGAAAGCAGAGCTGACCCTCCGTATAAATCTTGCCTGAAAGCTTGATGACTGGGCCAGTGTAATTTTTGAAAAAATACCTTGTCCAGTGTGAATCACTTTAACTTCATTTTTAAATCTATTACTTGTACAGTTGTGCTTTGTTCAGTACAACACTGCAAATGGAAGGACAGTAATAATGTAGGTAGGGCATACTATTGTCCCGTGTAGCACTTTGACCTGACAGAGACAATTCGAGCTGTTTACATTTCAAGAAATATCAGCAGTTTCCCTTCTGTGGTCCCAAAATTATTCAATCATCACTGTGTGAAAACAAGCACATTTCATGTGATAGTGCGGCCGAATTGTAGTTTTGGGGAATGGATGAAAACCTGTAAGCACAGCATTTAACAAACTTTTCTGAATGTTGACCTAGCAGACTTGACCTCATACACTGGCTTCATATGAAAATGCACTTCATGAAACAGACAGCTGATACACACTTAAGCAGCTGTTATTTGCACTATTTAAAAAGCTCTTTCACATATTTCATGCACGAATAGACAGAAGGAAAATTTGAAGACAATACACAAGTACTGCAGAACTTGACCGATTGGCTGTAGAGAAGGCCGACCCATTCAAAGCACTGAACCTTCTGTCTCATTACGTGAGTGTAAGGAGGAAGTGAAAACATGACATAGGAGTAAGCAGTAGAGGTTCATTCTATTTTTTCTCCTTCAGTTTTAATCACCAGTACATGATTATACCAGTTGGCCTTACAGAAACAGCAGTCACTTACATTGTCATTTTCCTACAAATGTTTATTGAAACACAAGGTGAGACACAGTAAGCTGTCTGAAATCATGCATTTAAAAAAATACTTTTGCAGTGAATCAAAACAGTTTGTGTGCAGATGGATATGTTTCACTTGTGTTTTCTTGGTTTCTTCACATTCTCCTGAGGTTTGTCCCGCACATCCCCCTGGGATTCTGGTACAACTGGCTGCCAGGCCAAAGGGTGTCTCCGGTACATGGGCCAGGGGGGTAGGGTGAGCTGCAACCATGCAGGAAAAATGAAAAATGATACTGCAACTGCACTCTGGGTACCACCAATGACTACATCTTAAAAATGTCTGAAACCTTGCTGTTATTATTACAGCTGCTACTTCGGTGACAAGTTTATCCTTGTTAGGCCTGTATTAAAATCTACAAACAATGTTTAACCCACTTATACAGCAGAGAATTGATACTGTATTAATTTAGAGTAAATAACTTGTGTAAGGTCACTGCAGCAAGAGGGTGATTTGAACCCAGGACTTACTTCTTGCTAGAAAATGGCCCAAAACATCACACTGCCCACAGCCCCTTGTTATTTGTTAAAAGGTGTTAGGCTGTAATGTATAAGTCAGCTTAACTATTGAGGATATTTTACTCACCAGACAAGAAATGGCAAAACCCCCTAATACTATGTACACTGTCCAGCCAAACTGCTCTATGATCAGACCGTAAATGAATCCAACAAGCTGGAAGAGGAAAGGAAAATTCCAGTTTAAGACACAAATACATATATACACACACACACACACACGTGTCTTTTATAATGTACCTTTTTATAATGTCAGAAGGCCCTACATGTCCACCATAAATACAACTCCGTGCTTCATACTCACACAAAAAAAAAACAGTAACTCACCGCAGAAACAAGTATGATTCCTTGGAATATCTGCTCTGCCAATTTCTGTCCTTTGTAGTCCTAAAACATTATCATTATTAATAAAAAGTGATGAGAAAATATTTCGATAAAGCTGTAAATACACATAACTGGAGACCATCTGCTGCTACAAAACATCACATTAGTGCCAAGTGGTAATGTAGGGACAATAAGGTCACAGACCGGCAAACTTTCAAACATGCAAGCTCACATAAAAGAGTAAGTGTTATTAGAATGCCTGATAAATGTAAAACATGCTACAGACATGTCGCACAATGTGCATTTGCAGTCACAGCTAGCAGCTTATACTGCAGGATTCGATCCACATTTTTCAAGCTAAACACCACGATGAAACGTTATAAACTCTCACCATATGAGTCGGAATGGACTTGAAGATCGACAGCATCGTGACCAAACGTCCGCAAACACAAAAGCGAGAATATGAACTTTGTGTTAAACCGTTTTCCCTGCGAGTCTAGTAGAAAAACTGTAACGCTCCAGCATGAATAAAGAAACGTCAGACGTTTTCCGGCTCAGGACCCTAATCATCAGTGTAACGTCACACCATAAGGACCCAACGAGGACCCCGCTTGTCATTGCCTGTCATTTAATTAAATCGAGAGCTCAAAAATATATCTACATGTATTAACGTGACAATGATAATAATGCAATCTATATTTGTTATAAAAAGAACTTAAATAACCCTGAAAATATTATTCATTTTGTTATTTTTTAAAACAGGCATACGCTCAGACATCTACTTGCGTGGCTCGCAGCAAACAGACGTGCGTGTGTATGTCGAGTTGGCACTTCGGCGCTGTATCTGGGGTCACAACTGCGAGCACGGTGAGTGTGTTTTCATACAGGTTTGCTGTTTCTGTATTGCAGAAAACATAAAAAACTGCAGTAAAGTCGAGGCTTTTGTCATTATCTTTTGTGGCATAAAGATGACGTGCTGTAGAGCTGCTGTTGGCGGATAATCTTAAATCTTAAATCTTTTTCTTGAAAGAGATGATAAAATGAGCGGGACTATCTGATATTTATCATATAAATGTCATTGTTGTGTGCTTGATATCATGCAGGTCAGCCCTCACATGAGGTGAGATGTCAGTGCGGAGAGGTCTGTGTTTTTTTTCCTTATTTTTTAAGTCCACTGTGCAATTTCTAAATACCAGTTTTCTGTGGATTTGCTGCACTGTGCTGTTGTCTGTGTTTTTGCAGTCAACGTGATCATCCTGGTGTTGGTCGCCATCGTATTCTTGATCATTGTGCACCGGAATCTTCTCAATCTGAATGACTTCTCACGGGGTGAACTTGGAGGTAACATTTCTTATTTTTTTATCGGCATCAGTTCTTTAACCTTCATTTAGGTGATAATGTGGTCTATGGAAACTTACAATGTTATATAGTGAACTTTACACTAATTTGGCCATTTATGCAGCAGGATATTTTTACTGTATCAGCTACTGTAAGTATTGTGATCGCACTTTTCCTCTGAGGATCAGTGATCTGGAAGTGAGGAGACAAGCTGAGCTGAAATACAGTGCCTTGAAAAGACCCTAAAATGTTCTAATGTAGGTAAAATATCATATGATTAGAATTGTTAAAGAAATGGGTTTTGTCTGTAATGCTATATGGGTGTGAAAGCTGGACATTAAGAAGATTTAAAAAATGAACTTGGACTCCTTGAACTGTGATGCTGGAGGAGAATTTTAAGGATACGATGAGCTGCCAGGAAAACAAACAGAAGGACCTTTGATCAAATGGGCCTGGTAGCACAAATGTTGAGGCTGAGGTTATCGGGTTTTGGATATGTCAAGAGTAGATTGAGGATCCTCTTGGAAAGACGCTGATGCTTGGGAAAGTTGGAGGGAAAAAAATGAGAACAATAAGCAACAACAGACACCAGTTTCAACCCTAAGCATACAAATAAACGACAAGAAATTCTGGAGATGCTTTGTGTGGTTGTCATGACTCAGCATCAGCTTGATGGTGCTTGACTGCTTTCTTCAAGGGCACTGGTTGGATTTGATTGAGCAATGTGCATGTGTTTTGTGACTCGTTCCACAGACTCGGCACGAGATGTGTTGCCGCACCTGGAGGAGCAGCACTTGCCTGTTGTGCGCAGCGGGAGCGAAGTCCCGGTGGTCATCACAGCGGCAGAGGAGAGGCTTGGTGCTGTGGTGGCTGCCATCAACAGCGTGCATCGCAACACCAAGGCCAATGTCGTCTTCTACATTGTAACAACCAACGACACGGTTAACCACTTAAAGTGAGCACTCTCCACATTCCCACAAAGGAATCAACTATGAAATCATCACCAACTTTTTAAAAATTCAGTTCATTTTCCTCTTTCTCAGGACGTGGCTCAGCCAAACAAGTCTCATCCAAGTCCGGTACAACATTGTCCTGTTTGAGCCGCAGAGTCTGATTGGGAAGATATCCAAAGATCCCCAGAAGGTTGAAGCAGTGAAGCCGGTAAAATTCCTAGCCAACTGGTAACTTGTGAGAGAAACTGGTTTGAGAATAATAAGCATCTCTACATCATCATTTTTCTCTATTTTGCAGCTGACCTTTGCACGATTTTATATGGCCAAGTTTTTACCAGATGTAGAGAAGGCCATCTATTTGGATGATGATGTCATTGTACAAGGTACTGATACTCGTAACTCATAACACAAACAACACAAACACAACTGTTGATTTTTTTTTTCTGTAAACCTCCTCCCGATTTATATTCCTAATCTGTTATTCAAAACCAGATTTAAACCAGTAAAAAACAGGGAGCCTATTTCCTATTACTTTAAATGGGGAAAAATAATTCATTTCAACCCCCTTCAAAAACCCAAACGGATTTCCCCAAATATTTCTAAAACACAATGACGGCCACAGGTGAGTTAAACTTTACTGCATACCAGATGCTATAAGTATCCAGGACACATTACAGATAGGGAGTTTTTCATAACACAGTTCAGCTGGAAAACTTAACAGCCACTTGGAACAGAAATGGTTTTTTTCCCAGATTAAGATTTTAATTTATATTAACACAAAAAAAGTTTTTGCAAGAATATTGTTGAAATATTGAAATGTTTGCAATTCGTTTTTGTTTTACAATCCTGCTCTAGTATATATTATGGCTGCACCTTCAGACCACATTACCTAAAAAAAATGCAACTTTGGTTTCTTATTTTGCTCTTCATATAGAGAAGGTGTTCTGCATTAAACACACCATAACCTGTATGTTGATTAAAAAACATTGAAAGAATTGTTTTCACCTAAAAACCATAGTTTTAAACATTTTTCCATTAAAAAAAAAAAACTTTTTTTCTGGACAAGGCTGAGTACATGATTTGACTAAAAAAAATTATTTGGAGACCTCCAAACATAAACAGAATTTTTGGTATAAAAAAACGAGCTGTTCCATCAGGAGGATCCAAACAGGGAAGATTTATAAGGGGGGCAAGTATATAAATATTAGTTTGCTTTTTCGTGTGTCTGAGCAACGTCTTCAGAGTATGAACACTTTAAATGGAGTAACTTTGGTCCACAAATGGTAACATGTTGTTAACCTGATGCTGTGCACAATGCAGGTGACATCCAAGAGCTGTATGACACTAACGTGAGGGCGGGACATGCAGCTGCTTTCTCAGACGACTGTGACTCTGCATCCTCCAAAGGGATTGTCCGAGGTGCCGGAAACCAGGTGACCTGTCAGACCTGAAGACTTTGCCTCAAAGTGGTGCATCACACCATTTTGTTTCATAAAGAACAGAAAAAATTGTTTACTAGGGTAACAGTTGCATTTTAATTTTTCAACATGCAGTAGCTGGTCTGTACACATGCTTGCATTCAGCTGGTGACTTAGGGCTGCTGGTGCAGTTTTTCCATCAGTTATGTACTTGTTGTGATATTAATCAAGTTGGCCACATTGACCTGATTTCTAGATCAACTACATTGGATTTCTGGACTTCAAGAAAGAAGCGATCAAAAAGCTCGGAATGCGTGCCAACACGTGCTCGTTCAACCCAGGGGTCTTCGTGGCCAACCTCACAGAATGGAAGCACCAGAACATCACCAGTCAGCTGGAAATGTGGATGAAGAGAAACGCAGAGTAAGTCAGCGCTGTAGTGCAGCCATTTGGCCCTCTCTGGAATTTGGGATCTAGTTTTTTGATGTTCTTCCAAGTTAAGCTGCTGATCTGTGTTTTAGGTCGAAGAATGTGGCCTGTGAGAAATGGTGTTGATGTGATGCTTGAGTGTTTTTGTCTTCTGTTCCTGCCAGGGAGGGCCTCTACAGCAAGACGCTGGCAGAAAGCATCACCACTCCACCTTTACTGATTGTTTTCTACAAGCGCCACTCCAGCATTGACCCCATGTGGCATGTTCGCCATCTTGGTAGGTCCCCGACTGGGCTGGAGGACCCTTCTATAAAGATGTGAACAACTTTTAATTCACAAAATTTGGTGCAGATGCTCCATGTAGTTGCTTTAAGTTATTTATTTTATTTCAGGATCTGTTGGCGCTGGAAACCGCTATTCGTCACATTTTGTAAAGGCTGCTAAGCTTCTGCATTGGAATGGACATTACAAGCCATGGGGGAGGGCATCCTTCTCTGATGTCTGGGACAAGTGGTACGTGCCGGACCCGACAGGGAAGTTTCACCCAGTCCGAAGGCACAGTGAGGACAAGTAGAGTATGGTGGGGATGTGTGCTTGAGCCTCTGCCCATGTGCGACTTCTCAGGAAACCCAGTGCTAGAAGACTATTCTGGAACTCCACGGTTTTCACACACAGAGCCGTCTATACATTTGCTCCACATGTGGCCTCTTGTTGTGCTCTTCAGACCAAGCTTCGGAAGCTCCTTTTAAAGACATTTTTCCCCACTGTGTGGTTTATCAGAATTTATTGGTCTCAAAGCATTTTGTCTCAGTGACATGCAGCAAACCTTAAGTCCCAGTTGTTTTGATACCTGATGAAATGTGGTCTTTGCTTACAAGATGAATTTGTTTATTTCAGCTTGTTATTTTGCACTTTAGTTTTTTTTTTGGTCATATGTGGTTATTTAAAAGTTAATTCTCAATATATGCAACTCAATTCTTGCGTGTTTTAAATGATGAATCGCCTCACTGGCAGCTGAAGGTGGTGTTAATCCACTGCTAATTTTGGAACTCCTACCACTTGGGTGTTGTTTTCCCCACAATTAATACTTGTTTTTGTTGGTATTACTGTATGAGAAAACATTAGTGTGTTTATACTTGCCTAGTATTACCTTCAGTTGCAAGCTGACCTCGTTTTCAAGAAACTGTTACCCTGTATACAATGTATAGTTAATCTGAGGATGTTTACACATTTTCAGATTCTAGTATTAATAGTATATGACAATGTTGCAAAGATCTGAAATGGACATTTTCATTTTAAAATACCTGTACATTTTCTAACTAGTAAATAACACTAATTGAAATTTCATGTGCAAGTTGATTCACTTATCATTTCACCTCCTCCTGAGTTGAGTTGCAAAGAAACATGATCCAATTCCTCAATGGCCACAAGACTGTAAACGTTTGCAAGTGAGAACATTTTTACTTCTGACAAGCTTTTCTAAAGATGATTTGGTACGCAAGGTTAGTGGTCCTTTCAAATGTAAAGGTTTTTTTGTTTTTAAATTTAATGGCAATTTTTATAAGTTCACAAGGATACTCACATCTGCACTCTATGCTGCTTAAAGCAAGTTTCTTAACTTTTCTATACAGTTTAATACTACAGGATTGTATATAAAACTTAATTTTTTTAGACTCATACCATTTTACAGCTACAGTACTGGTTGAGAGCGTGAGATACACTAGCTGGATAAAAAGGCATTTAATGAACATTTGAGAAAATGAATTGCCACATCTTCCCACAGTTCTAAAATAACCATTTATCGCTTTGCTTTCACTCTTCTGTCAAGTTAAACTCACGCATCCACTGGCTCTGTAGATGCTATTCAGCTTATACAAACATGGAAAAACCAATGAAACTCAGTTAAAACCACCACCAGTGAAATTTATTTTGTACAAAATTTGCATTGACTGTACAATTCAAGTGGTCACTTTGAAGGTCATGCAGTAAGGGTTAAGAAAAATTTTAATAAATGTATGATGAGAGCACTGGAGTTTCCTCTTGTGGCTTCACACTTACCTCATGGAGACATCTTTTACTCGTGCTGTTCATACTGAAAAGAATGCACTGCATTAGACAACAATATTTTTACTGAAGCCATTCTTATGTTTTGATGAAAATAATATTTAACACCACATCTTACAGGAAGCTATTAATATTCTGAAATAGCTTGCCAGGAAATCATTTAAAAAAAAGACACAGTGACAGTGCTATACTGCACATTGTGAATTAAATGGATGATCTGCAGGAAATCTAACATCTTTCTACAAAAAAAAAAAATACTGGAGCTGCCAAATATAATATGCCACGAAATCTGGCATGGCACAGTCTGAGATCATTTTCAAGTTCAGCAACAGTGACATGTTGTGTAAAAAACTGTTGCACAGATGACTGAAATCTACACCACAGCAAATAACTGGCATCATAGTCAGCACTTTTCCACAGGTCAAAAACAAGTTAAAACAATAACACAAAAGTCTGCAATGGCTATGAGATCAGAGTTGGATTAAAGTCTTCATTGTAATTCAAGACTTGCTCATTTTCCTCATTTCTCTGCCATTGCAAAGACTCTGTAGATTTCACTGATTCACCAACAATGAGATGATCTTACCCTGGACTGACACTCAAGGAGGATTCACCAGGGTGATTATTCTTAAACACCAATTCAAAACTGTCATCAGCCCTGGAAGTTCTTGCAGTCAAACATTTTACTGGAGCAGCACCTGCGCAACAGACATGATTGGGATTGAGAACTTTACAACAGGGTAACTGTCCTATTAATACTGTGCACAGAATGTGCTGAAATATTCCATACATATAATAAAATCAGTGATTATGATCATATAGTATGCTATTGATGTAGTACAATATTGTAACTGAAGGTGAATCAGCCACTTAAATCCAGCTGCTGAGAGGGGGCTTACATGCTTCCCACTCCCTTCAAATGGCCTTTTTGCATCATCTTCACTGTCACCTCAACAACTTCAACAGCTGAGGGCCCTTCTCAAGTAGTAGGGACTAATGCTAAAAGGAAAACAAAACAGTAACATGCAATTGAGGTGCAGGTGATGACAGCATGTCCCTTTGGAAGTTCACAAACTTGCAGGGAAACATTTTATAAAGCAACAGTGCCAACATGTGGCGAGAACTATGTTGCTCAACAGAAACATCTACATTTTAGTGCATAATGAACACCAGATTCAGTCATTACTCGCTAAAGAAGACCAAGTAAAAATAATGAGAAATGGCACCTAACACACTAATAAAGTTGGAGTCTGGCTTAGCTCTGAGATCAGAGTTGGATTATAGTCTTCACTGCAATTCAAGACTTGCTCTATTTTTCCTCATCTCTCAGTCAGAGCACAAACTCCATGTGGATCAACTGGGTGGCACCAATTCACCAGACAGATGACATTAGATGAGACAGTCTTACCTGGATTGTCACTGGAGAAGGTTTCAATGAACTCATCTGTGTTCACATTTCTGCTTTTCAACTTCAGTCCAGCTCTCTGCAGTTCAAAGACAAAACCCTGTAAATTTGTGCAGTCTTTTACTGGAGCATGATGTAAAAAAGAAAAAACATGATACAGATTGACTGTTGGATAGCAGGAGCTCAGTGAACCTCCACAAATATTAACCACAGAATGTACTGAACAGAAAATATGCTTATTAAAACACCCAATGGTGAACCCTATTAAAACACACCTGCAGACCACATACCTCTACAAAACTGTTTTGAGGTTTAATGTTCTCAATTAAAATGTTTGCTGTTTTATTTTTTCTTTTATTTTTACTTTTATTTAAAAACATTTTTCTACAACTCAAAACTCATAAAGCATGTTTGGGTTTTAAACCTTTCAGACCATTTCAAAATTTTTCAATCCATCCATTTCTTTTGAATTTCATGTTGTAGAAGATTGTGTAAAATAAAAACAAAAATTATATTTTAAAAAAATCAAGTTAGTATTTCAACACTTATCCCCCTTTCAGATATTAGAATTTCCATTTTTGGAGGCGCATGTTGTCCCAAAAATGTTCTTTTGAGGCAGGTGAACATTGAGGGCCTGTTGAGAGCTCTTACATATCTGTCTTGTGCATCGTGTCCGTAGTCACCTTCTCAAGATCTTTTGATTTGGTGTCCTCCTCGGGTGGTAGGAAGAACGCTGTTTCACTAATATTATAATAAAAACCAAAACATGCATTTCACAAACATTTCATGGAACAGATGTGGCTGACACGTGGCAACATATCCCGTCAACATCTGTGCCACCTCGTGACACTACAGTCAGCAAAGTAAAGTAATTATAATAGTGAACGTCATCGCACATAATCCGTTAATATAACTGGAGTCTGCGGTGGCGACGAGATCAGAGTTGGATTAAAGTCTTCACTGAAAATCAAGATTTGTGCGATTTTCCTCATTTCTCTGCCACGACGAAGACTCCGCATAGCTGGACTGGTTTTCGCTAAGAAAAAAAAACCATCAAAATCAAAATACGGTTGTTAAAAGTACTAGTTCGACACAGTCTATCCTACTTACCTTTTATATACGTAAATACCAATTCTTCCAGCATATCGACAAATTCTGGCAGACAAAAAAAAAAAGCATAAAAATTTTGCACGTCGCATCGCGTCTTCCCCAGCCCAGCACGTGCACTAGCAAGGACGGAAAGGCAGGTTCAGAGCGCCAGTGCATGGAGCTCCAGGTCCCTGGAAGGTGTGGCTGTTGAAACGAGCACCAATGAGCTCGGCGCAATGATCCTGGAAGGCGTGATCTGCCAGCCGAGCACCAATGAGGTGAGGGCACTTCCGGTTCCCCCCCCTTCGCCTTTCGTCCCGCCCTCCTTTGAATGAATAGAACCCTGACTTCCGGTGCCCACCCGCCCCTTCGGCAAAGAAGGGGTTAAAATATCCAAGGTAATTTCCCCCCAACCTTCCCCCCCTTCGGAATTTATTCACACTGTATATGGTACAGCGGAGTAAATTCGCAGTAGGTTCGCATCCCATCGCGCAGCGCGATTTCAGGTAAGGTGACCATATACGATTGCACGTGCCTTATTTGCATATGGCACAGCGGTACGGCCGCATTGTGTCCGTGAGCCGCTTAGTGGCGTTACTGTCACTATCATTGTCCTCGGCGGCTGTCGCCCCTTCGCCTGTCACACGCCCTCCGTTGTCTTCAGCTACTCTCAGTTACCCTTAATCGCTGGCTGCTGCTGCCGAGTAACACGTTCCGTTCCGTCTGCTGTCCGGTCTTCCTTTGTTGCAGCGGTCTACATGTCGGTAACACAAAAACCGGGTTTAAACTGCGGCGCTCGTGTGCAGTGATTTAAATGCGTCGATTATTCAAAAATACTTACATGCATATTGATTTTCAGAGACAAAAAAATAAAATACACAAACATTTTAACTGCTAAAGGTCAATAGGTCCGTATGAACAAGGAGCTGCCCGGTGATGTCGGGGAGGTTGGTGTTGCTTTGTACGTTTCCCTTTATCCACCTGTCTTTCCTGGGGATGAATTATTTATCCAAAACACTGTAACTTCAACATTTCACTGAAATCCGGTGCCTTTCCGCTCATTTTGTAGCCAGTCTGCACTGTGTGTTTGTTTGTGTGTGTGTATGTATTCGTTGTTGTTGTTGTTGTTGTTGTTGTTGTTGTTGTGGAAATCAATGAGTTCTTAACATCACCTTGAAGGTGTTGCTCCCATGGGCTCCAAAAGGAGGAGGGCAACTTCCCCCTCCAGTAGCATAAGTGGGGGGGACTTTGAGGACGTCCAGATGTCGTCCTCCACACCTGGAAGTGGGCGCAAAAGGAGGAGAGCTTCCAATTTCCCAACGGTGGACCCAGTAAGTGGAATCCCGAGACTCGTTCCACCTTTACGCAGATGCAGGGGGAGCAGCAAGCGGAACAAGGTTTGTTTCAGTGCTCATCGGTTTTGTTGGCCTTGTCCCGGTGCTTCAAACCTAACACGGGTTCGTTTTCATTCTGTCATCTTGCACGTCACAGCGCAACAGGCCTAATTGGCATCACAGGGCCACTAAACTCATCTACTTGCTTAGATCTGTGAGTCTGCAAAGACCATGAAAAGGAACCCCTGCCTTGTCCAGCTGTCCTCCAAACCTCCGGCCAGATTTGTGTTTCAGTCTTTTTTTCAACTTTTATGGCCCCAGCAGATCTCGTTGCAATTTTTGATTCCTGTTTAATTTCCAATACTGCCTCTTCTACCATTGTCTATACAAAAAGCACCAAAGATGGAAACATAAATCTCAAAGGCCTGTCTATAAATGTTAGTAACTCTCCTTGCTGCCACTTATTGTAGCTTTAGCTTTTTCCCCAAAAGGCTTTAATGTACAACCCAAAATGAATGGCTTTAATAACCTCTCGCTTCTTCCCCGTGCAACTCTTATATTTGTCTGCTCTTCTACTTCTGTACTTGCTCTGTAAATAGTGAATGAATAAGATAATATGGTAATTTATGCATGTATGCAGCTGCTTGAGGTGTGACTATTCCTAGATTGCTGTGTGTCATGAGCTGTACAACACGATCCGCGATTACAAGGATGACCATGGGCGGCTTCTCTGCGAGCTTTTCATCAGAGCACCTAAGAGGAGGTACAGAAAGGTGTCTGTGTCAGTGTGTGTGTATTGTATTATTATTTATAATAATCATGATATATATATTTTATATATATATTTAAGTATACCCTCCCCCTTGCAATATTCATTGTAGAATTTCATTTATCCACACATGGAGAATTTTACCCACTTATCTCAGATCTCTGTTCCTTGTTTAACTGATCTTTTCAGTCCAGTAGCATGGTAAATCCAGGTTGGAATGTCTTTGACCTTCTGAACAGACTGAATGGCATGATCAACAAATATGAACTGAAAAATATGTATTTACTGTGTAGACTGATGGCTTCTACCAGCTGTGTGTTCGGAGTGAGCATGCTGGGAATGAACTTTCTTGGTTTGGATTACAGGAAAGGCTCATTTATATTTTCAGTGTAGAAGGATGTTAAGAAAAACAGAGTTTTGAGGGTAACCCTAACTGCTACAATCAGTCTTGTTCTACAGTTACAATGTATATGTGAAAATTTTCATAAAACTCTAAATCCCCCACCAAAATGTGTTCTGTTTGTCCAATAACGGATTAAAACATTTTCCATTGGAAATGATGAGAATAGCTTCTTCAGTATGTGGAGCACACCCACATGGAGGGATTTTTGTGAAAGAATTAGGTCCGGACACCCAGAGAAGGATGTATAGTATATAAATTGTAAAAAAAAAAAAAAAAAAAGTAGAATGTTGTAATTACAGTTCCTCATTACATGGGCTCTAATATTATATTAAAGGCTTCGGTAGTATGAATTGAAAAAGACTTGAATTCTGGGTTTGAGCTTTTAGTATTGATTCAAATGTAGAGTTCATTACTTTTTTCCATTTGTTGACTGGTGGTTAAAGCATATAACATAATTCTATGCATATATCTATCTTATAGCACTCATAATATAGTGAATTTTAGTTAACCCCTTCAGCACCTTCGTTTCTCACAGTTTTTTTATGCTACACAGCAATGTTAAAGCTTAGGATAAAGAATAAATTAAGATAAAGGATAAAGAACAAATTCATGAGAACGTGAGAAACTTTTCCCCATTTCCATGTTGGATGTTTGACCACATTTTAAAGTGTTTGTTTGTGAAATTCTTTCTCTTTGCAAAGGATCCAGCCAGACTATTATGAGGTTGTGGCTCAGCCCATAGACATGATGAAAATCCAGCAGAAGTTGAAGATGGAAGAGTACGATGATGTTGAACAACTCACTAGCGACTTTCAGTTGCTGTTCAACAATGCCAAGAGTTACTACAAGGTAGAAAAAATGTCAGGAAAAAAAGACAATATTTTTAGTTGCATGTATACACATATACCGCGTGTGTGGCATTTGCAGACTGACAGCCCGGAGTACAAGGCAGCATGTCAACTGTGGGACCTGTATTTGCGCACAAAGAATGAATTTGTGCAGCGGGGTGACTCTGAGGAAGACGAGGAAGATGGGGAGGACAGCCAGGAAAATCCTGGAACCTCAACTGAAGAAGAGGTAAGGATCTTCTTTCTGATATTGATCTTTGATGGGGATCTCATACAAAAGCTCCTCTTCGCATGTGAATATTTATTCTTATTTTTGTCTCAATATGTCATGTAAACATGGAGGGCATCTATAATTAATGCCAAAACATAATTAATTTATAATTAATCCCAAAACATGACTTAAATTAAACATAGTATGTGAGTGGTGCAGAGGTTCTGCATGGCAGAAAAGTGACAATGTGTGTGTGCTTTTTTGTGTATTTGTGTCTGAATGACAGACTCTGCCCAGCTGTTTGAAGGAGGTCCTGGAGCAGCTTCTGGATGCTGTGGTGACCTTTACTGAGCCCTCAGGGCGCATGGTCAGCGAGCTTTTCCAGAAACTACCCTCCAAAGTGGTGAGCGCCACCGCAGCACAGCCTTCTCCACCCACTGCAGCACGGATGGATTGTGGAGCTACTCCATCTTCATTTCTAGACTTTTTAAAGTATACACAACGATAAGACAAAATATTTATGTGCTTGCAGCAATATCCTGACTACTATACGATAATAAAGGAGCCGATTGATCTCAAAACTGTTGCTCAGAGAATACAGGTACGCAGCTTCATCTTTATGTATGTGTTTGTTGATTTATTTATTTGCTGGGTTCAGAAACCCAGCTCAAACGCAATATTTTTCATAGCAGTGAGAAACCAATGATTACATTTTCTTCACAGCTGAATGTGTGAGGATTACTGACGATTGGTGAATGTGTTTATTAGGTGGGATACTACAAAAGCATTAGTGGCATGGCGAAAGACATAGAGCTTATGGTGAAAAATGCAAAAACATACAACGAACCTGGATCACAGATCTTTAAGGTGTGTGTATCTTACGTCTTCATTTGATGAAGTTCTAAAATATATGTATTGCTAATTTAGTACAATTTGAATTGGATACTACTGTGTCAGGTGCCAGTGACACAGTGTTGATATAGATTGAAAATTCTCTCTTATGTTCATTATAAAGGATGCAAACACCATCAAGAAGATCTTCACCCAGAGGAAGGCAGAAGTTGAACACACCGAGCCAACTAAATCTAGTCTCCGCATCAGGTGTGGTCATTCACTCACATTGTGGAGTGCCGTGTGTTCACGTGTGCTGTGTCAGGCAGAATTAGCACGCTGAGCTGCTGTGTTTGGCGTTCTTTGGCGATTGCTCTGTTTAATTTTCTCAGCTGGGCTAGGCAGAGTAGGTGGACAAGCAGTGACCGATTTCTCTGGGTGGTGTCTCTGTGTAAGGAACCGGCGGTCTGTCCAGGGGGACCGTCTCTCTGCCATCACCATGGCCCTGCAGTACGGCTCAGAGAGCGATGAGGACGCCCTGCTTGCTGGTGAGTCAAATGCCAGTGTTTGTCCCTATATACATCTTTCCACAAAGTCTATGGTGGGAAACATAAAAAAAACTGCACTAAATCGGCTTTTTATCTGTTTGCCAGGCTCACGGCACCCAGCCGGGCCCCCAGCAGCCTCTCACTGTGAGGAAGGGGAGTCTGAGGCAGAGAGCATGCACTCCAGCATAGATGTGAGCAGCCCCATCTTTCAGCTATATGAATTGGTGCGGGGCAGCAGGAACAGCCAGGGACAGCTCATCGCCGAGCCCTTCCTGAAGCTGCCCTCCCGCAAGGAATATCCCGACTACTTCCAGCAGATAAAGCACCCCATCTCCCTGCAGCAGATCTGGTATGTCCACTTGGATCTGTTGGGTCCCACAACTTTTTGCAGAGGTTTGCAGTTGTTTCTGTTGATTTTTCTCACTTTCAGCAAATGTTCTTGATGACACTAAGACATCTCCACAGGATGAAAATGAGGAACAATGAATACAAGAGTGTGGAGCAGATGGACACAGACCTCACGCTGATGTTTGAGAATGCTAAGCGCTACAACGTGCCCCATTCCCCCATCTACAAGCGAGTCTTAAAGCTGCAACAGATTCTCCAGGTTGGCGGGTGGTCTTGGACTAGTCTTGAAAACCGGAAGCGTGGCTGGACTAACTATAGTCCTGGCCACTATATACCTGGTCACATGGATGTACAGTACCTAAAAAATATTCAGCGTTTTTCATGTTTTACAAAACTGAATCATGGAAGACTTGAGAACTCAGACACTGCAAGGTGATGGTGGGACTTAAAAATTGGCATTTAGTTAAGGTCCTCATCCAACATGACAGAGCTTGAGCAGTTTTGCATAAAAGAACAGGGAAATAATGCAGTCTGAAGCTATGCTATCATTGCTGTCAGAGGTACCGCTACTAAATGTTGACTTGAAGGCTTGAATACTTGTACACTTAATTGTAAGATTAATCGAAGTTTTGTAAAATATGAATTTCAGGAGGGAAGTATTAGACCAATCCCCTGGCCATGCCCAGCTATTAATCCCAAACATACTCACATAAGTGCACCCTGCTGCTTTTGCCCCACAGGCACAGTTTTGAAAAGCCTGCTGCCATCCCACCTCCACCTCCATCTTGTTCAAGGACTCCCTACAGGAGGGGGGGGCTCAACTACCTCTATGGCTGGCAGGTCTGAGGCCTCAAGCCAACTCCAGGCTCCAATGGACAGTACACCAAGCATCCTTCCAGTCTAATACTTGCAACTTTTGAATCTTTTTAATTTGACATTAAACAGTATTTTTCTGCTGATTGGTGCCAGAAAAGCCTAATTATAAATGCAATGTGATTCAGTGTTGTAAAACATGGGAAAAAGTCCAGGGGTGTTTAAAAAAAAAAAAAAAAAAATATATATATATATATATATATAAAAAAATGTGCTGTATGATCCACTACTGGTTGGTCAGCACCATCCTAATGATCACATTGAATACGCTATGAGCCTATTGTTAAAATAAAGTTTGCCAGGTTTTTTGCCTACATTTTGCATCTTTGGAACTTTACACATGTTGCTGACACTCGTGTGGCATTTGCAGAATGATCAGGTGTCTTCTCATGTTTAAATATTTACGCGGAGTTGCTGCTGTCGCTTTGTAATCCTGGCCCACTTCACTGATGTTCACGGATGCTGTCCATGTCACTACGTCTGCATGTGGGCTTCATGGATCTGTGAAGAACCTTTGGTTCACACCTGGTATCTAGGACTAATGTGATGTGTGCTGAATTTTGATCACTTTTGCTGCAGCTGTACAGTTAGGATTTTCTGTGATGAGTTTTGTGTCTACATCATGTGGATATTAATTGCCAGTAAGCTTCCTGAGTTTTTCTGACATAGTAATGTGTGCTGCTGCTGTATGTGCAGCTCCAGGCTGCTTGCTGCTTGTGTCAGGGGGCCTGCTCCTACCTCAGTTAAATATTCATTCACCGTGGCTCAGTGTGGGGGAGAGGATACATGCAGTGTTAGGGTGGTTCATTTTAATGTGCTGCCAGAAATATGTTTCTATATCCCCAAACCTGCTGAATACTGTGTGTGTGTGTGTGTGTGTGTGTGTGTGTGTGTGTGTGTGTGTGTGTGTGTGAAATATGGCTGTTTTGCAGATGAAGAGGAAGGAGCTGTCAAGGAGAGAAGTCGAAGACGGGGACAGCATGCTCTCCTCCACCATGTCCGATGTCGGCATCAGCAAGAGAAAAAGGTACATCTACCTGCCCGCCTGCTTTCAGCCATTCACTGCTTCATCCATTCAAACTCGTGCTCGCAGCTGAGTCTGCATCAACATCAAAAATGGAAAAACTGCTTAGGTTAGAATTAGAAAAGAGAATTCAATCCACTCATCTTGATGAGTCATAAAATAAAAAAATTATTGACGATGTGGATGTGATGTTGGCAAATGTGTTCAATATGGAGGGATTACTGCTTGCAGCACCGCAGTTCCTGTGTTGGTGTAGAGAGGTGATGACAAATACCTTTGAGGCAGAACAGGTAAAGTGTGCAAGTAAGTCAGTTGTGAGACCATATTGTACAGTAGGTAATATTATATTCAAAATGGCTTGAAGATCAAGAAAACTGCATTAAATCGGTTGCAATGAGGACTAAAATCAGCTTCTTTATTAAGCTCTGGGTACATGGTAGGCTTAATGATGATTTGTGGAACATGTCTCACTTCAAATATTTACTTTTCTGTTTCAAGACTATTGACTTTCAAAGTATTTTAGTTTACAAGTGTTTCTCACTGGCATGAAAAATATTGCATTTCAGTTGGGTTTTTGAACTCAGTAAACGAGTGATTTTGGAAGTGAAACTTGCACTCATACCTTCTGCTCCTTGTAGTTATAAAGCCAAAGTTAGTGTATTATTTTTGAGAGGCCATCAAAGCATAAAGGAAAGAATGCTGAAACATAAAGGAAGAAATGTCTTTTATGGCTGGTCTCAGGAAAAAAAACTTCTATAAGGAGGCATAATAATTTATTGTGCCATTGTTACTTAGCTGGAAACCAGGTTTTAATGATGCTTGAGTATTTAAAACTCATGATAAAATAAAATGTTGAAGAAAGGTGGGGGGGGAGGCAAATTCGGTGCATTTTTTCGTCATGCAGTAAAAAACAGTTCTGCTCCCCATTGCACACCTTGGTGATGAGCAGCTACAAGAAGAACAGCAAGAAAAACCGCATGAAGGTCCTGTACAACGCTGTGACCGAGGCTCGGGAACCAGGCACCGGCAGGCGCCTCTGCGACCTCTTCCTTGTTAAGCCGTCCAAGAAGGACTACCCTGACTACTACAAGATCATCCTGGAGCCCATGGACCTGAGGACCATCGATCACAACATCCGGTCTGACAAGTACCTGAGCGAGGAGTCGATGATGGAGGACATGAAGCTCATGTTCCGCAATGCACGTCATTACAATGAGGAGGGCTCTCAGGTGCGGGTCTGGTTAGGCTGTATCTCAGGGTTCAGAATTGTGACCTTGTACAGTTCATGAAAATAAGTGTTTTTTTTTTTGGTTTTTTTTGTGTCAGGAAAGCAGCAGATAGGACTGTAAAAGTGGCAAAAGCTGTGGTAGTTGCAATCAAAGGACCTGGGTTTGAGTTCCCCCTCCTGATTAAGGAATTTACCCAGATTTAATACAGTAAAATTTATTCAAATGTATATAACTCTAAGTGTAGGTATGTGGGCTCTACACGTGTTGAGAATTTAATGAAACGGTGCTATAAAAGCTCAAAATGCAGTATATTGTATAAATGAAGGTTGAAAATTATGCAACGTAATACAAAATAGATTAGTTATACCTTTAATAGTAGTAAATGAACACAGAAAACTGTCTGTTTTATGGATTACAAATACAAAATTCCAAATGAAGTTACTTTTTTTTAATTTTTAAAAATATCTGAAATTATTATGAATTACACAAAAGACTAAAACAAAAAGGTATTATTGGAAAGCAGTGCTGTAGGAGGCAGTGTTATTTGAGACATTACTGTATTTGAACATTTTTTTAGATTATGATTTCTGAGTCCCAAAAAGCCGCAGAAGTCTCTAGTTCAGTGATAATCTCCAAGTTTTTCATCATGTTCTCTTTGGTCCATATAAGGTGTACAATGATGCCAACACCCTGGAGAAGGTCCTGAAGGACAAACGGAAGGAGCTTGGCCCATTGGTTGACGACGACGACATGGCCTCCCCCAAGCTGAAAATAAGTACCTGTCTGTCCTCAAAGTCTTTCTGCATGGAAATTCAAATATCATGATTATTATGTTGTGTTTGAAGTTCTGGAGTCCAATAAAGCAGATGTGAATTGGGATGGAGGTGGAGGCTCTCCATTCCTCACAAAGCTCTAAACACTCAAAGCCGACAGCATTTTGTGTTGCTGTGCTCCCTCTGCCCACCAGTGCTGATGGTAACACTTGACTTTGCTCTCCAAGGGAAGAGTGGTGTTTCCCCAAAGAAATCTAAGTACCTGACACCACTGCAGCAGAAGCTGAATGAGCTCTACGAAGCAGTGAAGAACTACACAGACAGGCGTGGCCGACGCCTCAGCACCATTTTCCTGCGGCTGCCCTCACGGTCTGAGCTGCCCGACTACTACATTGCCATCAAGAAGCCCATGGACATGGAGAAGCTCAGAAGCCACATGTTGGCCAACAAGTACCAGGACGTGGATGCCCTGGTGGAGGACTTTGTGCTTATGTTCAACAATGCCTGCACCTACAATGAGCCCGAGTCGCTCATCTACAAGGACGCCCTGGTGCTCCACAAGGTGCTGCTGGAGGCACGGCGTGACCTGGAGGGTGGGGAGGATGCCCATGTGCCCAATGTCGCAAACCTCATCCAGGAGCTCATCCACAACCTGTTCGTCTCAGTGCTCAACCACCAGGATGAAGAGGGACGCTGCTACAGTGACTCGCTGGCAGAGATCCCTGCACGGGACCCAGGTGGCCCCAGCAAACCGCCCCTGAACTTTGAGATCATTCGGTCCAACGTGGACAACAGGAGGTACAGAAGGCTGGATGTCTTTCAGGAGCACATGTTCGAGGTGCTGGAGAAAGCGAGACGACTACACAGGTTAGAAAAGGAAAAAATCAAAACTGCTTCCTCACAGTTAATGCAGCTTGTCACTACACTGTAAACATAAAAATAGACATTTTAATAGAGCAGATTTATCACCCGTGTCAAGGGTAAAACTGCAAAGCCCCCGGAAACCAACAACTTTAAGGTTAAAAGTCAGTATATAGCAGTATAACAGACTATTTGGTGAAAAAATGGTGAACATGAAACACTTAAGGATTAGTCCTTGTCCATAAATAGTAATATAGTACTGTACATAAATAATAAATAATATTTTACACCTTGATGTGATTGTATGTATATACGTTGTTCTCACAGCATGTATAAAAAAAAAAAAAAAAAAACAAAAAAAAGCAACTATGGTTAAGTCAGTGCTCTACATAACTGGATACCGTATGTCCAGATCCATAGCTATCCACTAAAGTGGATTTGGGTGTAAATGTCTTTTTTATAAAAAGGAAAAAAGGTGAGTGAATATAATTTAGTCATTCCACAATTTTTTTTTTTTGACTGTTCCTTGCAGGACGGACTCTGAAATTTTTGAGGACGCTGTGGAACTGCAGCATTTCTTTATCCGGATCCGGGATGAGCTGTGCAAGAACGGTGAGATCCTGCTCTCGCCTGCACTCGGATACACGGCCAAGCACCTGCACAGCGACGTGGAGAAGGAGAAGAAGGAGAAGCTGCCCAAGGAGATGGAAGAAGACAAGCTGAAGAGGGAGGAGGAGAGGAGAGGTATACCCTCCATTCAATTCAGACTAGCTCAAGGAAGTCAAGGCACAGTTTAAACATTAATTCATTCACTGACCCATGACCTGTCCCAGAAGCTGAGCGGAATGAGGATGCAGCCGGAGGGGTGTGGCAGTCAGGCCTGCAGCGCACATACAGCCAGGACTGCAGCTTTGAGGATAGCATGTATCATGTAGGAGACTACGTGTATGTGGAGCCAGCAGAGGCAGACTTGCAGCCCCACATTGTGTGTATTGAGCGCCTCTGGCAGGACAGTGCAGGTAACTGCCACGTTTGTCCGTCTCAACCGATGTGATATGTATTCGATGGTTTCTAGGTTCTGTTAAGTGCGACCAAAGTGGGGTCTTTTGTGCTTACAGGAGAGAAATGGCTGTATGGCTGCTGGTTCTACAGACCCAATGAGACCTTCCACCTGGCCACACGCAAATTCCTGGAGAAGGAGGTGTTTAAAAGCGATTACTACAACAAAGTACCTGTCAGCAAAATCCTGGGCAAATGCGTTGTCATGTTTGTGAAGGTGAATCCGCCAACTCTTCACAGAAGCATTATTTTTCTTGGTTCTTAAACAGGATTCTCTTTGACTTCACTCTACTTCCCTTTTCCACAGGAATATTTCAAGCTGCAGCCAGAGGGCTTCCAGCCAGAGGACGTCTTTGTCTGCGAGTCCCGGTACTCTGCTAAGACCAAGTCGTTCAAGAAGATCAAGATGTGGACAATGCCCTTGAGCTCCGTGAGGTTTGGGCCTCGCGATATGCCATTGCCTGTGGTTCGAGTGGCCTCCATGTTTGCCAATGCCCACAAGCAGGAGCAGGAGAAGCCAGCAGAGGTGTCAGAGGAGAGCAAAGGAGGAGAAGTCAGCAGCATTATTGACAAAGTAAGCACTAGGACTTTCACAAGGTCAACACATACCTTAGATAGATCTTACTGTTCATCTCATTATCTGTCTATCCATCTGTCTATTTCTTTTTACCACTTAATCAGTAAAAGCTTAATAATATGATTATACCTTAATTTATTCATGTTTTAGGTTTGTTAAAGTCTTGAATGTGGATGTAATAATTGAGATTATTAACATTGATCTATGTTAAGATGTAAACTTGATCACAAATTTTGATCACCACCCAGAAGGAGACCAGATATAAGCTGAATTAAGGCACCTCACACTCCTACCTTGTTTTGTTGTGTGACGCTACCTGTGGGCTGGCACCATAAATACAGGTCACTTTCACCTTGCAAAAAATATTTTACATGATGGATAAGCAAAGAAAGTGCATTTAGCTATAAAAAAACTTATGAATTTTCAAAAATATAATTTTTAAGAGTTTGTAATACGAGAAGGCAGTGTCCAAGCTGTGAATATAGTTGTTTTGTACATATTGATTAAGGAGACAGAATTTTTTTTTTTTTTCAATTTTAATAAACATAATTTCCCAGGAGAAGGAGAACGTGCCAGTGGACATGAACAATGGGGAGCCTGGCTGTCAGTACTACGAGCAGCTTCGCTACAATGACACCTGGCTGAAAGTGGGTGACTGTGTCTACATACGATCACACGGCCTGGTGCGACACAGAATCGGCAGGTACTGTGGAAAGGAAGTCGCTCAAATGTTCATTCTTCTCAAAATTGAAAATGATTCTGAATAATTGACATTGTTTCCAATGAATGACCTCCATGTTTGTGTTCCTGGTGGTGGGCAGAATTGAGAAGATGTGGGTACGAGATGGTGCGGCCTACTTCTTCGGGCCCATTTTCATCCACCCAGAGGAGACGGAGCACGAGCCCACCAAGATGTTCTACAAGAAGGAAGTGTTCCTCAGCAACCTGGAGGAGTCCTGTCCCATGAGCTGTATCATAGGTTCTCGCCCTGTGTCTGCGTGTGACAGTCACTGTTGATTAGTCATGGTGGATGGAAATAATGCTTATTAATTATCTAACAATAGTTTTGTTTCTTATGTATCCCACCAATAGCGAAGTGCTCAGTATCCTCCTTCAAGGACTACCTGTCGTGCCGACCAACAGAGGTGCCTGAGGATGATGTGTTGGTGTGTGAAAGCCGCTACATTGAGAGTGAGAAACAAATGAAAAAGTTCAAAGGCCTCAAGCGCTTTTCCCTTTCCAGCAAAGTGGTTGAAGATGAGATCTACTACTTCAGGTGTGTGTGTGTGTGTGTGCACGCGCGTGCGTGTGCGTGTGCACTGTCTGGAAACTCTGGACACCTTACAGGACGCCTCCAATGCAAGAATCTGCAAAACTCCAAATGCATTCGTAGAAAAGCTTTTCAAACCCTGAACGTTTCTGATTTGCTCTTTGGTTTTCACTGTGGTCAGAAAGCTGATTGTGCCCCAGAAGGAACCATCTCCACTGCTGGACAGGAAGATCCAGGAGCTGGAGGCCAAGTTTGCAGACATGACTGATGAGGAGCTGGAGGAGCTTGGAGAAGAGGACGGGGAGCTGGCAGACACGCCAACCCTTCCGCAGCTACAAATGCCTCTGGCAAGCAACTTGGACATTATCCCATACACACCCACCGAGGCAAAAACTCATGTTTTATTTTATTTTTTTAGTATTCTTTTTTTTCTCCATAAAATTAAATTCACGCCATTAATCCATTTCCCTAATGTTGTCCATCAACAATGAATATGTAGCTGTTGAGTACAAGTTTAATTCTTCTCATCCTGCATTCTGACTGCAGTCAACCCCCAAGTTGATAAAAGGCCTCTGCAAGAAGGAGGGATCAAAGAGGAAGATCAACATGAGTGGTTACATCCTCTTCAGCAGTGAGATGCGAGCAGTCATCAAGTCCCAGCACCCTAACTTCTCCTTTGGGGAGCTGAGCCGCCTGGTGGGGACTGAGTGGAGGAACCTCGAAGCTGGCAAGAAAGCCGAGTATGAAGGTGAGGACAAGCGATGTACAGACATTTTGTTCACCTTTTACTCAGCTCTCTTTGTTGGATGTGCCTGATGTCTTAAGGTGTGAAGTACAGCCATGTTGACAGACAAGGCTGAAATCATTTTATCCTCAGTTTGCAAGAAGAACTATGACTATGATTGGTAATATTAGCACGTGAGGTATTTTAGCTGGGAAGAGAGAATAAACCATATTCTTGCTGAACTTTTGCCTAATCAGTTATTTTTAATTATAATTACCTGCTCATGTTTAGCTCGTGTAGTTTTTACTGACTGTACATTTGATTAAATGCTCACAAACAAAACATACATATGATAGTGTTTATTAATTCACCGTTTACTGTAAAAATAACAACAGTAAAAGCATAAGCAACCAGTGGAAACAATGCAAAGGGATTTGCACTCGCTGGCATCATCTGTATAGTCCCAACAGGGGGCGGTTATGATTTCTGAGATTATAACAGGTGAACCAAGCAAATAAGCGGTGATGGAGACTGAAAAATTGCAGAAGGGGTCCAAAGTATAAATGAGAAGACAACATGGTGGCTTTGGTGCACTGCTCAGCTGTTGGGAGGTGTGTAAAATCCAAATCTGGTCCTTTTAAAAGTGAAGAAATGTTTCATAAATTGAAGGTGGGGTTTTAAATAAAACCATTTATAGCCTTGAGTCCTGAGTAAGCCAAATACTCCTACCTCAGGGGTGACTGCAAATGAGTGTGACTGGCCTCTGTGAGCAATCCCTCCGTTACAGGTGACCAAAACAGAGATGATAAATGGGAACATGGGTCTTCATGTGAAGGAACGCAGGCGTCTCTGTCATGCTGGGCTCACAGGGGTGCAGGTGCACTTTCTCCATAGTTTGGGAGGACTGGATGAGGGAGATACCCGTACTCCTGTCCCCCCTGCTGTCCAGTGAACATGTCCTTATATCTGTGCTTGCAGAGCGGGCAGCTAAGGTAGTGGAGCAACAGGAGCGGGAGCGAGCAACCCAGCAGCCGCAAGCCGCGTCCCCCAGAGCAGGTACCCCCACAGTGCCGCTGGTTGGTGTGGTGCCCCCTCCGACCCCAATGGGAATGCTTAACCACATGACACCTGTGTCAGGTAACCCCTCATGCTTATAGCAAAACAGCACAGACCCTGGGTGAGAGTGGGGCTGAGATGAGAAGCAGAACTGCTCAAAACTATCTTGCATCAATTTCCATCTCTCAAACAGCACATTTTATTCTTTTGTAAATCCATCTCCCCTCTCTAATATCATCCTTTGAGGCATTTTTCTAGAAATGTTATTTATAATATTTTGAATCACATTTTGAACATTCACTCAGATGTGTTACTTTTTGTTTAGTATTTAAAATGTGTCCTTCATGTTTTAAGTTGCTGCTTAGAAGACATTAAAATCTTAAATGCAAATGCATGGTACCATTAACATATCAGTTCATATTTTATCCAAAAATACATACATTGAGGTTTCCACAGTTTGAAGTATGTTCCTGCATGTTGTCCTGCATGACCTTGATGCATGAATGCATTCTGTTACTCAAGGCATGATGGCTGCGTATGGCCTACCTGTGCAGCCCTCGCAGGGCCCTGTAGATGGTGTGGGCAGCATGGCTGGGATACCCCAACAGCCCACTGTGCTGGGCCCCCCTGGCATGTCGTACCCGGGTAAGAACACCATCATCAACTTTCACCTTCCACACGAAAGCAGTTGCTTCCTGTCTGCCACCATCACCCACTGGAGGGGCTATCTGCACCATGGGCTCAGGAGTCCAACTCGCCATGAGAACCAACAGTATACAGCCAGTGGTCTTGGGTCAAAATGCAGACTTGCACTACATTCCTTAGTAATTGGCAAAAACCAAAAACATAAAACTCCCTCCACACTGAGTCACTGCCCTTCACTGCCTGTTTGAGACCCCCTGGGGAGCTCCACAGGTAACTGGACTGTTCTCTCTAGCAGGTGTCATGGGACAAGGTGTGAACAGTGTCATGGGGAATCCTGGTGTCGGACATGGCTACGGGCCGCAGGTAAATTTTTTTCCAATTGATAGTTGGAGAATAAATCAAAAATGTGCAGCTAATCTATAAACACATCAAAACGCTAGTGCAGCTCAGTCGCATTGTCACTTGTCTGTCTGTCCATTCAGTCACATTGAATTGCAGTGTGACATATAGTTGACAAAAGTAATCTGGAGCAATTTAGTCTGGAAAAGTTATTATGATTATTTGATGCTTTTACCAAAAGTAATGTGGAGCATTTGGTCTATTGATGCCACAACCTTTCAGTGTAAGTACTTTGAGCTGATGTACTATTGATATTCGAGTGTCAGCCATCACTAGTCTATGCCGAGCTGCTGTGCTACCTGCAGCATCACTGACTTCCAGATGTCACATTTAGTAGACATTATTGCAAGTTAGTCCACTTTATGCTTGGACTTCTTAGGTTATATTTAAACTACTTTTGCAGCTAGCGTGTAGTAAAGTGTTGAAGGACACATGATGGATGACTGTTTCCTTGCTAATCCACTTTGGGCTTCTGGGTCAACAGGCTCCACCTCCGTATCCCGGACACTGTCAGGCAGGGCAGCCCGTGCTGCAACAGCCCTCTACGCCAGTGTTTGTAACCCCGCCCCCCAAGTCACAGCGCCTGCTCCATTCTGACGCTTATCTGAAGTACATCGAGGGTCTCAATTCCGAGTCCCCCACAGTCAGCAAGTGGGACCAAGCTCTCTCAGGTGGGTTCAAAACCCTGAGATCATTTAATTTTTAACAAATACTGTTAATCGTGGTGCCTCAAACTTCGATCCAGTCTGTGGAGTTTACCTTTTCCCCACGTTCATTTGAACGTCCTACTGGTCTAAAGCTGTGTTTCTAATGGGATGAAGCCCAGACTGAACTGGATTCAACCCCATGTCCTCTAAGGGCAAGTTTAATTACTAGAAGTTATGGTTGATAATTTGCCTGGTCTGTTATAGTTATGGTACACCTCCTCCAGCTCACAGGAAGGATGTCCGTCTGACCAAGGAGCAAGAGAGCCGGCTGCCGTCCCACTGGCTGAAAAGCAAAGGCGCCCACACAACGATGGCAGACGCTCTGTGGCGGCTGCGCGACCTCATGCTCCGGGACTCGCTCAACATCCGGCAGGCATACAGCCTGCAAAACGTCTGAGCCAGCCCACACTCCTCCAGGCAGAATGCCAGACTGTCACGTTCCCTTGTGCATCCTTCACTTGTGTTCTGCAAATCATCTGCATAAGCTGATGCGCCTTGGTTCTCTTTTTGTATTTCTCAATTGCCTTTTTGTGGGAATGTTTTAGTGTATTGACATTTTCACATTAAATTTTGAACAGGAACCCCACGTTGTCTTGACAGTCCCCCCCTGCACTTTGTGTCAGTGATGTAAAGGTGCAAGTATTCACTCTGTACCATGGAGCCCTTTGCCCTCTTACTGACATCACTGCAGTGACTACCATTTTGTAAACAAACAGCCAAGTTTAATAGACAAGTCTGGATATTTAGATTAGAATTCTACTCCTGTATGAAGTTTAATACACAGTGAATGTGATCAGACAGGTTCACCATACAGGAGAATTTTCTCAAAAGGCTCATGACAAGTACATGCCATTTAAGAAACTGTCATTCACCTCCAGCCATTTTCTCTGTACATTTGCCAGCCAAAGATGCTTCATATTCCTGCACCTGAAACAGAGAAGTCTGTCAACTTGAATTTGTGGAGATCATTCATACAAGTATTTTGGGAAGAATTTGGGGAGATTTAAACAATTGTGTAGCTACTTACAAGGAATCAAAGAAAACACTGCACCACAGTCTTCATCAGCTGACCCAGACACTACCCTACAGAAGGACACTATTAGATAACTCTTTAAAATGCCAGCATTGACCTTTTTTGTCCATTTGAGCTGGTGTGTCAGACAACTTTGGCTAAAAAAAAGCAGACAGTCACCATAGTCGATCTGTTGGGGAAAAAAGTAGTCATCACTGACAACAGCTGTTTAGCTACAGGTGGAAGCATCTTTGCCAGGATTCTGCTAATTTCCACTTACAAGAAAGGCTGGATCTACATTCTGGTAGTCGCCAGTAGCTCCTTGAGGCCAAAGTCATCATCGGTCGACCCCCTTCATTTGTCGCTGTAAGAAATGAGACCCGGTTTACAACCATCCAGATGGATAAACTAACACATTGTAAGACTGAGTTGTTGCCATGTCAGACAAGTTTGGCTTAAAAAAGCAGACAGTCACCATAGTCGATCTGCCGGGGAAAAAAAGTAGTCATCACTGACAACATCTACTTTTTAAAGCTACAGGTTTTTACCACTTTGCCGTGATTCCCACCTACCAGCAGGGCTGATGTACAGTCTGTTAACATGAGCTACTTGAGGCTGAAGTCATCCAATTTCTTCCTATCACCATAAGCTCTGTAAGAAAAAAAGAAAAAGAGCCAGTCTGCAACAAGCCAGACATCAAGGAACAACAACTTAAGATGCTGCTGATGCTTGTCAGACAAGTTTGGCTAAAAATTGCAGATGATCAACATGATCGATCTGTTGGGGAAAAAATTCAAGTCATCACAGAGCCAGCCAACTGATAGCCAAAAGAGCCAAAAGAGAACTGTACTCTCACCTAGCCGTGGAGATCAGCTCCATCGTGGTGCTCCAACAAGGGCTTCCACCTTTGGTCGTCTCCCTGAAGCACCAATTTCAATTATTGTAATATTTTTATTATAAGTTGAGAATAAGATCGTAAACTCTTTCTAAAAGAGTGAGTCAGTCCACGTACAAACAATGTGATCGGGCCTTTGCAACAAGTTTCTTTCATGCGTAAACGCTGTAACACCGCTCAAATGTGTGGATTTTTATTTACTGGCGTCTTTAAAACGATCTATTTTATTCGCGACCGCCGTTACGAACGAGAAACCTCCGCCATGTTGGAACACCATACCGAGCTGGAGTTTAAAACGTACACGAATATTCCCCTATTAAGAGTGCAAAAAATAAGAAAGATAAATTATACTGAGTTTGAAGAAAGAAACAAAGCTGAAAACTGAAGCATGACTGTTAAGACATAAGGTCCCAATTTATCTGATTGGTCTTAAGAAACAGCACGTGGAGCCAGTCACATACAGCATTACAAACGCATTTTATAAGAACCACCCAGAGAGAAACCGAAATTCAAAAATGTTAAAACGCTTACAAAGAAATTGTGCATCATAAAACAAATTAAGTAAAACGTACTTTTTAAACAGTACTGAATTCTGCAATTAAGCTCACCTCACGACTCTCTCGGCTGCATGGTCAAAATGGACAGAAACATGGCGACTGTCAAAATTTATAGTCAGTGAATTCGTCTTTGCGCGTGCGTGGCGGTACGATTGCATTGTGGGATATGTAGTCCGTAGTCGATTAACAAATTGTCCCGCGTTCCTTTTTTATTTTTACAACTTGAGATCGCATACTGTTAATGAAAAAAAAATTATTAACTCGATGCTTTAGATGAATTCAATGGTAGAAACCACTATAAATAATGTACCAGTCAAAAGTTTGTATGGGGCAAACTGGACAGAAGAGTGTAAGCAGAACATATCACAAGTTTCCTTATAAATAAAATAATGCACACCATACACACGTTACACAGTAGTTTAGTGTTTATCCCTGCACTGGATATTACTGACAAACAATAAATTATGAATACAGTAACTGTAATTTTAGTTCACTCTGAATAATGATGAATAACGCAATGATATAATAATGCACTCAGGGGGATCGTGCTCCATATTCATTTCGCCCACTGCTGGGGGCTGATAGTGTCAGGGAGTGCAGCAGGAACAAAATAAAGCCCAACAGATCAGCAGCACTTACTGTACTTTGGACCAGTGTTTGCTACCATAGTCCTTGGATTGTAGTCTTTTAGGAGGCAAATATGGTGCAATAATAATAATGATAATTATAAAAATGTGAATTTATACCAAGGAAAATGTAACCAGCACACTTCCAGGATGGGAGGAGCAGCCGTGTTGTGCTGGGGCTTAAACCCAGAGCAATGCAGATGGTAACCCCAACAGCCACCTTTGACTGGTTTGTAAAATCAAGTAAGTTCAGTCTCCATAGCCTAAAATGTTAAGATACATTACAAACAACTGCAATGCACATCATATACAGTGAACCCATTAGTTTGCTACATTTAACTTATTACTGCACTTTCCAGACTTGCTTTCCACCATTTTCCTTTGAGTGATGCAGGGAAATTCCACCACAGTTAAACGTGAACAAATGGTGAGAGGCACTGAGGTTCAGGATTTCCTGTAGTTCACAGGTAAACACACTGCTCCTGTGGGACACATCGCTGACAACACACACACCCCGCAGGGTCTGTACCACACCGTGCACCATGGACAAATAAACTCAATATGCAGTAAGATGAGCACAGCTGATACATTTAGTGCAAGATCAAACGTGAAGTTTATTATCACACCAGAACAGATGGATTCTGGGTCTGGTTCGGTGTCCAGTGTTCAGAGATGGTGGAGGTGCCCTTTTCCCCCTTTTAAATCACAGCAGTTCAGAGCTGGGCCACAACAACATGGAACACAAAAGCGCAGATGACCAGACCTACCAGAATTGATGCAAATCACCATGCAGCTCAAATGTTGGCTTTTCTACCTGAGAAAGTTAGACACTTAAATGAAACATATACCAGGTCTGAGGAGGGAACTTGTGGTGTTTTCCACAGTAGTAAAATTCAGTATAATCAACCTATGTTCTGTATCTCCGTCAGAAGCTAAATGAGAGTTGTGGTTTAAGAAGTATATAGAGGGAGATAAATCAAAGCATAGCTGACGTGCCCTCAGGAATATAGCATGCAAACATACAAAATTAAACAAAATTAAGTGGATGAATGTGAAGTTTTGTTCCTGGATGCTGGGAGGACTTCAGCACATGTAGATAACCGTTCAGCTTTAGTGACATTGTCACATCTCCCTCTGTGCATCACAAGTTTAAAACAACATCTACAACAGAGAAATTGTACCTGTTTTTAAACTTTGAGGTTAAACATGTTTCCATTACCAGTTGGCAGCTCTGGTCTTGGCTGCCCTGTCTTTAGGGGCTCTGCACAGGAGAGGTTCTTGACCTCGAGTGCAAGAACTTCTGGCATAAGATCATGGTGGATTTCCTTTGCACTGTTTGCTATTTTATTCCTCCTAGGAAGGAGCCTGGCTTGGAGTGGAGGGACTGGCCATTTACTAGAGATTCCAGGTTGAGAAAAGGCAGCAGGCAGATCCCTGGCAGGTCTGAGATATCTGTTCCACCTCTGCCAGGTGGGGCTCTTCTCAGCTGGTCCTTCTCTGCAAAAGTGTCCCAACATGTTAATGCTCTGGAGTTCCATCTTGCCACAATTTCATATCTGTCAAAACAAGAGTAGTGCGGTGGATCATGGATTCAACACCAGGACCTTTTGACCTTCTACAGTACCTGCTGCCACTGCTCTCACTCCACGTGGACGTGAGGAAGCTGCTTTGATTGATGTCAGGGAGGTGGAAGTGGTCCGTTGGGTGCTCCTGGAGCCACGTCTCCACCTTCAGCTGAGCATCCACCTCGGTCGTCTGGCAGCCTATCTTTGGGAGACTGAGGTCAGACTGCTTCTTTCTGTGCTTCGAGGACGGTGTGGATGAGGAAGAGAGTGGCGAGTTCCACATGTTTGCACGGTCACTGTCTGCCATTTTATATGACACAAGGAGTAATGTGAGGGAAACATGATGAACACTGCAGAAACTCACATAACATCGATTTAAAACATCAATTTAGAGTTACAGTACAAGTAAAGTTCTCTTTATGGGCCTTTGCCAGCATATATGCTGGTGCTCCTTCCTTCTCCCAACCATGGATTTCTCTATAACGATGACAACAAGAGCTTAGATGTTGCTTCCACTTTCAAAAGAAAAAAAAGTTTAAATTAAATTTAAAAATCGAAATCAGAATTATGTGAGGAATGTTTATTTTAATCTAATAAACTAAATACAGGAGGCACGTTGGTACCGTTCATCTGCACTGTCGGTCAGTTTTAAAGGATATTCCGCCCAGTTTGCCGGTTAGCTTCGCAGGTGCACGCGCTGAACACATGAACGCTTCGGAACGTTTCGCTCATTGCGTCATCGCGTCTCTTTGTGATGTAAGACCGACGCCAGCGGGAGCTGGGAAAGTTCTGTGCGTTAAAAAAAAGAAAAAAAAACACCTTAACATTTCTAAAGGTAAACGGAGATATGCGAAAAAAACACCCCAGTGGACTGCAGTCGGTTTTGTAGGAGGCAAATGTGGAGTAACAATAACAGAAACAACAACAAAAATAATAATTTAGGGCGTTTGATTTGCTCATTCCTGCAGTTCAAATTATATATGCGCGGTCTGCACGTTATTTCACACGCAGATGCAGTGTTTCTCACGTGAAATGGTGTACATATCATTTCAAAGTTCTTACGTTATCTGTTAAACATTAAATTCCTTTCACATTTATATGTTGCTAATGCACTTTTCCCAGATGTTTTTGTATTAGGGAAGGAATGCTTTAAAAACCATCGTTTACAACCTTGTCCAAAACAAACGCATTTAAAACAGCCAAAGGAACCAAACTGGAACTGCGGCCGACCAACCGGCAGGGGACAGTGTCTGTGCGCGGATGGCCTCATAGGCGGTACACTAGAGTACAGTAGAACGGAGTACACTACAGTCCAATACTCCCTGTCTCTCTGTGGGTGTTGAAACACAGCCCGAGTTTCCCAGTCCTGCTTATTGTCTCATTATTCTACTATGTTCGTTAGTCACGTGCAGGTTTTCTTGTCAGCAACCCTTCTGCGTCCTGCAATCTTGATAAATGAAGAAAAATAATGAAAACTTTTCATTTTTCCACAGTGACTGGAAGCAAGCCTGAAAAAATATTATTCTTCTGTTGCCCTCACAATAAGGTGACCTGCATTTTACCCAATGGAATTTTAATTTCAGGTTTTTATGTAATGGGGCTAGACAGCACTACACTTACACTTTACTGTGTACAATTCTGGTAAAAATATGTATATATGAAAGACAGTGGTCAGTGGTTATGGTCACTGTTGGTGGTCAGTGGAGGTTGCCAGTGGTTATGGGCAGTAGTCAGTGATGGTGGACAGTAGTTGTGGGCAGTGATGGTGATCAATGGTGGTGATCAGTGATGGTCAGTGGCGGTCACCAGGGATTATGGATAGTAGTCAGTGGTGGTGGAGATGATGGGGCCTGAGATAATGGAGTTTAGCAGCCTGACAGCCTGCTGTAGGAAGTTCTTCCTGAGCCTGGTGGCTTTGGATGGCAGGAGTTGATTCACCTGCTCGCTGAGAAAAACACAGGACGTGTCCTCACACACAAGATGCTGCAGCTACAGGGTGAGTTAACATTTTTTCGTGTCCCTGAGCTGAATGTAAACCATGAAGAGCCAGAGATAGTCTCCCGGTAGTTTACACACTTTTGGTTAAACGGATGTGTTTTACTGCTGTTGACTCAATGTTTAAAATGAATCAGACTAAACAAAAGCAGCTGCCTGTGATGTGCAGTGTCTCCCATTTGGCCCACAGTGGGTTTTGAAACTCCATGGAAAATGGACACCAGAACACCAAGTGGGTTTTAGTCGGAAGTTAAATATCCCTCGATGGAGGAGCATTGCAGCAGTGAGGGGCCTCTCTGCTTTCTATGATCCCAGAAGAGGACAGAGGAGCAAACAAACGTGCAAAAATAATGACACTAAAGTCCTGCACTAATGTTCAGCAGCCTGTGCAGAAGCATCTCTCAGAAATGCATTTTCCAGCACAAGTTAAAGGTCTGTGTGTGACAGTCGGTCCTCAGAAGGACCTTGATCTGGATTCATGTGTCACCCAAAAATGACCTCTTCCAAAGTCCACAGGTAGAAACAAAATAAGATGCTACTAAACAAAATGGTTATTTTAACTCTCTTTCATAGAGGGATATTTCTTGCTCGGGTGGTTATTCATCCTGTTAATCTTCTGTAATATTTTTGGTCTCTTCTGAAAACAAGAAGAAGGTTGATGGAATTGGGGTTTGTGATTGGAAAAAATGGGGGGGCACATTTTGCGCCATATTATTGAGTAAAATAAAGTGCTTCTCAATGAAATATGCAAAATTGGCCATGTTTCACTGATGACTTGGAAAAGATGCATTTCTAAGAACCGAAGAACTTCATCCAGCAAAGTGTAGACATTGTTTCTTCACACAGGAGTCACATCATCCTTCCGTGTTTCCTCTGCAGCAGATTTTCCAGAGTTTGTGCCACAGTCTGATTCATTATGTGCAGAGGTGTATCAGTCAGTACTTTGGAATGATGAAGAAAGAGTGAAGAACTGTTGTCATGTGGCACCTTCAGGAGTTGGTCACTGTAAACATCACATTCTGGGTTTTCCACTGTGACTTCCTGTTGCTGTCTTTACACTTATCTGTTCTCTATTCATACAGTCACAGACTGGATTAATTCAGGATAAGTAACTTCTTTAAGGGTTCAACAGCAGGATATTGGATTTGAATCTACAACCTGTGGAACCCAGAGGGAGCAGTTCAAACTTTTAAACTACCAGACACCCTCATTGACTCTTTCTGTTCTGGAAATAACCCCCCTGTTGCAAGGAAATAATTGCTATAATAAAAAAAAATCTTGCAGGATTTGAAAAGACGGTTGTGAATCCATCTTGAATGATGGTAGATGAACGTCTCATCTGCACACCTCTGTCCCTGCTGTCCCCCCAGTTCACCTCCCAGCACCTTCCACATCTTCTTCTGGGCTATGGAGGTATCAATCCCGAAAAGAGCTGGTCTCTTCGACAGCTCCGGCCTGGTATTTATAGTCTGGGGTGGATTACAGTGACAGGAGATGGAGAATCTGCTTGCTCCCATGCTGCAGTTTGCTCAGTTTTGCTCTCCCTGGGTGGAAGAACCACACACACACACACACACACACACACACACACACCTCCATACAGTTTCAGGAAACAAAGGTCTGGTAGGTAAGGGTAAACACATAGTTTTGTTCTGTCCAAATCTGAGTTTTCATTCCTTTGGGGTCACAGGGGAGGAGGGATTGCAGCAGGCCTAGAGGGGAACGTACTGGAAGGAGAGCGAAGTGGAAAAAGCCTGAAATACCGTCACTGTTTAAAAACAAACCTGAGTGACACTCGCACCCAACTTCATGTGTGATGACATTTTTTCCTCTCAGTTGTCGTCATCATTCTTTAGGTGTTGCTGTGTGTAAACAACACCTGTGATGGCAGGTTTGCAGGTGTGATCTGATGTCCATGCAAGCAGTGAGGGAATTTACCTGCACAGGTATGTTTTAGACACTTGCTTTTCAGATGTAAATATTACTTTGCATGTTTACACAGCACATCCTGGTGGTGTTGACTGGTGATGGTGCAAATGTGTAGGACCTTGGCAACACCTTCATACTGTTCCGCTTCCAAGCTGTTCCCATTAACCCTCAAACCTCGGACTTCACTGCCCCGCCACCATCCACTCTGCCGGCTTTCTGTTGTGTTCCTGTCAGTAGCAGGTGCACGTTGGCACACATTTATTAGTGAGCTGTGTGTCTGCACTACAGACAACAGGGGCAGCACAGCTGTTACTAGGAGGACCAGCCTTCTCAGGCTGCCATGGGAACTGGATTGGCTGATTCGCACCTTCTATACCTGTGATTTTTTTTGTCCTGTAACCACCTTTTTAATCCACTCCTCTTGTTTTTCCAAAGTGCTGGTTTAAAAAAGGTTTTTGTTCTATTGAGCTGCAGCCACAACAAGCTTTTCATGAAAGAAAACCGTCATTTCGTGTGTTGAAAACAAAGGTGCAAAACATGGGGAAACAGATAAAGTCGGGCAAAAATAAATCTCAGACATTTTTCCAAGGTAAACTTTATGTATGTCAAATATGCTGCTACATACAGAACAGGTTTTTTTTATATCAAACAAAAATTCTTATGATATAAAGTGCATGGAGATTTGGGATCTTTGTGATGACTGGTTCAAATGGCCTGATGTGGCAAATGGTACAGATGTGAGTGTCTGACTCGACCCTCTGGAACGGAGTGGTGCAGGAGCTGGAGATCATGGGACAGCAGCTTGGCTGGAGACTGGGACTATGTGTATGGATGCAGGTATGTTAGAGTGCACATGTGTGGGCGCATGTTCTATGTGTGTTTAAACACTGCATCCTAGTGTGCGTGTGCGTGCGTTCGTGCGTGCGTGTGTGTGTGTGTATATGTGAGAGAGAGAATGAGGAACAGGGACGGATTCTGGAAAAGGCCTCTTTGCTGTCTACCATGCCAGTGGGGTTGAGAATTATTCTGTAGCCGTGAGATGAAGTGCAGATCCTTCTCCTTCCCAATTCCACCACCCTACAGTATCTCTTATGTTATTGTTGGATGTTGACTGAGACTGGCAGCCCTGTGTGTGTGTGTGTGTGTGTGTGTGTGTGTATGTGTGTGTGTGTGTGTGTGTGTGTGTCTGTGCACCAGACCCAGCCAAGTCCTGAAAGTAAATCTCTTTGGCTCTTCACATTTTACAGAGGATAGAAAGAAGAAAGCAAACTCTGCAACATCTACATCAACCAGGAGACAAACCATGTAAAGTCCCTCTCTCAACGTTCACTAGTTTTTTCTCTCTCCTTCAAGTAAAGCTGTGTGTGACAGTGCAGAACTATGCAATGAATATCATTTTCTTTTCTAGATTCCATTCTGTACAAAATATTTTAAAAATATACATTTTTACTTTTTTCCCTTTTAACACAAAGCTGTCCTCTTCCTGAATTCTGCATCAATTTTATTTCCCTTTTTTAGGTAATTTATACATATTTTCATGGTTCTGCTTTATGAATATCTCCTAAATGATTTGAAAAAAGTGATTTCAATACTTTTCCCCAGGCAAAAGACTCAAATTGGTGCACTTTTTTATTTTCCACTTCAGACTCTTGGTACCTTGAGGACCAGGAAGAGGAGCAGTTTCTCTCATGTCCATTTTGACCCTCTTACAGATGCACTTGGAGGGACTGTTCCATCCCAGTGGTAACAGTGCAATTAGTAATATGCATTACAACTAACTAAAAAAATAGAAAATAAATTAAAACTAACATTAAACTGAGCAGGTAAAGGAAATGTGTAAAATCTGTACACAGATGTTCTGACAAAAAGCTATGTTGAATTGGTCTTACATGCAAGAGATCAGTCATGCCTGCAATGAGCTGAAAGACGTGTCACAGTGATGGCATTTCTCCCATAGTGACATTACAGTTTTCATTGTCACAAGGAGGGTTAGATGAGGTAAAACTATATAGATGATCTCAAAATAACAGGAGATGGACACTTTTTCCTGGGATCAGTTATGTTTTTGGTGGAAAATGAATGGAAAATTTCAATTAATGATAAAAAAATTTGTGTGTGTGTACTGTGTATCTCAAGATATCTCCCTATAGATATACACACCCACACACAAACACGGAGATGATGTATGGGTATGTGGGACTACAACTAAGGCTGATTTTGAGGGTAAAATCAACAAAGATGACAAATGGTTCTAAAGTCAGTCTGTGAGAGTTAGTGCCTAGTCTACAGTGTGTGTTGGGTCTCAGCTGACTGAGGCCCAGAGAGTCATCCCTGGGTGAAATACGCCTGGGTTGAAGACAGCAACATGACCATTTCCACTCTGTTTCCTCATCCTGTGTGATGGATGCAGGTTCTGCCCTGGTCCCTGCCTACTTCCCTGCTCAGCTGCCTTGCAGCCCTGGCTATTCCAAGCGGAGCAGGAGTCCCATGTCTGGTGAAGCTCCTGCTAGTCTGACGTGGAACCCTCAAGTATTTCTCATTAGCCGGTAGATTATCGGAGCTCTTTGTTACTGGCTGAGTCTGTGCTTAGTTAGTAGTCTTTTGAAGGAGACAGCAGAACCTACAACGTGTTTCAAATGTGTTCTGTTGTCTTTTAGTTTTTTCTGGTGACACTCGGTCATTCCCGCTCCACTGTGTTCCAGTTGAAGTCCCAACACGTGGTTCAGTTGCTCTCGTCGTAGGTATTGGAGTGAACCCTTTCGCCACGGGGCACCCGTGACTCTTGGGTGACGTGATTCTCTTGGCCTGTGCCGGGCCAGCCTTCTGGAGGAAATACACAGTTCATCCTCTGGGACACTTCCAGGTGGTTGGCCGCATGCTGGTATGTGCTGTTGCCCCCGAATTTGGGACTCATGTTGTCCAGGAGCCACTTTGAGGGGCTAGAGTCAGAGCCATCCTGAAGGTGGTCATCATCATCTGTGTCAGCATCGATGTACTTGCTGATCGATGCGTCATGGAAGGTGAAGACGGTAGGCATGAGGCTCTCTGGAGACTTGGGTGGGGTTTTGCTACTGGCGGTGGTGTAAACAGACGCCTCGGGGCTCAAGAGGGATCGGTCAGTGAAAGCCAAAGTGTCGGCAAAGGCAGCAGCGGGTATCTGTGCAGAGGACGACTGGCCTGTCTCCCCCCCCCGCAAATTGATCTTGAAGGAACGACTCTTGAGTGGGTTACTGAAGCGTAGCCCGCGAGGGCTGTCAGAGAAAAAGCTGAGCCGTGAGCCTTCCGGTTTGGCATTCATCTCTCGGACCAACTCCAGTTTGGCAGGTTTACTGGTACTGCTGTGACACAACATGGGCTCGTGCTCAAGGGTGGTCTCCAGTGCCGGGTTGGTACTGACACGACCACTGTCGATGGGGCTGTGTGAGAAGCGAGAACTCTCCGGGAAGTCTGCTGCACAGCTGATGAAACTGTCAATGCTGGACATGCTCCTCATGTCCACAATGCCCTCAGGTTTAGTCAGTAAGGGCTCTGCAGGGCCCGGGATGCTACCCATCTCTATTTCATCCCTCTGCTTGGTAGGTGCAGATGATAACGCTCTGTCTTTGCTGTTGAGATTGGGCTGGGACTGGGTTTTGGCCATCTTGTTGTACATCTCTTCCAGCTTCTGCACGTTGAGGTGCTGTGGGCTGGAGGAGCGGGCCTTGTCTATAGAGCTTGTTTCCTTACCTTCCAAAGATTTGGTTGAGCTGGTCTCTGACACCGTACGCTTTGGTGTCCACTTCCAGCGGGATGGGGAAAGGTGGTTGTCCTGCACTTTCTCTTTCCGGCTCACATTCTCCCCGTTTTTGTCCACTACCACATCCATAAGCTCGATGCTCCTGGCAAAAGCATCTTTCATGTTCATAGACACAATGCTGCCATTTCTCTTGGCTCTTTCCAGAGCCTCCCTTCGCTTGATGGCTTTCTCTTGCCTCTTTTGCTCCTTGTAGAACTCAGAAAAGTTGTTAACAATAATTGGGATGGGGAGGGCAATCACCAGAACCCCAGCAATGCAGCATAAACCACCAACAATCTTTCCTAACAGAGTCTTTGGGTAGATATCCCCATAGCCTACTGTCGTCATGGTGATGGTTGCCCACCAGAAAGAAGCGGGGATGCTCTTGAACTTGGTGTCCTCCTCATCTTTCTCGGCAAAGAAAACAAGGCTGGAGAAGATCATAATCCCCATGGCAAGGAAGAGGATGAGCAGCCCCAGCTCATTGTAGCTACGGCGAAGCGTGAACCCTAGCGACTGCAGGCCTGTGGAGTGTCGCGCCAGCTTGAGGATGCGAAGGATGCGCATGATGCGGAAGATCTGCACCACTCTCCGAACATTCTGGAACTGCAGCACACTTTTGTTGGACTCAGTTAGGAAGATAGTGACATAGTAGGGCAGAATGGCAAGCAGGTCAATGACATTCAGGGGCCCTTTAAAGAACTTCCACTTGTTTGGTGACGAGAGGAAACGCAGCAGATACTCCATGGTGAACCAGGCAATGCATACGGCTTCCACATGCGCCAGCTGAGGGTTATCTGTTACTTGGCCAAACTCGTCAGTGTCCTGTAACTCTGGGAGTGTGTTCAGGGACAAGGCAATGGTCGACAGCACGATAAAAAGGATGGATATGATGGCCAAGACCTGTAAAAACAAAAAGCAAAACATAATCTTTCATGTAAGATCTCAGGTGTGATTTCGCAGAAAACTTGTGGACCAGGAAACACAATTCTTTATAATCTTTGCAATGGAAATTTTTTCAGGGTGTCAAAGTTTTAGCATGAGATGTTTCATAATATATATTTTCATGACTAACTGCGTTAAATTCACCCCTTCAAATAACTGTAAGTGGCCTAGAGAAGCACTGGGTTAATGAAGGCTTCATGTCTGTTGTGTCGGGAAATATTATCATTAATTCATGACCCACTTATGAGACAACATGTGCTTCCATTCTCTCAGTATCAGCAGAAGGGCTGGAGCTAAGTGGGCAGAATAGCAGAAACTGACATTTAATGCAGTGAAAGGGTCAAACAGGCCGGGGGATCCAGCATTGGCTATGAGCTTATAAGCAAAGGCTTAGCAACCAAAGGTTTTCCACTACAGTGAAAATGGAAAAGAAAACTGAATTTACTTTTGATGTCTGTGAAGTCAAGAGCTTTTTTTATGGAAAGTGCTTCATCTTGTCCTGATGCTTTATGTCTGAGCTAAATATAAAAAGGTACTTTTTGTAACACACTAAATTATTTCCACCAATTAGCTATCTTGTGTATCTTGTTTGCATGCAAATCCAGCCAACAAAGCAAATAGGGGTGGAAGACAAACAGCCCCTGCTGCTGACTGTCCAACCATAATGTCCTAACACAATTACAGAGCTGTGATGGGACACCGTGCAGGTTAAATTTAATATTTCCTCACATTGTCTCAGCAGACCGCCTTCTTATCATCGGCCAAGCGTCTAGATGCTGTTAAGACAGATGCAGGTCTAAAGTTCCCAAGATTTAGTATTAGAGTGGGTGGCATTAGTGCCACACAGCCCCTGTTTGGCTATTTGGGCGTGGGCTGCACCCCAGCTCAGTCTGTGTGGAGTCCACATGTTCTCCCTGTGTCTGATCAGTACTCTGGTTTCCTCCCTCAGTCCAAACACATGTTTTTCAGTTGAATAGGTGACTCAGAATTGCTCACTACAGCTCCCACCGGTCCTTTTCCCATGTCTCAGATGCTGCTGAGGTTTTCAGAGGGCTGTGAAAATCTTCAGATTGCCCAGGTCCGTGAATCCCCTACTGCTGTAAGAGTCAGAGTGTGTGTGAGTGTGTGTGGGAAGCAAAATCCATTTGTGGAGGAATGTGCTGTATTACACATAGGGATATATGTGAGTCTTTGCATGTGGGTGAGACAGTGGCCATCAGTCCGGTTCCTAAAAGCCTCCTGCTCTATCCTGATGGCTCAAAAACAAAATATCACCCCTGGTGCTCACATTGGATGGCTGAATTACCTGCCTGGAAGGAATGATATGGTGAAACCAGTGGGGTATGGCTGAAAATAATATGGGGTAAGTATAAAGTAATTAATTTCCATCCTGCACTTCAGGGTTCAGGGTTAGTCCTTCAGCATCTACATATTATCCTACTTATACTCCACTTCTCCCAGCACAGCACCTTCCCAGAGTTCCCAGACCCTGAACAACATTCTACTGCAGAACAAAATTATGCTTTAATATTTCTTTCCATGTGAAATTTTAACGCTAAACAATAATACCGAACGCTAGTTGTTGTAAGTCAATATCACATAATATTTTTTGAAGAAGAAAAAATCAAAATATGTCATTTCAAACATAATTGAAAAACATATCAAAGCTTCATTTTGTTGTGTAGTAAAATGCACAGTTTTGTCAGGGTCCTGAGTACCTTTGCAGGGGCAGGAAAGGGGGGTGGTGGTGGGAAGCTGACAGGCTGTGTAACTGTATGCTGTCGATCAGGTGGTTGAAATGCACTTTTGTTCACTCTGAGTTGTACGTTGTTCTGGAAAAAAGTGTGGGAAAGTAAATGCAGTTCAGTCTCTACTGATCCTACTTGGTCCTGCTGACATGCGCCAAGGTCCAGTGGTTTAGATGTGAGTGTCTGCTGTCGATCCAGCTGCGGTCATTCCAGGGAACAGTCATTACGCCAGAGGTTGGCCCTCATTGGCCATCATAAATCCTGCCAGGCAGCTGAGGCCATGACAAGAAGGTTCAGCCCATAAGCTATGAGTCAAATCCCACCGAAGAGTTTACCGACCAACCAATTGAATGGAAGAAGTGAGTTATAAAGAAGCTTCCTCAGGTGTCCAGATTTAAACTTATGTTGTGAACACACAGCACAAGTAAGACCACTTCCCTTAAAGGATGCCAACTATCCTTATATTTTAAGGATTTAATTTAAAAAAACAGGAAGTATGACACTGTTCACAAAGTCTGTGTATTTGAGTAAACATGTAAACCTGAGAGACCTTTTTACAGATATAATTCCACTTTTTCCTCCTCAGTTGTAGTAGCTGCTGCGAAGCTATTTAACCCTGACCGGGGTCCCAGCAGTGGCCAGCAGGAGATGCTGTCATCCGCAGGGCCCCCTACACCACATTACAGTGAGCAGCTGCTTAATACACATTTACAAAATTATTTAAAGTTTCTGTTGACTGAAAATGACTGTTTGTTAGGCTTCCGGACAGTTTAACATGGCCAGCTGTGGCTTGGCCTTGTATGAACATCCAGGTTGAGAGCAGCTGGGCCACTGGGCCACGGAGGCCGTGCTGCCTGTGTTTACGTTCCAAGCCCAGCCAGTGTGACTCCACTAGGTTCTAAAGACAGACATCAGAACTAACTTTTACTGGAAAAGGAACTCATTGGCAACATGTCCACCGAAGAGTCCTGGAGGCAGTGTTGCACGTTCCTATTTTATGTTTAGTCTTTTAGCTGATGTCTTTTAGCTGCACCGGGGGGGTTGTGAGCCGAAGTCTTTCAAAGACAGTGGCTCTAAGGTGGGATCTGCTGTAGCACCACTCAGGCTGTCAGTGTCCAGGAGGGGAAGAAACAGAAATATTATTGTTTACCGCTGACACAGAGGGAAAATTGGCAGTTGGATGTACAGTAACACAAACCTGATTCTGTTGCATTTCTGTGTTTGAAATTGAAACAGTTTGAACATGCAGAATAAGCCTTAGTTTGTGGAAAGGGTTGACTATGAACAATCCTCAAATCCTGCCGCTTGGGATAAAAATTTGTTTGCTCGTGTAAATCAGAAAAATGACAGGCATGTATGGAATGCATTTGTATGTAAAAGTAGGCGTGTTTGTACTGAGCTGCCTTTTATGACCACCAGCAGCTGAAGGTCATGGAGGACAAGCAGAGAATGAGGGGAGCAGGAGGTACTGTGGTTACAGATCCTGTCAACCCAGGTATGGATCTCAGCTCCTACTGTGGTGCCATCTATTCAGGGAGTTACCCTGAATTAATATTGTAAAAATTTCCCAGATCTACAAATGGGAAACCACTGTGCATTGCCTTCTGGAAAAGCGTGAGCCTAGTAAGTAAACACGGCCTGAAACCAGCCTTGTGTGTATTGATGTAAATAGTCTGTTTTGCCTATTTATGTCATTTGCGTGAACTGAAACTGTGCCCAGTTTCCCTTGACGCAGCCCGAAAATCGCAGCAGTCAATCCGTCGCCTGCAACTTGCTGCTCCGGGGGGGGTCTGTACTGCAGCCAGTCAGGTCATAAAGGAGGTGCTGATGCGCAGGGACCGCACCAGCATACTCCTCTTCACCCCGCTCTGGACAACTGCCCTCATCCAACAGATGTGACTGAGCAGAATACAGACTGTCCTGTGTCGCCCCCGCAGAAACACCGGGTGTCCTGCAACAATTCCTCAGCTTCATTTTATGACCCTGGCTCCACAATAGATATAAAATCTTCTTGGAGATCGAGGGTCAGAAGTGCCGCACAGATAAAAGTGAGAAGGTGGAGGCTTCCCTCTTTCACTAAACAGGACTTTTTTTCTGGAAACCTTCCTGTTTACCTGCCCCTTTGGGTAAGAGCACGGAGGACAGCTGGCAACAGGGAACAGCTTCCTGTTTCAAGGTTCCACCTGTACAAACACTGACCCTCCCAGAGTCGCTCCGGGTCCAGGCAAAGGAACATGTTGCTTAACCACAAGCTCAAGCCAGCAGCCCTCCTCAGTGCACCTTCCAGTCCTATAGTCTACACAATCACAACACAATGCAGTAGAAAACAGTGCAAAAAATACATCAGTATTTCAGTTCTCGGCTTCAGGATTTCCCAGAGAAATGGATGTGGAGGCACGGCAGGTTAAACTGGTGCCTCAAAGCTCCTCGGCTGTTCACCTGGTACAAGGTTTGCTCATTAGCATGGCCTACCCTTTACACCCCTTAAACATGCACAGAAGAAGGTGCTGGAAAATGTCGATCTCCTCCTTGCCTGGAAACCATGCCAGTGGGCGCCTATGAGTAGAATTTGACTCAACGGCACTTACACGCACGTATTAATACCTGGATTGGTACCCAAGTTGAAAATCCCAGCATAATGAGTTCTACCTGAGTGAAGCTGAAGTGCATGAGATAAATACAGGAAAAGGGTGTGAGTGCAAGTGAGACACCAGGGGGCAGCACTGCACCCAGCATCTGTGTTCTCAGTGGTTGCCTCGTGTGGCCCGGGTTCAAACGCAGTTTGTCATTCCGCTAATTTTTGTCCCCCAGTAACAGTTCATTACAGTAACAGCCATTACAGTCGCTACATTTTACTGTTTCTTCTATTTTATATTTTTTTCATTTTTTAATTTTTACATAAATCCGACAAAATTTCGTTCCTGTTGCTACTTATAAGAAGGAAGGAAACATGATGCATAAAACTGAATAAAAAAGTTACTGCATATAGACATAGAAATGCTTACCAATGACCCCATGAATAATCGGTATACATGGGTAAATCAATGGAAGCTGCTTTGGGAGAAAGTGGCAACTAAATGTAAACATATTGCCATTTTTGATAGTTTGAACTTGCTTTATCCAGCTGTTCACTGACCCTTAATTTTATCCCACCAGGGTTGGGTGTTGGGGGCTTCAGCAGCATTTTTCTTGGCAGCCATGAATCACAGACTGACCTTTCTGTATTTCTATGTGTCTTTTGCACCTTTTCCTAGCAACTGACCCTAGCAGGTGAGATAAATAAGGAGAGTAAGGAGAGGCAGAGGGTGAAGGCGAGGGACTTGATCTAGTACAGCCCTCCAGAGTAAAGCATGGAACTTTTTTGTCTGTGTGGTGCGGATTTCTTCGTCCTCGGGAGAGAGATGGGAGAGATGGGACGAAAGAATTTATGACAAAAGCCGGCTGCTGGGGGGCTGGGAACAGCAGCAGAAAATTAGGCCCAGCGGTCTGACCATCACCTGCGGCTGAGGACAGGAAAGGATGAATGTAATAGGATTGTAACTCTATTTAAAACTCGCTTAGGGCAGGAAGTTTATTTCTTTCTACACGCCGGCCTGTCTGAAAGCGGCACGAGGGTGGAACTGATGCCCCAGCAGGGGGAAACCCTGTTCTCTCAGCTCGAATGATGCAGCTTTCTGTACAGCAGCTGTGCCTGAATGGGTTTATAATCTTATTACACACGTTGCTGCAGTGGCATCCTGATAAACCTGTTTTTATTTGTTGTTTATGTGCACCACCTCTCCTTGAACGCTGGAAGGCCTTCACTAATTCTGGATTAGTGAAGGCCTTTTAACCTTTTTACTTGATTCCACACAGTGATGAAACCTCACAGACTGACTTGATATGACTCAGAGAGGAATTCTCATCTTGAGCATAGATTGTAGCCAGTAGATAGCAGCTGGTTACTGCAGCCCTGGTGTCTTCCCTGGGACTCGCCACACCTGTAGCTGCATGTAATGCTGATAGGAAATACAGAGGTGAAGGTACCTACTGCTGGATAAAAAATAAATTGTTTGCTCCTGTAAATGAGAATCTGAACATTGTTGGTCAATTCAGAGACAAGGAGAGAAGTGGGTCTGAAATGGAGGGGATGTGAGATCCTTCTTCAATGTTGAAAGGGATTCAGTATCTCTGAGGGAGAAAGACTGCATCCCCTTTATCCATCTTCACCCATCCAACCCCCCCATCCCGCCTCCATCCTCTCCGCCGCAACCTGGCTCTTCCCTCAGCCTGATCATTAGCACCTCAAAAAGATGTGGCTGGCAGCACCACTCGAAAAATGCATTATGGTCAGAGTGGAGGGGTGATGGAGGGAGAGGTGGGGGGTCATGTTTCTGGAAGAGATGGACGTGCCACCTTTCCAAACACGAGGTGTGCAGGAAAAACACACTCAGCATCACTGCAGATCTGCACTGATGGCAACAAAAGGTAACGTGCCAACGCCCGCCCCTCATCTTTACTTTCTTCCCGACTCCATCTTTTCACCTATCACAGTTATTATTCCACCCCTTAATTATTCATCTTTCTAATATCACAAGTGAGATTGATAAACGACTCCCATGAATGATGCATCTGTAGGATGTAACTGTCCCCAGATTGCTCAGGTGAGCCATGTCATGATCAATCTCATCCTTCTCTCAGCCTCCTTCTGCAGTTGTCTTCCTAAGTTGGAGGTCCTGGAGCTGCATGAGCCCTTTGCTCCTTCTTCTGCTCAACCTTGGTAAGAGCCCAATGAGGACTGGCTCCTTCTATACATGTGCACGGTACAGTCTCTGGGAAGCAGCTGGAGGAGGGTCCTCTCTCAGGAGGTGCTATGTCATGTTGGGGGTGGGAAGGAGTCAGTAAACCTGAAGCTGGAGGATGGCGTGTAGTGCAGAAGGTAGACACTGAGGAGCTGGCGGTACATATCAAACAGAAGGCAGTGTGTAGTGTCAGTATTATTCACTCCCTCTTGGAATTTACCCTCCAATAGAGCTGGGCCCCTTATCAAGGCAGGGATGCAAAGGAGCATCACTGGAGATCATTGCTGAGCTTAGCTCATTCTGCACATTTTCACTGGATGACTCAGAATATCCCGTGTTTAACCCGGGGAGGCCATGGATCCCATTTTCAGTGACGGGGTTTTTTTGAGGTATTACGGTCTTGGTGCTCCCCTCGGGCTGGATTACTCCATAAAGAAATGCTTCAAGGTCAGGGCAATATCGTGGGCGGCAGTGGGATCGATTAGCTATCTGAAGGAGTCCCTTCACGGAAATGGACCTGGCGCACAGTTTCACCTTCTCACACTGTGGTACTTACTCCCCTCAAACGCTGAAATATGGAACTCAGGAGAGCCACAATAGCAAATAGCACAAAGGTTGGGCTACAGCAGTCAGTACTTCATGCCCTGCAACTCCCAGGACTATAGTTCCTGAAAAAGGACATATTTATGGTACTCATCAATACTCTGAACATGCTTGCTGGATAACTGTTTGTTTTTATGAGGCCTCTTGTTGAATGAACCCTATCCAAGGTCTCACCCCCCTGACTTTGGACCACAGAGACCCTGAATTGGACGAGTGGAATAATTTAATTAGGAACCATCAGGAAATGAGGCTCCATGTCTTCCCAGCTCTTCTGCCACATTTTCCAGAGATACAGGACACTTGTGGGTGGCTTGCTTTCACTCTGCTTCCCAGTTCCTCCCACTTGACTACTGCCCAGGTATTCTTAAACTTCTGACTGATGCCGTGTATTAGTGATCAGCAGCTATGAGTTATGGAAGCTTAACTAACTGAAAACAAAAGTGTTTCATCCAATAAAATTCCAAACTAAAACTGAGTTCATATTTTGTGGCTGGAATATATTTCTATGTTTTTCACTAGACTGAAGCCACTGGTGAGCAGGTGATGCTACTATGGAGAACACCTGTACCACAACATGTGGGGTTTCATTGCCTCGACACCGGGAAACCAGCAGATGTAACACTTTCCATGAGTGGTAGAAAATCAGAGCTACACTGACAGGATGTAGTGAAGCAAAGTCGGCACGAAGGGTTGTTGTCCAGTGGGCGTCTGAGTGGATCTGGCACATGAAGGGAACTGAAGGCATTTACCGTCCTCTTTTGAGGGGTGTCTGGAGAAGCTAGAGGCCCACAGCTTTGCCTGTCATGGTGGCTCTGTCCAAAGGTTGCTGGTGCCACCTGTGCCGACAGACCTGCCAGCTCCCCGACCGTGATTATTTCCCGGAATCCCAGCAGATGGCTGTCTGGGGTGCAGAAGGGCTGGGAACTCCCTGCTTGTGGAAACTGCAATCCCATCAAACTGACACTCCTGGGAGGGGATGCCCTGTGCCAGCCTTTGAACTCCCACTGCAACTTGACCAGGATTAGAGGCTAATCTCATGCGGATTTGCTAATGATCAGCACATGGGGTTAGAGGCAGGGTTTCTATGTGACTGAGCACAGTACGGTTGAACAAATGCTGAATAACATTTATTCACTTAGGGGGAGTCTTATCTAAAACAACATGCCTCTCGGAGTAAACAGAAAGTGAATTTCACCCACAGACGTTATGCTGCCGCCATGAAACTATGCTGAGCAAAAAATGAAAACAATAGCCAAATTTACCCAACTCTTTCTGACATTCTTCATGGTTCCTCCTGCAGAGATGACTAAGACCTGTCCCTAGCAGCGAACTGCTGGTCTCTGTGGCCAACAAGTCAGACCACAGCGCATAGCTGTTGTTGACTCGAAAGGCATTGTGTCCTCATTTTTCTGCATTTCATAGCTGACCCTCTGCTCAAAAATGACAGTGATTTTGCATTTGAGGGACTGTAAGAGTCTCCAGAGTGGTTGAACCTGCACCTCTCTGCTGTCAATTTGGCGATTGGCTTCATGGACATGTGTCTGGCATGAGGGAACAAAATAGTCCTGGATGGAGTGATGAAGAAACAATGGGGCAGCTCATACGCAGCTCAAGTGTGTAATAGTAGTGGGTGCAACAGCATAGAAAATCCAAAAAAATCACAGCTGTATATAAGCATCTGGCAAGTGGCCTGTTTCCATGACTTGTTAGCTGTGTTTGTAACCCCCCCTTTCCTTTTGTTCATGGCAGCAGGCCACTGTTGCCTTCGAACTGCCACTAAGCACTGCGGTCCACTTCCGTTTCTCACGGCTCAAACACAACTCCCCACGGCTGGCGACCCCTGCAGACACGCTTTCCTCCATTGCCACGGAGCTGTGAGCACATAATTACGAGACAGAACGGTTTCGTCTGCAGCTGGCTGCTGCTCGTTGTCGTCATGGCAATGCAGTCCCTTCATTGCTAGGCAGATGGTCCGTGGTCCATCTGACAGTCCCTCTGTCTCTTTCTGTCCCTCTGCTCTCTACAGCTCACCACCTGTCCCCATCCACCCCGTCCTGAAGCTGGCCTTTGTACACAGGAACCCAAGTCGACACCACAATCTTGCGCTACTTGTCAAGCTGCAGATAAAAGTTTTCGCTCAGATGTCTGGTGTGTCAAAATAAACCTGAAAAGAACCTTTGTGTGTGATGGAGCAGATTGCAGCAGTACTGACGTTATAGCATGTGCAATTGCACATGTACAGACTTGCAGGGCGTCACTCAATGGCGAGATATGCGGTGTCGCCACAGACAGAGGGTAAACACGGAACCAGGAAACTCGCCTGCGTCAGGATGGTGAGCCCCATTCCAAGGGCTGCTATGGTGACAGCTGACATACACAGGCAGAACAAATACTCTGTGTCATGCTTTGACCCCGATTTCACAACGCCGATTCAAGATGGAAACATTGCCGCATTCGGAGAAGAAACCACAGAGAGGTGACACAGCAGCTGGGATCAGTGTGAGGCACAAGTTTAACACACTGACTACACGTTGGTAATGTCACTCACAGAATGTGAAACAGCAGTAAACATCAGCACTCATAGCTCACGACTGAATCTGGGTGATCAGATTGTTTGTTTGTTAGTTCAGATGTGCTTTAGATGCTCTCCTTTCTGAAATTATTATTATTATTATTATTATTATTATTATTATTATTATTATCATCATTCATACTTGTTCTTTACTTTTTTTGGTTTCTTATATATACCTTTATGTTCTCCCCATGTTCATCTTCAGTTTCCTACCACAATCCAAAACAATGTGTTTCAGATGAATTTGTGACTTAATATTATTAACAACAACAAAAATAATAGTAATCACATGGGATGTTATTACGGAGATCAAAACGGAGACATTCCACACAGCGAATGTAGAAACACAGCGAACATGAAGCTGTTAGTAAATGATGCCCTTTATGGGCTCGTGCAGCTGTGCATTGCTGGGCAGAGTAGTAAAGGAACAAGCTGCTGCTGACATGTTAACTTAGAATTTCTTATTCCTTGCAGATGAATTTGTGGTGCTGCATCACAGCTCTGTGTTACAGCGGGGCGTTTGTCGCACACACCGGGCTTTACCTATGGGTCCCTTTGGAGAGAAGCGTTTGCTAGAGAAATAAAAGATGGAAGTAGAAGTGTACAACAGTGAGACAATAACACACCTGTCTAATAGGGCACCTAACACTGTGCCCAAGTGAAGGGGTTGTTACCTGTGGGGCCACGGCCTTCACAAACAGCCCCGCTCCTCCTTAGAAAATGCTAAAACGGAGTTTGGTTGGACTACGATATGTGACAGCAGCAATGATAGACAAATTAGCACCTTGTTAAGATTTAACAGGGCAGTTGCATCCTGGGTAAGTGAACCCAAAGGGTTTCCGAGAGCTTTGGGTCATGCCCTGGCACACAGAACAAGCAAGTACTCGACAAGGCCCATTTACAGCCTCAACTGGCTCAACAAAGCCCACCTCCAGCACCTTGACTCACCCCCCTGCACACACGCCTTCCATGCCCCCCATGGCCCCTGTGCCAGCTGTACTACATACGCTGCCTGAATATTTCATCACCCGAACAAAGCGCATCTCGTCTGCACCATACTTTTCAGCTCAATAATTCATCGTTGGGAGATAATAGCAGGGCTGTGAATCCAGAGCTTGGTGTCTATATTTAAAGTCTGTCCCTTCCTGCGTGGGAGTATAAATAGAAAGGAAAGTCTTTCCCACCTCAGAGGGTTTTTCATGACCCCAGAGACAAAAAACTCACTCCTTGCTCACGTCTTGTGCGCTCTACTGTGTGGAAAAGTATTTGCGCAAAATGTGTCCTCAACACCTCTGCCAGCAGGTGGACTCTGGTTTGGGACAGAAAGGGCAGCAATGTGGGCAGCAGCCAGAGTAGCAGTTAAATCAGTATCAGAATGGGCCCTGCTGTTGAACCCTTACAGAAGGTACTTAGCTTGAATAGCTTGAATGGCTCCTGCAAAATACACATTTACCATAGCTGATGCTTTGCTCCAAAGTGACCTAAGATGTTAAATTGCAGTTTTACTGTTTAAATTCAGGGTAAGTACCTTGATCAAGGGCACTATAGTAGGCGTGGGATTCAAACCTGAGATTTTCAAGTCCATTGGCTCTAACCCACTACATCTCGTATTGTTAAGTGGTGTCGAGGTGATGTCACTCGCCCCCACTTGTGTTCTGTCTTCAGCCAGATGGCAAATATTTGATGAAGGGGCATGTATAGCTGCTGTTATTTCACCAGTCCCTCTCATTGCAGGTCTTCCTCTTTTCCCTTGACCTTCAACCTTCCCAAAGATCTTTCTCTTCCTCTCCGTGATGTGTCCAAAGTATGAAAGTTGACGCCATGCCAAGTAACGACACTGATTTTGTGGTCAGTTCACGCTACATGCAGCCATTGGTCCAAGCAGCCTGAAGTTGTCAACTATTTGTATTTCTTCTCCATCAAGAGTGAACTTATCCACTAAACCAGCTATCAGGATCTTTGTCTTCTTCACATTTAGACACAATTCCATTCTAAGACTGTCTTCTTTCATCCTGAAAGCAAGTGTTTCAGGTCATCTTTGCTCTCAGCCAGCATTGTACGTTCATCAGCATAGCGACGGCAGTTGGTGCCCGTTGGTGGGTCTTCCTCCAGTTTTCAGACCACTGCTTTCCTCTTCTCCTATGACTTGTGTGTAAAAATCACACAAGCATGGAAACTTCCACACCTTCTTCTTATTCCATTTGATGGTGTTGCTCCTTCATGTAGAAGTTGTACATCAGAACTATTTACCCATAATGTGGTCCAGAATTTCTCTGTTTTACATAGTCAAAGGCCTTCCTGTAGTCAATGAAACACGTGTTGATATCTTACAGATATTCTTTTGCCTTTTCAAAGATCTATCTCACATCTGGCATCTTGTACCTTGTTCCTCACCTGCTTCAAGTAGGGCTGTGGCCTTCATCGAATGACCTTGAGTAGGATCTTGCCAGTGTGCGGGACCAGAGCCACCGTGCGAGAATGGTCAGATCAACTTTCTTCAGGAGTTGCCCGCATATAAAACAGTAAAAGTCAGCAGTAAACTACATTAGAAATGAGTAAAATTCAGACATATTCACACAATCATTAGGCTCACTGGGTAGTTGGGTGTCAAGTCCATGAGCGGCAAGAATTTTTGGACCTTAATCAGATGTCAGTTACAGGTGATCTGTGTCCATTTGGTTATCTCCTCTATCACAGATAGATGTGTGCGTATGAATGGACCTCCTGAGTGTGTTAGCGTTGGACTGCTTCATTTTTTCAAGTGTGTATTAATGTTAGGTATTGCTTTAACTCATTCATCTTCCAACCACCTCACATCACAACATTAGGTTTGTATTCTAAACTATTCACAATAATTTACCTATTTGTACAGCTGGGTGATTTTTACCGCATCAAATCAGGGTAAGTGCCATGCCTATGGTTTACAACCTGGGCCTTTGGTTGCAAGGCTGTAGAACTAACCGCTAACCTGTGATCCGTGCAGATGTGTCAGTGAGGTCTGTGCAGCAGTGTGTGAGGTGTGTGTGAGTGCTCGGAGCTGTGTCTGCGCTGTCAGATTAAAAAACAACCTTAAGAGATGACCCATTTTCCCTGAAACACTCAATGAAAATTTGAAAAGCAACTTTTTAAATAATTACCAGCCATGGAGGGCACCCGATATGAAGAAGGGGGGGGGGCAGACGCAGAGGCGTCTCTCGCCATGACGACTTCCTCGGCGAGGTTTGACGTGAAAACAAAAAAAGCTCTTTAATGTTTACTCGGGCTCATGGCCGACACTGCGAGGGATGCTGTAGGCTTGGAAGGAAATCACAAAGTGACAAGAAGAGCACGAAAAAGGAATAACTCGGACAGAACCATGGTCTGGCATTTACACCACAACGTTTAGAAGGAAATAACCTTTAGAGATGAACAGCCATTCTTGGCAGAGACAACAAAAATGTGAGAAGGGATTCTGTATTTTTTCCTTTTCTGTTTTTTGCTACAGGTGGCACTTATGAGAAAACCAGTCCTTTTCCTTGGCAGCCTCTCGCTAAGGAGACAATGAAAAAAGGATCAGTTTACATGGAATATTCTAGTAAATATTTCTGGTAACATTAGAGCGGTTCTGCTGCACTGCCCATCTGCTGTCACAACAGTGACTCTTTAGGAAGGAACCCCTGCAAGGTATGTGTTAAATGCAATGTTTGGAGGGGAGGGTCCAGCTCACCGCCAAGGTTGAGGTCCAGATGTTAGCAGTTGCTCCACAGCAGGTGCCATGTAGCCAAGTGGAGGGTTACCGTGGTGTCACCACATCGTGCCCAATTTTAACTGACATCGCCTGGGTCAGTCTGAGCTGCAATGGGCAGTTTTGTCACACACTCCAGTGGCGTGGTTATTGCTTGACTAAGTTTGGACACCATGCCTCCAAAGCCAGAGGTGGGCGATGAACACAACATCCTGTGGATGATGACCTGTTCTCCTCTACACTTTAGCGAGCAGGGCCAGCACTGTCCAGTCAACATCAACCCACAGTGACCCATTTGCCACCAGCCCACCTGTCTTTGGACCACCAGCCACCACATCTTTGGACTATGGTAGGAAACCCAAGCAAACACAGAGAGAACATAGAAACTCCCACCTCCAAATCCAGAGCCCAGGAGCTGCGAGGCATCAGCATTAACCCCCAAACCTAGCATGACACATTTTAGATGTTCTAATGTTTTCATATGAACTGAATGAGAAGGATATTTGTGTGTGTGTGGGGTGTAATAATTCCCATGATCTTAAGGTGCAGAAAGCTGGACTATATGGAGATATGGATCTTCTTTCAATAAATAAATGAGTCATTTTGTGCACTGTGGTCACTTAAATTACACTTGAAGATATGAGTGAAAAAAGGAAAACACACACACATACACACACGTTGTGTTCCTGGGAAGACAGCTGAGTGTCTGCATCACAGAGCTGAAGTGTTGCTATGGTGACGCGGAGCTGCTTTTTTGGGACTGCCAAGATGAAGGCATTCGCAAAGACAAAACAACATCAAACCGGAGGGAAGACGGAAAAGAGGGAGGGAGGGATGACATCAGTCTCCTTCTTTCTTCTTTTCTCATCTGCTCCCTCTTAGCAGAGGTCGGCAGGTTCTGAGGGGGCAGAGGTTCAAACAGCAGGGGTTTGGTTCTGTACCCTTGCTGAAAACCTTTTTTTCATACAACTTGGACATATAAAGGTGCAACAAAGGGAAACCTGGTGTGGATCCTGACGATGGAGATGCTATCGGGGTTTGACTGCTGACCACCACTCCACCTCTGTGAAGGAACTATGAAGGACCGGATGTTTAAGGTCCTTCCTCCAAACTGCCTTTTCCTAAGTGCTTGAAACTTGGACTTGCAAAAAAGCAGATTTAATTTCCCCCTCAAACCAGCCCTCAGTCTAAATAATTAATACTGGCAGTTCAGGCCGAACCTGAAACTCCTTCTATCCTCCAGAACAGTTGAAGGGACGAAGAAAAAGCAGCTTGCAGAAAATCGCCCTCCATGAATTTAAGCTGTCAGCAACATAGCCCCCAAAGCTTGCCCTGGTCGTCACACCTCTGCTAGGTGGTCTGTACCTGAATGTGGTATGATGCTCACCCCCTGCCTGCACTTACAGACGGTAGCCAAGAGATACACACATCTTTTGAATGGTGAGAGAAAAAGCAAGGGAGGGAGGGAGAGAGAGAGAGAGATGTTGGGAAAAGTGGTGAGAAAGAGAAACAAATACTGTTTAATGTTTCATAATTTAACAGCAGCAAAATCAAATCGGGGACAGAGAGAGTGAGCAAGCAGGCATTCGGACGGGTGGTTCACCTGCACCTCACTGCCACTCGTGTATTCTGCGGTTGCAGGGCTTAAAGTGGAATCCCTTCTCTTAGGGCATATAAACACAACGTCAGAGGGCGCGTGACAGTCCACATGCCGCCCCCATCCATCACGCTTCGAGTAAACAGGCTGTCAGTCAGGAATCCTGCTCCAAGACGTCCCCTTCCTTACATGGAGAGCCCCAGCCCAGGTGGAGCGCCTGCCCCCACGGTGAAGAGACACACACATGCACGGACACACAAATACACACTCGGCTGAACGGTCGATGACCTGCGGTCCAGACTGGTCACGCTGAAGGAACGATGAATTGGTTGGCAGTTCCACCCTAGCTTGAACCGCTGGGTCGGCCGGTCTGCTGCACAAGCGGGGGGCCGTGCCATGTTTACAAACCGCATGGCGGCAGCAGTGCAGCAAGTGGACCGGCATTCACCATATGCTTCCTGACAGGGAACACACACAGCTACGATGCAGGCCTCTGTCTTTTCACCATCCCGGCTGAGGGAAGCAAGACAGACAAGGCTGCGCAAGACTTATAAGGTGTGGGGAGATAGCGGTGTTTTGCTTAAGGGGCTGAACTGGTGGGGAAAGGTTCCTGTTTAAAATCCAAGTATGAGAACCACTGTTGCTACACAACCCTGACCAACTGTCATTTGATTTAGTCATTCCCAAAGTGATTTACCACGCCAGGTTTTTACACTTACAATGATTTACCCCTTTATACAACTGTGTTATCTTCCACTACATGAATTTAGGGTGAGCACCTTTTTCCAAGGAGTTGGGATTCAAACCCATGTCCTTTCTAGCGGCCCTCTATGAAAACGACCCCAGTGCCTGGAGGTGTCGGGCACATTGGGGTCTTTGGGGGGACACGTATGCAAGGAAAAGGCCTCTCACATACATTTGCATTTATTCATTCAACAGATTCTTCTCTTGAAAGCAACATGTAACTCAGACTAAACACAAGTGTTTTTCACCACCAGATGAAGAGTTAGAGACGTGCAGCTGTCAAAGCACAAGACGTCCGTTTAACACTGTAGACTGACCCGTAGCTGCCTACAGAACCGCGAGGGAGCACAAGTATGGCACATATATTCCAGCCGCCCAAAAATGTATGTCGTGTTACATTAAGCCAAAGTCACAGATGCTGGTCCTTGAGGTCCAAGATGAGGTCAGTTCAGCCATTCAACCCCTTTTCCCCCAAGACAGAACCAATACGTCACCAGACCTTCCCATCTCCGCCTGAGTGCGCTTCCTCCACTCACATTCTCAGGATATTTACTTCACAGGAGTCCAACTAATATTTATTAGCATTTTTTTCCACCTAAGGATTTCCGGTAACAGCACATTCCTTAAAAGTGCATTAGCAGTGGGTGAGCAGAGATGGAGAGCTGCAGCTTGCTGGCCCTGGCCCTTGCTGTCCTGTGGTTAAATATTAGTTCAGTTCATTTGTTTAATTCACATCTTCCATGTCTGCCAAGGCCAAACAGGTCATTTACTCTGTCATAGCCACAGATGAGGCTGGATATTTACGCACGATCAATGTCTTGCCATCTGCGTTACAATCACATTAACTCCGGTTGGAAAACAAGAGCTGGCAAGACGGGGACATAATTAAACGCTCCAGGTAATTTACAGTAATTTAATAATGTACAGATTGTCAAGTGTGATTCTGTAAATGTGTTCTCTTCGAATATGAACTTACACCCTACTGCATTTCAGTACAATTTTTCAAACATATTAATGCAACATGTAATTAGTAGAATCGTCAGTGATTAGAACAGAATTGAACTCCATACATTTATTCCTCATGTTGTGAACATGGATTAGGCACCAATGTGTAATGATTTTCCCCACATTTTGGTGCCTGCACCCATTTCCAGCACCAACACTTAGTTACCGAGGAATAAATAGAAAATTTAAAGTGATTACATCTTGAATTACCTTGTGTTGTCAGTTATTCCTTTATTGTGGGCAGTGTGCTTGGCTGGGGTACCCGAGTAGAGAGTAAGTCACTAGTGGTTTTACTGCGGTCCTCCTGGTGGCCCGCACATCCAGTGTCTGTGCGAGGTTCTCATGGACACGTTCAATGTGAGAAAAACTCAGTGAAACCCTGTGATCTTGAGCCACCATGGAGCTGCAGAAGCTCTTGAAGGAGAAATATTCCTTCTAAAGCTGCATTGTGGAAAGAAGGTGTAATATGCACATGTTTGGTTTCCATGCAGTTCTGGGAAATAAAGAAGAGAAGGAATATCTACAGAGATGTAGAGTGTTTGTTATGAGAAGCCAAGTCCTTGGTAACAATTTCATGTCAATGGCCAGAGTTCCCCTCCAATTATGGGCTTCATGGTGGGCCTCCTTCTCTGGTTCCTAATTTTGGCAGTGGCCTTAATGTCACTTCCCATTTCCAGGCACCAGCTGAGGTTTGCAGGGTTTACACAACTGAACTTGTGTCCAGAAGGTTCCATGTTCTAGGTAAGGTCTTTTAAAATATCCATCTGTATAGGTAGTGTGACCAGGCGAAACAGTAACGGAGCATTTAGTGGCTTGTTTTAGAGGACCTGGGCTGTAAGTCTGGATTTGGGTCCGTGTCTGGCACATCTGTAGAGCTTGAATGTTTCTCCTTGGTTTTGGTTTTGTGTGAACTTTACTCCATGTTCTCTGGTTTCTACCCACAGTCCAAACTATTTCCGGTCACTTGATGACTGTAAATTACCCTGGGGTTTGTGTGTTAAGTTGCACTGCACTAGACTGCAGGGAGTTTAGTGCAGTGCGTTATACTGTAAGTCACCGTTAATGATGGTACCAGTTAATTATCATTTTATGACATTTTGGAGGAAAGTCTCAAATTAAAATTTACAAAAACTAGGACTGTGAGCAACACCACTGCCTCATGGTGGCCAAGCTGGTTGGGTGTGAGTTCAGATTCGACTCAAGTTGCGTGGAGTTTGCATGTTCTTCACGTGTCTATGTGGGTTTCCGCTGGGTGCTCTGGTTTCCTCCCACAGTCCAAAAACATGTTTCAGGTGCATCTCTAAATTGTCTGCAGTGTGTGAATGTGTATGTAGCCACCCTGCAATCCAAAAGTGACAGATGCTTTTTCTGCATGTAAACTAGTGTTCCAGCAAGATGTTATTTCAAAGCCTGGTGCTTAGTGATTCCAGGATGGACTCTGGACCACCATTACCCTGACCCAGATAAAGGGGTTATTGATGATGGATGGATACTAAAAGTCAGAATAGTATTAGGAAAGCATCAACCCCGATATTACTGTCCTCATCCCGATATCCGCGGGGAGAACCAGTCATAGTCATTCTATCACCATGGTGACAACATTACGCCATTAAGGGAAGCCCAAGAGACCAGAGAAGTCAACGTCCCCAAGTTTAATGTAGAGAGAAGCCTTTATTCTTTCACCATCTCTCTTTCTTCAAGGATACTTTAAAGGGTGTAAATAAGCCTTGTGTTCAGAGGTGGACCCCCGATTACCCCATGGAACAACCCTTTGGAAGCCACTACTAAGTCTTTGCAGCGACATCTTACAGCTGGGGATGCTGTGGAACCCTGTCCTGCCCCCTGTGACTCTACAGTATGATCAAGGGAAATGCAGCACAGCATGGCTGGGACCACACTTAACACAGCGGGGAGACGGCCAGTTGCGTCAGTTCATGAAGCCCAATATCAGATCAATATCGCTATTTATCTGATGCTGCGAGCAGTATTTGTCTAAGCAGCGATATTTAAGAGCCTGATCTGAGTCAGCAGTGTTTATTTATGGCCACTATATTTTTGGCTACAACTGCTGCTATAGCTGAGCAGCAGAGGGAAAGGAAAAAGGGGGAGGATCATGACGATTGTGATGGAAAGGTGCTGGTTTGTGCTGGAGGAGGTGGACTGGGAAAGAGAAAGTGAAGACATGCTCCACTAAGTGCACCTGTACCCTACTGCGGTCACTGGGTGTTTAAGTGGGCTGTGTAGGCTTAGAGAGGAAAGTACCCCCCAGACCCGGCCCAGCGTTGGCCCACTTAAGCTGTTGGGGCGGATGGGCTGCTTTGGGAAGATAGAAGAACTCTGGGTACATCTGTAAAGGAGAGCAAAGGTTTAAAGAGGAAGACCTTCCTAAGGTGGAGTCATTCTAGTGTCAGATGGGGCTACAGTGTGAGGATCTTCTCTCCTCGCAGCAGAATCCTGGCTGGTCACATGGGCAGATCCCAGGAAAAACCCTGCCCGACATTTACTGTATCATACCTGTCTCTGTGAACCTACAACTTTATCCACTGCAGCACAGTCCACTCCACACGCACTGTGCTTGCACTGAAGTGCTCTATTAATACGCTGCAGTAATGACCTCGTTCTTTAAGTGCCACTTCTCAAGAACACTCACTGCACCAATCCAGGTATTACTGTATACAGGTGTCACCCTGCCGGACCCCCCCTCGACTCGGACAGCTGAAGCATTTCTTTGCATTTAGAGAGCCAGATTTTGATTTTGTTCGTATATAATATGTTGATTGTTATGCAGGGTTGAGCTGAATGCTTTTTTAGGATGACAGTGTTGGATATACAGGTATCCCTCAAGGTACGAGTGTCTGAGTTTTCGCTTAACCCCCTTTATCGAGTTTCGACCAGACGTGATGCTAATTTTTAGGTGTTTATGAGTAATGAGAGCCGGGGGGGGGTCATGCTTCGAACTGATTAATTATGTCTAGTAATTGCGTCTCTGACTTATGAGATTTCCACTTACAAGCAAATGTCGAGGAACACACTGCATTGGTAAATAGGGGGGCTTCTGTATTACAGCAAACATAACAGTAGCACAAGAGTGAAAGTCTCTGGTCACTCGTACGGGATGCACAACTGCACCTTATAAATGATGCTGTTTTTAGGACTGTACACATTTCCTTTCCCTTGTCAGAAGAAAATCTCAGGAGATTTTTCAATGACAAAATGATGAAAACGTTTTAAACCATCTCTCTAGCCACCACTTTAAAACCTGGGCGAAAATCTGAACTCGGGGGGGGGTTTATATTGTAAAAAAAAGATCCTCTCACTGTTCTGTGGCTAAAAAACACAAAAATAGAGACTTTTTTCCACAACAAGTTTAAAATAGCAGCTGAACCAGATTCAGTGCCTTCCTGCACTGACCTAGAAAACACACATTTGGTGTCACTCCCTCCCTCTGCACACACACATAAACACATATACACACACACACACTACTGTGTTTTTAGCTCTTTAATAGTACCAAATGCGTTCAGCCTCTGTCCCTACGTCTGCTTCTGTTTCTGTCCCAAATCTCAGTGGTGTCTCCGGTGCTGTCCCTAGTGGTGTCCCCAATCCCCAATACTCAGTGTTTGCCACACCAGTAAACACACTGAGCTCCTTTAACCTTAAAGCCTCCATAAACACTGATGGTCAGAGGTCAACATCCACTGTGGTTCCCCAGCTTCTGAATCCTCTGGACCTCCCCCGTTCATCCTGAGCTCCATCTCATACCTTCCAGACCACTGAAGCAGCTGAGAGGATCACAACAGGTGCTTCAACATCTGTCCCACACTGGCTTCAAGTGTTTCTTGTGTACGTGTGTGTGTGTGTGTGTGTGTGTGTGTGTGTGTGTGTGTTTTTAAAGCAGCTTCCAGAGATGGAGTGGTGGAGCCTCACCGAACCTCTCAGGTGGAGAGCCACTTGGAGCATGTCATTGCTGGATGACAGTGCTGCCTTTCATGACTTTCTACCCAGAAGGGATGAGAGGGTTGGTTTCCAGTTGGCCCTCGGCTTCCAAAAGTGACTCTTAGGGCATCACCGCTTAACAGCTAAGCAAATCTTTAGAGATTTTCTCTGAATCTGGATCACACCATTTCCATCTCAATCGGGTTCCTCCACTCACAGTGCTGGTCCCACAGGGGCCCCACTCTTCAAAAGGCCCTCTTATTCCACCATCACCGTCTGCCCCGCTTTTGATTCCCACCTCTTTCTCTAGAGGTTTCCAAGACAGGGTAGTGGTGGGAGGGAAGGGGTAGAACCCAACCAAGCTGCTGCTTCCCCTCAAACTGGCCAATCGCCAGGCCAGGATAAATGTGCGCTCCTCTCCATGGCAACCGCTGCCATTCAGCTTGAGCAGGTGAATGGGAGTCCAGCTGATCAATTGAGCAGAGTGGCTGCAACGCCCCCACCTAGACCCCCCGTCCAGCAGCCACAAGCTCCATTTGAGAGGAAAACTATAGATCGGAGCCACAGCAGGACACACCTAGCCAGGTGTCCCCTCAAACAACACGTGGAATCAAGAATCATTTATCATCACACTTCCGCATACAGCAGGTACAGAGGGCAGTACAAAGTAAAGTCCCTTAGGTCCACGGTGCACAGAATAAGAAGTAAGACAATTTTGAATAAATAAAAAGATGATATAGATACAAATAAATTAAAGATAAATGTAAAAGTTTGAAAATGTAAAATGGTAGATAAATATAAATGTTTAAATATATATGTAATATCAGTGCATATAATATAAATATACTGTAGATGTGCAAACAGTCATTGGTTATGGGCAGTGGTGTTGGTCAGTGGCGGTGGACAGAGACGGTGGGTGGTGGTGTTAGTCAGTGGCAGTTGTCAGTGGTGGAGGTCAAACCTGTATGTCGAGGTGCAGAGAGCACAAGAAGGGACCGCACTCCAGGTTCATGTGGGTTTCTTTGTTTCAGCATGGCAGTGATGCCCTTGGGGGCAATTTTCAGGGGAAAACAAGCAACTAGGTGGATTTTCACGGATCATATCCAGTGTGTCAAGGAAGGGTGTCAAGAGGCCCTGTGGGAGCAGCACTTAAATCAGTGGTAGGTTACAGTGCAAACACAGTGTACGTGGCCTGTCCTCCCCTGCACATCCACACTCAGCACGGCAGCCCCTGGAAAACACCACATCATTTTTTTCTCTTAACAATAAGATTTTTGATGGCAAATTCCTCCAATCCCACAATCCTCCAGGCTTCTATTATCCCCTTGTCTGCAGTAGAACTACTGTACCCAACTGGCTCGTTCTGCATGGAAACCCAGCCTATAAAAAGCTTTTGTTTTAACAGTCTCTTTGTACTGTTTGCAAACAAGTAATAAATATTTCACCATATTTTAATTTGGACTGACTTTTAGAAAAATGTAAACAGACATCAAATAAATAGGAAATGTAGTGGGGTTTCTATTTCGGTTGTAATAGCCCACTTAGTGCACAAAGTAAGCAAATTGTAAATATCAGCATTAAAAGTTAACACTGATTATAAATTACACTCCAAACACATAAAACATTTTTTATGCATCTGGACTTTTAACTTATTGAGACAGCAGTCGCATGTGCGCTATATGTTTCATCATTCTTCATCCCCAGCAATTTTCAGCAAATCTTCATCTAAGCAACAGAAATATTTCTCATGCCATGTTGTCATTGTCCAAATGTAACGCACATCATACAGGTTTAAGATGTTCTGACATCATCTGGAAGGTCATATCTGCAATGTTTCAGGCCTCCTCAGCAAGCCAGGTGGAATGTAAGAAGAAGAGGAAGAGATGGGTTTAGTGTGAGGATGTCTTTACGGACTGGTCCAGACCATCTGGGAGGCGTCGGTGCTTGGCACCACTTTGCCATTCACAGCTCATCTGTTATACCTGACAGCTCGCCTCCCACTTAGTGCACAAACGCCTTCTTCAATAAGCAGGTTCTTTTGCAATGGAGGCCGTAATTGAATAATCTTTCACGTTCCCAAGGCTGTTTTCTTCATGCTGTTTCCAACAGCTGAATCGCATATAAGACTTTGTGCAAAAGCAACAACAGATGTTAAAATTTTTTATTAATTCAACCGGTCAGCGGCTCAGACTTGGAACTTTCCGGAGCTCTATTCCATATCTGTTACGAGTAATTACTGTTGGCAGATTGGCAGCTGTGGTCCGACAACTAAAGAGCATTACTGCCTTAGTGCTGAAGCACAGGTGAGTTAATGAGCCTGACATGAGCAAACGCTGCGTTATTGCTGCACATATTATATTACTTTTCATTTAGTGCACCACACTGCCACCAACAATAGGTAAAGATTAAATAAAAGATAAATGCAAAACGTTAAAGGTGGCTGTTGGAGTAAAATGCAGTTGTGTGAGAATTATAAAAGGTTCAATAACTGAGATTTTCTTACAAATTCTAAATTAATCCAAATAAAGCAATGACATCCGTCCATTTTCCTCATCCCCTTTACCCTTGTCAGGGTTGTCAGGGTCTCCTGCTGGAGTTACTGTGAAACTAGGGTTTGGGTTAGGGACAACAATACATCACAGGGTGGCCCTACACACACACACAAAATTTGGGCAATCAATCAAGCAAAAAATCCACCTGGAACACATGTCTTTGGACTGGGGGAGGAAACCCACACAGACACATGGAAAATACAGACCGGGTTCGAACTCCCACCCAAACAGCCCAAATGGTGCTACTCACTGCACCCCCATGCCGCACACAATAAAACCTCCAGAATAAAATCGTAATCTCAAAAATCCCTGAGCACCACATCTCAGTTGAAGTTCCAACAGACTCCTCATCCCAAACAAAACCACATATATTACTTTGCTACCTGGGATTTGGCCAAACGGGGAGCAATGCAGCAGCTGACTCCACCCCCTGGACTAGTTCCTGCAGGAGCCTGAGGACAGCTGTCCTTGAGATGTACTCGCCATGGCATCTCCTGTTCTATATTAATCTTCCCGCTGCTGCCTCACTACCCTGGGGTGCCTAGGATTTCAGTGGTAAGAGCGCAGTGCCCTCATCCTGCAGTGATGCTGCTCTGGGAATCTGTGGTGCTGCTGAGAAAACCTCCCAGAAGCTCCTCTTCCACCTGTCGCTAATGTACCTGTTCACCTCATCAAGCGGCTCCCAGGAGAGCTGTGGTGTCTCCAGCTCTTTGTCTTCATGTTGTTTGGCTTGGTTGGAAACAGAACCAGTACTTTATATACTTTACCTGTCCCACCAAGCACTCCAGCTGTCTACCTGGTAACTTATTGGAAAGTAAATATCTAGGTTTAAAATATCCTTTAATGAGCTTAAATGTGTACAGTTGACAAGTTTACAAAAATAAATTTCCCCAAAACTAAATTTAAATGACTCAAAATAAACTTAAATGAAGCCCTAAAAAGAATTTAGTCCAAGATATTGTGTCTGTTTTGCATAATTTTTGATAAATTTGGACACCTTCCAAAAATGCAGGTGGTCCAATTAGTGATGTCACACGGTTTCTTTATTCTGATGACCGTTTCACATCAAATTTCTATGCATTTTAGCTTAACTTATTGCCCACCTGTCCATCAGAGAGGAGTCAGATTCCTTCTATCTGTCTGTGAAATTGTAAGCAGATTAGCTGCCCCCCCTGCAGCTCAACTGTCCCTCATACTCCTGTCCTGTGTCTCTGGATGCTCCCCTGTCCCTCCCTCCCACTTTCTTCCCACCACTTCCCCCCCAGTTACTCCTGATGACAGCTCCCCTCTGAATAATGGATCAAGGGTTTGTGTGTGTGTGTATGTGTGTGTTGGGGGGGGGGGGTTGGGAGCCCAGCTCTGATGGAAGACAGAGGCCTGACACCATCTTTAGCCCTGTCTCCCCCCACACTCAACATGTGCCACGCGTCCTGGCCAGCCTGACTCACTGCCCTTCTCCTCTAAGTAACAAGCTTACAGAGAGATTATCCATCTCTGTGGCAACAGGGGAACACACCAGTGGCCCATCTCCCAGTGCCCGTGCCCGGCAGGACTGTGACTCCACATTACCCATCTGCACACCTCTCCAGTTTCCAAACAGCACAACTCAAACTTTTTAATTCTGCGTCATTATTAGTACTTAGTCACGTGCTGGATTTTAGCATCATTAAGCTACCGCAGCTACGGCACAATGGCACATTAACCCCCCTCCCCCTTCTGCTACTGACACCGTGTTCTACAGAATGAAATACATCAGTGAAAGAGGCAATGGGCAAATAGAGGATGTTAATCTCAAATCCACTGCAAAAAATACACTGCTTTTTTATCGGTTGAGCAAAATTATAGTTAGCCACACCATGACAACACTGGGGCATCGGGGGTGCTGTGGCATAGCCTCCACTGCTTGAACACCACTGCCGTTACTGAACTTCTCAAGAAGGATTTATTTTAAGCTTTTTGTCACAGTGATTTCTGGAAAGCATAATGATGAGAACAAGCTGCCCTGTGACACGGAAGTTTCTGTCCTCTAGTTCACCTTATACCCATGCCATGGTTGGCCGTGAAAGACTCCAGAGTTTTCATCCCCTCTACAAATCCCAGATGCTTGTTTCACTTGTCTTTTTTTTCTAAATGAACCGTCTCGGAGCTCCTGCAAGAGCTTTGTTGTTAACCGATTTCCACTTGGGCCATGTGGCTCCAGTCAGGGAACCCAGTGGGAAACATCACCTGATGTCCGCCTAACTAATGTGATTATTCTTTGCCACCATGTCTGTCATCGTCGCTCGAGACCGAGCAAATGAAGCGCGTTGCTCTTTCATCCTTTTTGGAACCCATCTTCTGCACACCTGTATCTGCCACTGTTTCCTGAGGGAAATTTTTAATAAATATTCTGCTTTTAATCATTATTGCCGATTCAGTCTGCATCTGCTTTTCTCTGATGTCAGATGTAAGCTTACAGTTATGTACCTGTTTATACAGCTACAATACAGGTCATTTTTACTGTATTGGTATCTTGGTGAGCAGTACTACAGCTGAATGTGAGGACTGAACCTGGGTTTTTACACAGCAAAGCAATGCCACTAATACACCACCTATTTGTCAATTTATTTGACACCTTCACCCAGAGCAATACAGGGAGATAAAATACCCCCAAGTAGGTGGTTGCCTACGGTTTTGCCACGGCAGCTAAGCCCAGTATCGCAGTGTCAACTCTAATCCCTTTTGCTCCAACCAAAAACACAGTCCAGAAAAAAGAGCCAGTTCTAATCTCATATCAGGCTGTCAGTTATTAATTTTAATGCCCCCCCAGTGGTGTTTCAGATTTCCATTGCTGTCTGTCAGACTTGCCAAGTCAAACGCAAACCCTGGCTACATGCTGCATGTGAACACTGAAGACCGCCCTTGCTGGTGATCCCTTCGAGCGTGGGAACAGCTACTGTGAACACCCCCCCTCTCACCAGTGCTGCCAAGCCCCCTGGGGAGCAGCAATCACTGGAAACCAGCTGGGTGTGGAATATGGGGGAGCCTGGGGGGGTAGAGACAGACGTTTAGCACATCAACGGGCCGTTCAGTGGCAGCTAATACAAACCAAATGGCGGTTTGAAGCGGTAATGAAGTGACGGAGGGTGATGCCGGACACATTAGTGAGGAAAGCTGCTCCTCCATCACTTGAAATGGGGCTTGCAGGATCTGCTAGACCACAACAGCCTGACCTTCCCCACACACCTCCCAGCACTGCAAGAAATACCTGCTCTGCTTTGTACCTCCAGCATCTTCTTAAATTGCTCTTCAAATTGGTTTGGTGTCCCAAGTAGAAGGATCCTCATTATTATTTTAATAATTATTACCCAGCAGCAGGTGCTGTTGATGCTGAGAGCTGCTACTTCTCCTCTGGGTGTCCTGGTTGGAGGTTTGAGTACTATGTCCTGCTGAGCAACGCTCTTACCCCGATCTGCTCCAGGAAAAGTTATCTAGCTGTATAAAATGGGCAAATCACTGCAAGTAACTTGACCCTGTGTGTCTCTCTGGAAAAACACATCATGTGAACCATTCATTCAATTGGCAGGACAAATGGGCCAAAACAAAAAGAATGAATTAAATGAAAAGGTAAATAAATAAACGTTTATATGCGTAAATAAAAATAGATAGATATGGACATACACAGTACAATTAGTTAACTATTTACCTGACAACTTAGATGTTATGATTCGCCCGTTTTTGTAGCAAATGTATGCTTACTGAAACAGTTCAGGGTTCTGCAGCAGAAACGTGATCTGAACCCTGGTCCTGTGAGTGGGGGGACTGACCCCTCTAGACACCCTGCCCTCGACAGACAGCTACAGTTCTGAAATGACTGTGTCAAAAAGGGAACACGGGCTCAGAAAACACGACTGAACGCTAACAGCGGACAAGTACCTGCTTCATAAACTATTCATGCCTCATTTCAGGACTCTGACTATGAGATTTACATGATTGATCAGCAGGTTGTCCATTAGGATTTCCCAGTTTCTTCCACAAATCAATCACGAAAATGGTATCAAAAGAGGGGCTGAAAATCAATGTGGGACTCCAGCCTCTGAGGAACTCAGCACAAGTGTTTTTGGGCTTTAAATGCTGTTTCTGAGTGAGTTGCTGGTGTGTGCTTTCTGAGAGCTTAAATGCTGAGAAGGCTGGAAATGGTGGTAAAAAATATATCAGTCAGTGTGATGCAAAGTTGAGACGGTCAGAGACTTTACATAAATGTGGCCCAGACACACACAAGGTAGCGAGAACGGAGCTGTAGCCCCGGAGCCCCTAGAGCTGGAGAGATGGAAGATGGAGAGGAGCCATCCACCCCCATCCAGCTCTACAGGACCAGCCCTCCCACCCCAGCTGAGATATATGGCAACTGAATCAGCAAAGTGAAGGGGAAGTCGTAGCACAGATTTACAGCTACTGGTAGAGTTCGCTTGGTCTGCTGGGCTTAGCATTATCAGCACACACACACACACACACACACACACACACACACACACACACACACATTTGTTTTACATTTACATTTTTTCATTTAGCAGGTGCTTTTCTCTAAAGTTTTCTCCATAGTGATGCACAAAGAAATGCATCTTCCACAGTTACTTTTAGACACACTGATATGAAAATTTTTTGATCTTGGCGGGGATTCTGCATTGATATTAATGGGACGACTCCCTAATATAATGCAGTCAAAACATCAAAACTACATGGAAGTTCATGCATTTCGTAAAACCTAAAAAAATAACATTTTTCTCTGTAGGGGATGTGTCCACAACCTCTGATTTTTCCTTGTGGAGAAATATTTGTTGTCAAGAAAGCAAAAAACATTCTCTCTCTCTTGCTCGTTCTCACACACACACTCACACATTTAGAGACACACACAGTCACAGTCACCTTTCTAACATCAGGAAAATGGCACCTCCCCCCCAAAACTCCTGCCATTCAGCCTGTAGCTCTTAACCACAGTCCTAAGAAAAAGTGCTTACTTAACCTCCTTGGAAACAGACCCCACCCTCCCACTGCGGTGTCCTGTCATAACTGATTTGACACTCAGATTTCAGTGACTCAGCCGACAACCATCAATACTTCAGGCACCACTAACCATCTACCTCTGCACAGATGGCCATTCCTAACCATATTTAACCAACTTTCCCAGCAAGAAACAAGTGGGTGAGGAAAAACACTTGTGTTGCTCTGAACATTTGGCATTGACACACTTCATACTGTATAAAAATTCCTTCTTCAAAACTATCCAGCCCATCCAAGGCAGCTGTGCCTGAGTTAAATTAATAGCAGCACTTTGGCTTCACACACTTAGTCAAGATGGCAGTGTGTGAAAGTCCATCCCCTGCAGGACACACACTGCAGTGTGGTGGATCTCCAGCTCTTCCACTCACTGTCCTCACTTGCCTTGCTTTGCCAGGCTTCTCAACACGAGCAGACAGATGCTGGCTGAATAATGTTTACATTTATTTAGCTGATACTTTTCTCCAAATTGACTTACAGTGTTAAGCTACTTAAGATTATTTACTCATTTGCACAGCTGAGTTTTTTTCCAGAGCAATTTCATGGTAAGTACCTTGACCTACAGCAGGGGGTTGGATTCAAACATGGGATCTTCAAATCTGAAGGCAGCAGTTCTGAACACATGCATGTACACTTGAAGAAAACTGCAATGTAGGATTATTTTTATGTCCATATTTTATATTTATAAAGTGCTTCTGTGCTACAGGCAGGATTCTAACATATGCAGGGGAACCACATCCAGTCTCCAGTTCAACTCCTCAACCATCAGCCTCATTCACACCTGATACCTCTGACCAGGACTGGTGGAAGTTTTGTTAATGTCTTCCTTTCAGATTTTACATATATTACTATGTGCTCATAAATAACGTGGTAAAATAGCCAAATTTGTCATAAGTAGATTTGCAGTCACTGGCAGTAATTTCTGATTTAATCTGTGGAGCGCAGAGACATTATTGGAATTGGAATTTGTAGCCTGATGTCTGAAACAAGGAGGTGGTTGACAGTGCATTGATCAGCACCGCCGTGCTCACTATGCCTGCTGTTCCCACTGTGGCGGCTGTGCCCGCTGTTCCCACTGGTCCCACTGTTCCTACTGCTCCGGCTGTGCCCCCTGTTCCTGCTGTGCGCATTGTGACTGTTCCTAAAAAGACAGAATGCACTTCTTCCTGCTTTTCTCCTTCTCCTCTCCTTGTCAGTTGTTGTTTATTAGTTTTTGCTCTCAGGTCAGAGGTGGTGTGAATTGCGTGTGGTGCCACATTTCGCGTTACTAGGTGCTTCCTCAAAGCTCCTGATAAATAAATTGGGTGTGGGAGGGGTGCCGGAGTGATTCGACAGGAGATGCCAGTCTCTTCCCTTCTTTTAAACATCACTTATCTCCTGCCTCTCTTGAGACACAGAGAGGTGTTCAGGTCTCGCAAAGTGATTCAACTGAAAAAGACACTCGTGAACCATCAATCCATCTATTCAGTAACTGCTTCTCCAATGCAGGGTGTCTTGGTTAAGAAGCTCTACTGATAACATGGACATGGGAAGAAACACACACACACACACACACACACACACACACAAATGGCCAGTTTGGAGTCACCAGTTGATCTGAAACAGGTCTTTTGACTGCTGAGGGGAACCCACACAAGCTTGAGGAGCACAAGCAAAGTCCCCACAGCCTGAACCGACGTCCAAACACTGACGCCCCATCACTACCTACTGCCTCATCATTCAGCTGTCTTCTGAATCAGGCCTGTGCAGATCCTACAGGTCAGTGTGGCCACTGACAGCTTATTTCTTCTATACTGATCATATGCCAAACCTTACCTCACCTGGTGTAGTAAATAACACACATTATATTGTCTTCTTCTGCCCACCTCCCTCCCTCTGTCCAGGCCAATTATAACCAACCTCCAGTATTTCTTCTGCTCAGTTCCTGGAAATTTGGGTTAATTTTCTCCAGAAGGCTGTAGTGCCAAAACCCCAGTGAGGAGCTGACATGTTGGGACTGGAGACATACATGGTTTCCTTTCCATGTAAGCTTTATTAATACGGAATTAAAAATGAAATCCTCCTGAAAAATAGATAGCGTGGGATCTTTGTCTAGTGTTGCCTGTTTGGCTGGTTTTGCCATTTGATCAAGCATGGGGAAAAACAATTTAAGCCTCACAAGGCCAAATGTGACTCTGTGCCCCTCTCACCATCCTCACCCAGCATCAGGATAACAAGGCAGCAAGTGATGTGACTCGTTTGCTCCCCCTGGTCTGTGATCTGGTTCACTAACCATGACCAAATGTGGTGTCTGTGTTTCATGTTCAAGTCCAGAGAATCTGCCGACCTCCTGCAAACAATTTATTCATGTATTTTTTATCCATTGGGACATGAATTAAGAAGCAGAGAGGGACCTCAGATTATGACATCCAACTTGTGACGACAAAGATCGTCACCTCAAACGTCACGCAACATGTGTTCTTGAGAAATGGATCTCAGTGAAACAGAGGTCAGTAGAACCGGATAAACAGAGTGTGAGAACTGAGTGAGTCTCATTGTTTGGTCACAATGTCCTATGCTGACTGCTCCATCTGCTGTAGGACAACATGCATGATGTCACGGTGCTGTGGTTGTGGGTTTGGATGTTATTTTAGATACAACTCAGTCTACAGTGATTTTGCATATTCTCCCCATGTTCATGTGGGTTTCTTCCCACAGTCCAAAGACATGCTTGGAAGGAGGCAGTGGCACCAAACCCTCCCTTACCATGGGAGTGGCTTCTTACCCCGGCACTTACCCTCACCTTACTGCGTCTCAGGAAAAGAAGGAGATAAATCTGCAGGCCATCGTGAGAGGTCTCCATTTCACACTTTCACGTCAGATTTCTAAAGGAGCGAGGAACCTCCAGCTTCTGTGCCTCCAATAAAAAGTATTGATCCCCACGTCTCTTCCACATGCCATCATTGGCCACACTCATGGATGATTGGATGTCAATGTTCAGCTGCACATTTTACACAAACAAGCATGTAGGGGCTTCCAGGGAAAGTAGGACATTCCTTCCACACCCCAGGCTACGTACCACGAGGAGCTTTTCATCAGAATGCTACTGACCGTCCCATATGACAGGATTTCTATGCTGTCTTGCTAAAGTTGGGTGGAACAGACGGCCCCACGCTCCTCACTCTGCCAGCTGCATTCCCACAGCACAAAGCAGGACGTGAAAGGACGTCACGTGTGTGAAGACTCAGGGAGATGTGGGTCGAAAATGCAAAGACACAAGGAGTCTCCTTACAAATAATTAATGTGACATTTTCCTGACATTTAGCTGAAGGTGTGTATGTGTGGAGGGGGGGACTGGATGCCAGGCTGAGGGACGGCTGAAGCCGCCAGTTCATTCACCTGAGGGGGTGACACACGCTCGGCAGTCTGGGGCAACCCTATTGTGTTAAAACCACCTCCCTTACATTAGGCTGGTCACGTCCACCTTGTTTTTTCCTCACACTCCCCTGGTGTTTTTTTTTTCTTTGACATACATATTGATGTTGCCAAGTAACCACTTATTTCACTCCCTTCGCCACCTGTTGTATCCAGGCTCCCATCTGTTTGCACAAGTCCTCAAACACAGTCTGCTGCACCCAAATGGACCAGACAAACACATTCAGCACATTGTGGGGGTTCCTGCGGACGGACAATTAGCAACAGGCCGTAAATGTGGGCTGTATTACTGTTGAACGCAGCTGCAGCACCGCAACTGAGTGCCTCTTATGTTCCTTTGCCTGGTGGGTCTGTTTTCTATCTAATCCAAACATCAGGAGCTCCAACTCCATCAAAGTATTACTGTACTGCAACTTCCATTACAACCACATGCATAGCAGGAATGGAAATTACACCACAGTAATGCTGCATATATGTTTAAACACAGTGCCTGTAAAAAGTGTCCCCCTGTCTGAGCTTACTCATGTTTTATCTCTTTAAAACACTGAGGACAATGGATTTAGTTGGGCTTTTGTCACACTGAACAACAGAAAAATACATTTTTACATATTTAAGAGAAACAGGGAGAAGAGAGAAGACCTAGCAGTTTATACAGAGGTTACAGCAAGAAGATAGTACAGAGGGAAGAGACCCACCAGATATATAATATAATATAATATTTAATAGTAATGGCAATATATTTAATGTGCATTTGAAAATACTAGTTAATATAGTTAATGTTATATGTTTATATTTATGAATATTAATGAAAGAAGCAAGTTTCTTTGGCTGTATTTTATAGCCAAAGTAATGAATTAAGAGCCGCATTCGCTGGGAAGTTGTTCTGTTTCTTCCTTTTAAGCTAATTACATATTGACGTGTGTGTCTGCAAATGCCAGAGACAGATTTCTCCCTAGGCCCGTTTGGCAGAGAAAACGTTTACAGACAGAAAATGTGCCATATCTACAGTATATGGGGTGATGCTTGTCTCATAATCATCTCAATATTTCCAAAGAGGTTTTTTTTTGCTATTAGACAAACTACTATATTCAGGGATATGCGAGCGGTCCCCAAAAGGGGTTTTAAATAGTGCTTCTGGCTCTTTTTGCTGTCGTTATGCCTGTTTTAAACTTTAGAATCACACAGGGACACAAACACACACACACACACACACACAAAAATAGACTATTAGCTGCATGAAAATCACTGTTAAATTCAGGGTACATGGAAGACTGTGGTAATGATGCCTCACTGTGCAGTTCTGAAACACAAGCCACCCCCAGGAGAGCACCCTTATCGACCTGAAATATGCTTAAGCGCATTTCTCCCCAATCCTTCGGCACACTTGACACAAAGCGAGCTGTAGGAAGACGTCATCGGGGCTGTGGTTTGCCTGCTGATTCCAGACCAGGAATGTTTCCCACAGATGCCCACCGAATCTGTCAGACACGGACAAAGCTGAGGAAGAAACTCACATCATGGGACAGTCGGTGTCCCCATACGCAGCTGGCTGCACCGCTTAATGTAAGCCAAACCCACAATGGACCCATCATAATGGATGGAACACCAAGCTGTTAAATGGAACCCTGGGTAACAGGCTCAACTCAGAGTGCAGATACCTTCATGTAATTTAGTGGTAAGTAACTGCATAATGGTTTTAAAGTGGCAAATTTGTTTGTGACACATTGACCTGACACATCTGTGCTAAACAAATTACCAAGTTAAGTTACTTAGTGACTATCCCATTTATGCAGCTGCATAACTTTATAACTTTGAAGGTAAATGCCTTGCTCAAGTGTCCTACTGCAGGAACCTAGCTCACACTAGGGTTTAAGTGACCCCCCCTGTGGTCAAAAGAGATTAATAAGTTTCATACATCCTGAACAACATGAGGGTGAAGGAAGCAGCGCCTCCGTCTCACAGCACCCAGGCTGGTTGGATGGGGGTTCAAGTCTGGCTCAGTGTGTGTGGAGTTGGCATGGAGTTCCCTAGTTGTGTGCAGGTCTCCTCTCACAGCCCAGAAACGTGTTCATTCTAAATTGCACATAGTGTGTCAGGCCGCCCCGCAGTGGACTGGTCTGGTTTCATAGCCCGATGAATCCACTATAAAGCAGTTAATGGAAATGAATACAAGGATGACTGGATATGCATATAAGTCTGACACAGAACTGCTGTAGGTACTGTCCAAATTGATCTCATTTTATGCATTTTCCCCCTAGTCTTATTGCAGCCACAGTGTCTTCACCTTCAGGCTTTTCAGACAGTTTTCCAGATATTCCCATCTCCCCACTTGATCTTGTAAAGTGTGTCGATTATTATAATTCCTGTTCTGAATCTGACTTCTCCTACATGGGAAGCATTACACCCCCCCCTGGGGTGGAGCTCCAGCACCAACAAATAAAGCAAAGTGCCCTCAATGGTGTCAGAGCAGCTCTAAGAGGTAGCAAGTGACAAAATCCCAACTACTTCTGTGGCAAAATCCACCAAGGCTGCTTGATGCTGGGGGTCATTTTGTTGCCCCAAGCCAACTGTAAACTTGCAGAGTTCCTTAGGACCTCAACTCAATGAATTCTCACCTTCTCCTCAAGCCCTCTGTTACCAACATCTTCTTTCATTTAAGTAATGCTTTTCTCCAAAGTGACTTACAATGTTAAGCTGATCACAATTATCTACTCATTTATAACATTTACTGTCAGTTCCAGGGAACTACAGGAGGAGATGGGTTGGGCATTAAGATGGGTTCTCAACACGCCAGCTGCTGCAGCAACACAACCAACTTCAGACACTCTAAATGGGGCTGAATTTACCAAAGTGAAACCTCAGGTGTTAATTCAGATGGAGCCGAACTATACCCCCCCCCCACCCCCCAAAACTTGCCCCCTGCAATCTGCCTCATCTCCCTCATGCAGCTGCCTACAAAACACCCTTGTAATTTATACAGTAAAAAGGCACATACATCTTTATCTACAACCAAACTATTTTTCTTGTCATTTAAGAGCTCTGCTTAAAGCAGATAAAAGTAAAGCCACAATTTTTCTGCTAAAACATGACACACCTCAATATGAGCATTCATGTCCAAATCCTCATGGTGGATAACCTTTGACCAGAACAATTCCAGATACCTAAAACCTGACTTCCGTTTCAAAGCTCAGCAGTAAAGAAATCTGCTCCCTTCCCTTCTCACCAAGGCCAGATCCAGAAAAGTCTCTTTTAAAGTACATGCTCAAATAAATCAGTTCTGCAAACAAACCTCTGTGTTGAGGTGAAGGTGAAGATGAAGGTTGAGGTTGAGGTTAATGTAAGGTAGATTGAGATTAACATTAAAGTTAAGGTTAAGGTTAAGGTGAAGGTGAAGGTTGAGGTCACAGAATGGATCTCAAAGATATGACACCCTTTCACCACTTACAGATTAGCAGCTTCTGCTCTGGAGACCAGCTCCATATTATTTTGTCCATGATGGCATCACTATGAGTGCTGGGTCAAACAATCATCGATCAGAAACATTACAGCCCATTTTCAATTTTCCAGACTACGTTGGGGGGGGGGTGTCTGAATGTGGCAAAAATCAAGAAACTCATAAGTGTAATTTAAGCTTAACATTTTTTACTGCCACACTGTACAGTACTGCACTGCATACTACAGTAACACTGTTATGCCCTAATGTAATGTGTAATGAACATGTGATGTGGGTATTACACTGAAATATAGTCAGTCCTGAAACTGAAACTCAGACACACAGTACAGTGAATTACAGAAAACAGTGAACGGGGGGTCTGGGGGTCCTACAGTACCTTCATTATTTTATGCATTAATATGCATTTATGTGCTAATTTTCTCCAGAACAGATGAAAATAAGTTAAACATTTACAATTTATTGTGAAATTTACTGTGTTTTATATTGTGCTTTTTTCAATATTTATGATTTTTCCATTTTTTTCTGGAATATTGTGGCTTTTTGCTCTGCCACCCTGACCAGGGTAAAGCTGTTATTGATAATGGATAGAAGGACAGACAGATGGGCAGATGGGTGGATGGAAGGAATACTTTTACAACTATTCATCAGATCAAAATTTGGAAAACTGAGATCAGGGCAATTGAAGATAGACTGTGTAGGCATAATTAAAATATAAATCTGCTCTGGGTCATATGAGACGCTGCACAACCTGCATCACTTCACTCACCTTCCTTACTGTCAACACTGGCAGAATACATGTTCAGACACCATTGAAAATGAGAGCATCTTCCTTTCTTTAAAAAACAGATTAAAAATAGCAGCTGAATGTTGGGAAAAGATAGTTCTCATAATGGAAAAAAAAGCCTGTAATTTCTCATCTTCTTAGAACAACGAATCGCAGCAGAGTTTCTCAATTTACAAAAAAAAAAAAATCAATGGGTGAAATGAACCTTTCAGTGGTGTGTGTTGCAGTCTGCTTTAATACACACATCACAACTTTCCAGGCTGGGGGGAGACACTGTTTTGGATAGACTGTTGCCACGGTGACCAACTTCTCATTCATCAGGTGCTGCTGTAAACATCTAGGGGGGTTCAAAGTTTTATGTGACAGCAGGTTCACGCCATTTAAAGCACTCGTGCGGACTGAATATTCTTATATAACTAGATATATATTTAAATTTTTTCCACTGTTTAAGCTTCACTTGTGTTGGAAGAACATAATTTTCATCCTTGGTTTTGACTGTCAGTTCATTCACCTGGAGAGGACTGTGGCAAATGCTGTTATTCACCCCGGGAATTTTAGAGTCTGTTTTATTTTGGGTATAGTAGAATGCACAAAATCTATCTCCTGACTGTTTAGAGGCACATTTTCTGCACTCCACGCAGCCCCAAAAAAGTAAAGTTTGAATGTGATAAAAAGTTTTTTCACATTTAATTTCAGTTCTTGATTTTGTTTTTAGTTCTTGCACAGTCTTCAACACCCTGAAATGGTTGGACTGGAAAATAAAACGTTCTTAAGATCTCAACACTGTCTTCTGCTATGTCAGAATTTTAAATTGCACATTTTTAGCTTTTTGCAATTGTGTTCAAGTAAAAATAAAAAACAAAAACTAAAAATAACACACCGGCAAGCACTGTAATTCAATACTTACCCCACATGCAAATGTCAAAATTACTGTTCTATGGAGATTTGGGGTCCAAAAGGACCCTATCCCCAGGTATTCATGGTGTAAAGTCATTTATACTCTTATGCCCCAGTTTCCAATTACCTGGAAAATGCACTTAATATATATGAGCATCTTGACCTTGTTAGGTTGTTTCCCAAATAAGACTATGAAACAGATAAATGATTAATGATGATACAGTGACGACTCTTTCATGTCATTGACCTATAAAAGCCTGCCCTGAGTGACAAGGCCCAGTCGCCGCACAACAATAACTCTCCTTCACTGTTCCTTGAAATAGTTTAACCTTCTGAGTGTTTAAGTGCTCACACCTTCTCCCAGGTAAGCTGCATGGTCTGCTGACGTCCAAGCACCAGACCCTAGGTTCTTGAGAGCCAGAGGTAGTAGGAAAATGCCCCAACGGACCTTGCAGGCTAAAAGGCGGCGATTGTTTATGCAATAACCATGGTTAATGTAGTAACTACGACCGTTCCATGTCCAGGCCGTTTAATTCATTTATACAACCACATTTTTACAGTACTTAAAATAAATACCTTCCCTCCCCCTTGGATTTTCTCACCCAGTTATTTGTGTTTTTTTAATTCAGCATTTATTTGTAAAAATGTGTTTTCACTTTGACAGCAAGGGGTATTTTTCTGTTAATCGGTGTCAGGAAAGCCTAATTAAATTCATTGTGATACAAGGTTATATAAAGCAATAAAAAATGGAAAAACTCCAAAGGATGGGTGAACACTGCATATATATTCATTGCACTGCAATGATTTAGGCACTTGTTCAAGAGAGCAGAAGCAGGACTGGGCTTCAAACTAATAGCCTTCAGGATTAAGGCAACAGCCCTAAGCAGAAATCTACCTGCACCCTGTAATATGTTAATGTACACTTAGTGGCCACTGTATTAGGCACAGATGAGTGTTCATACACACAGTAGCTCTGCACATGGTTGTGACTCAGTATATGAAGCCCACAGACCTAGTCTAGAAGCCAGGCTACTGTTTGATTGACCACTGGGTGGACAAGACGTCTTGGTCTTTGGTGCCAGTCACTCTGATTCCAGCATTTCAGACACAACCGACCTTGAGGGATTTGCACACTACGACTCCACAAACATGACAGTACTTTAACTTACTTCACTATAGTAGCCTGCACTGTCCCACTTCTCAATTCAGCTGAGCGGCTTATGAGCTGGAATGAGATGATAACAGAATGAATGTGACATCAAAACTGCGGAAAGGGCAAAGCTGACACCACCGTGGACAAAGAACCCTGTGGAAACATGGCCAGTACCTGACCATGAATCCCTGCCACTCTGGAGTCAAAAGATCCTACTGAACAGGTGTGCCTAATAAAATGGCCAGTGAGTGTATTATATGGTACTCTTACACAGTACCAGTCGACTGTAGCGCAACGACAAATAATTGGACAATAATTTGTGTTTAGTGATAATTAGTAGCAGTAATGGTGGGTTTGGTAGCGATCCTAGTGTTTTAAGAAAGTTGCTAGGATCCAAAGATGATTTTGCTGATTTGGCTTTTTTCTAACTACAGTTTTAAGTGATTTTGAATAAGAGTGTCAGTGTGTGCATGTGAGTGTGTTGTTCTCCACTCCCACCTCCACGCACACACACACCTTGGCCGCGAGTGACGAGCTCGGCTTCTCCAGAAGGTCCCACAGCTTCTTGCGTTTTTCGGCGCAGCACGTGGCGTCGAACTGGTCGCCCTCGCGCTCGCGCAGCGTCTCAGCCTCGCGCTTCAGCTCTTCGTTCATCTGCTCCTTCTTCTGGTGGTACCGCGCCTGGCAGCACGACTCCAGGTAGATCTCGTCGATGCCCCAGTAGTCGAGCTCCTGGCTGAAGGAAAGCGCGCACATCTCCTCCATCATGTGCAGCTTGCCGGTGCGGTAGAAGTTGAGGATGGACGTGAAGGCGCCCGGGTGCCGGTCGAAGAAGTACTCGTTGTCCGGCAGACTGTAGTCGTCACACAGCTCGGCGAGCGCGTCGTGCGTGTTGCAGTCGCGCAGCCGGCCGAGGCGCGTGCGCGGCAGCCGCTCCAGCGTGCGCCACAACACCTCGTGCAGCAGGCCCCCCACGTTGAGGCGCACGCGGCGGGAGCCCGCCTTGCTCCGGATGATCGCCGCCGGCTCCGGAGGCAGCGAGGACCCGCACCGCGCACCCGCCTTGCTCATGGTCCAGCGGTCCAGCGGTCAGTCCAGAAGACCGAGTCCCCGCGGAGAGCTACCGTCTACATGGGGGCGTTCGCTCCGCCATCCCTGCCGGCGAAGAAAAGGGACACATCAGGGGGAGGGGACTTCTGACAAGCGGGTGTCCGAACCCCCGAGTGACCTACAGCGCGAGACCGGGGCGGGGACACGTCTCGCGCCCTGTCAGCTAGTTTATCCGCTAATCGAAGGGAGCAAATAGATCATTTAATCTGTTCTAAGGCAGCTTTGTACCTGTGTGTGTGTGTGTGTGTGTGTGTGAGAGAGAGAGAGAGAGAGAGACAGTGTGCGCGCGCGCATCTCAGCGTCTGGCGGAGCGCTGTCCGGGCTGCAGTGCTGAAACGGCCCTTCACGGACCTCCTGCAGACAGTCGCTCCTCAACACGTCCAGTGACCCAAACGCACAGGTGAAGCAGCTGAAAGTGTTCTGGGACAGACCCTCCTCCCTCCCACGACCCCCCACACTAAAGAGATCTCGACCTGCCAGCACCAGTTAGCGACTCCCGTTTTGACACTTTCAAAAATCCGACGAAACAATCAGCATGTTTATTTATTAAGAAAAACACGAGGCTGCTGTTTACCGTTATATTTCATAATTCAGAGAGCTGGAGCCCAGCGCACAACTGAACATTAAACAGCCGAGATAACAGTTATTTAATAACACGAAAACAGTCGATGGTAACAGTTTTTCCACGCGACTTAACCGGCTCTGCGCGGAACACAGAAACGGTAGAAAGAGCAGCGATTTTAGATGATGCTGGAATAATAGCGGCTTTTCTCACTCCCGCAAGAGCGACCATATTGACCGCAGAAGCGACACCCGGAGTGCAGTATAGTTCAGTACAGTACAGTATAGTTCAGTACAGTACAATGCAGTTCAGTAAACGGGTCGCTTCCCCGCCAAATTCACCCATCATGACTTTATACTCCCCGCACCGCGTGAGTTATGAAGCCCCATATTCAACAGTAACAGCTGAACCCTGAACGCAAAGTACCGGACTGACATCCCCGGTTTGGCGCCGTTTTCTGGATCTCCAGCCCGCGCCGAGACGCGACTAAATTCTCTATTTATTAAAGTGCGGCGGACGGACGCAGTTCTTGCGCACGGTGCTGTTGCGGCGAGAGGACGTACCTCCTGTGCGGCGGCTCTGAAGCTCCGGGGGGGCGAAACCATCAGTGGCTCGTGCGCGACGCCTCCTCACCCATGTCGAACAAGAAATGCGAAAGACAACTCCCCCCCATCAACCCCATACCCCCCTCCCCGGTCCACCCTCTCCTGCCTTTTTTTAAAAGAGGCGATCAACAAGTTCGGGTGCAGATTCCCGTGGTGACCGGAGCTCGTGCTCGTGCCCGCGTCTGTGTACTGAAGGCGGCGAACTAGAGTGGTTCAGCTGCACGAGCGGGGGGGGGGGGGGGGGGGGGGGGGGGTGGGGGGGGGGGGGGGGGGGGGGGGCACGAGAAGGAGGTTTAACCCTTGCGACCCGGAGCGTGGACACCCCTGCGAGCATGAAGGGGGCTCCACCCATCAAAAACTAAACCTGTACGTTCTGCAACCCCCTCCCCGCCCTGGATTAGTGGATGCCCCCCACCTACAATCCCCGTGCAAACAGGAGTGATAAAATATTGAAGACCTCCAGAAAGAGAAAATAAAGACAAACAAAGGTGACAGAAAATAGCAATAACACCATTTTATTTTAAAGACATCAGCGTCACACATTTTAATTTACATTCTGAATCATATTTGTCTCCTGACTCACTGGGTAATAATATTGTCATAAATCCTAATGAAGGAGAGGGTGTTGTGGACTTTGGGACAGCTGAGCTCTTCTAACATTAGTTCCAAAAGGACAACAACAACAACAACAATAACAATAATAATAATAATAACGAGAGGAGGGTGCATTATAGGGAGAAGAAGAATACGCAATATTAATCCCACACGATTTCCACCAGCACACAGCACCTTATTAGCGCATGAGCTATTGATGTATAAAGCTGAGTTAATAAACAGCAGAAGTCAGTGAAACAAATGTGGAAGAAGAGATTAGAGACGGAGTGTTTGTATACAAGTGAAGGCCGCCCCTGTCAACCTTTTTGCAGATTCCTCTTTCAACCAAAATACAATGTTTGCTCTTTTGAGATTAATCTATGTAATAAAAGGCTGTTTTTGTGGGGCTCTGTGCCTGGAGGCTGGGACCAATTCCAGTGGGGGAAGGGGGTGTATTTACTTTGGCTGGAAGGAGTGTGGTAACTGGTGATTTAGACATTTAGACAGCAGTTTGTTACCATGAAGAGAGCCTCTCTGTGTGTGTGTGTGTGTGTGTGTGTGTGTGTGTGTGTGTGTGTGTGTGTGTGTGTGTGTGTGTGTGTGTGTGTGTGTGTCGGGGTTGGCCGAACAGATGAAGACAGTAAAACTGATGAAGCTGGAATGGAGTCAGAGCTACATATGGGGAGGGGGGGGTGAAGAAGATGAGGAGGATGATGAGGCTCAGAGGGAGAGTCTGGCTGTCGGGTGCCTGCATACACGCACGCACGCACACACATGAATGCATACACTCTGGTGAGGCAGCAAGGCCGCCTTATTCACGGAAACACACACCCAAGCTAAAGCACACAGGGTAAGAGGTGAGTCCTCGGGGAGGACATCAATCTGGACTTTGCACTCGTGTTCCCAGGAGCCCAGCAGAAGCGGAGAGATTGTTTAATGCGGGCAGCACATTATTAATGAGCCGTCGCCAAATGTTTAAACTACCAGTGGCCGCCTCACTTGTTTCAAACAGGCCCCACTTCAGATGGCAGCTGTAAGTCGGCATCAAAGCCCACTGCTGAGCCACTTGTATGGACTTCACTCCAACACACAATGCGGGGAAAAAAAAAGTTCCCCCGATTCTTATGCAGTTCAGGAAAGTATGAAAAACAACAGAAGCCCAGATTATATTGCAAAACATTAAGGGTTTATTTTCACTGACAATTATACAAGACAACCTGAAGATGTACAATTATATAACACTTTAACAATGCGACAGACACAATAGAGACAAAACAACCACTGACTTGAAAAATGACTTCAGAAAAGCAATTTACAGGTGTAAATAAAAAACTGAGAAAAATAGAAAACATTTACAATTAAAATTTGGCCTAATACTGGCAAATAAATAGAGCATTTGAGTGGTTTTCGAACACTGTCATTGTTGTGACAGATTATAACGGGTGTCTCAGTTTGTAGCGGATGAGAACGTCACCATCCGGCTGTAGCATCCCAAACCCGTAGCGACTGGCATCGATTGCTGGGATGACTGCATCTGGGTTACACAGTTCCAGGTCCAGATGGGTCAGCACCAAGAACAAGAACCTGAATGGCAAGGAAAGAGGAAAGAAGACTGTCAACTTGCATGATTGTACAGATGGACCTCTGCTCCTCCCTCAAGTGTCGAACCTCTCCAGGGCCACAACCATCATCCAGGACCAGGCAAATGGGTGACTATCTCTAGCAGAAAGACAGAAAAGATAATGTACTTGTTTTACCAACTCAACCGCTTCTCTAAACTCAGCTTACAAAGGGGTTCCATTCCGATGACCTAAAACAATGGCAACTTCATTTTAAATCACAAACCCCTCATGCTGCTCTACCATGAAGATATAGGGACAACCTGCAAATGCAGGGTAAAGGGTTAAATGCCATATAGCAGGGCTTTACTACATTTCTCAATCATTTCACACATTGTGTTAAAATAACATTCATATATAATAATAATACAAATACAGAGCAGTATTGGTATTCTAATTATTATTATTATAAATTAGTATTTCACTTCTATTTCGGCTTCCATTTTCAAGTCAGTTTTAATTTACTGTTTCTTCTTAGCACCACCAAAGGCTTCACTTGACTGGAATCACAAATGAAAAGTTGTGCAGGAAAAAGGGTAGTGATAATAGAGGCCCAACCTCAGTCAGGGTGAGTAAGAAATGAGGGTTTCCTGCTGATGTTATCGCCGCACAGATGGAACCATAGTTATGCTATCACATACATCAGTGCTCGACTAGAACAGGACTGGGCTGTAAACTGCATTTGCCAAGGGCCACCTGTACGGCACCTTCTCTGTAAACAAGACCTGGTGAATCAGCCAGGTGAGCTGCTAGCTTTTCATGAAAAGAACGTCAGGCAGATGGTGACGTGATACAAGGACCTTCGGAACCCCGTCCCCCATGTTGGTTAAAATGGCTTTTTCCTGTTCTCACGATGGAGTCCCTTCAACAGCTGAGCCGGGTCCCCTGGGCAAGGTAAGGACACTCACTGTTTTATGGCGCTGATGGCGAAATGTCGGCCCACGCAGGCGTTGCTGCCTGCACCCCATGGCATGGTGTAGTACTTGAGCCTCCGCCCCCCTTTGGAAAAGTCCCTCTTCTCAGTGCCATCCGCATTCAGGAACCGGTCAAACTTGAATTTCTGCACAGAAAGAACAAAAGAAATGCTCTTGTGTGACGAAGGCTGCGAGGTGAATGACAAGCTTTGATCGCCGGGTTCACACTTGACCCAAGCGGGGTGTGGCATGCGGGGGGGCTCCCTGGTTTGAACAGGATGGAGCTGCTATAGCGTCATCACTGACCATAATTACGAAAATTCCTCCCGCAGTGACAAACGTCTTGGCTTAAGCAGAGGAAGTGGGATGGAGGAAAACTGTGATTACACATTGGGAAAAAGTAACGAAAGTGAGAATGAGGATGTCGTGCCAGCAGGTGGCGCAGTGGTTACAGCAGGACCCCTGGTTTGACCCCAACCTTCTGCTGCTGGCTTAGAGGACAGTATCTAACTCTAATCTGCACCTGCAAAAATGCCCCTACTATTAAAATGGGTAAATAATTGTAAATAGCTTAACACTGTAAGTCACCTTGAAGAAAGGAGTCTGCTGAATGAATGTGTAAATAAATCTGAATTAATATAAATAAATATAAGCGCATAACATTTTGGTTCCTTGGTATCTTTGCAGAAAAAATGACATCAGCTTCACTGCGGGGGATTTTCACTGCCTAATCTGCCATGTATTAAAACAGCTTAGCAGTTATTATGAAAGCTTCACATGTTACAGTACATTTTCCAGATGACATTGGTTGGATGTTTCTGAAGCAGCGGCAGGAGGTCCATACCTCTGGCTCGTGGTGGATTTCAGGGTCCATCTGAGGGCTGAGGAAGGGGAAGAGGCACACGCGGTCCCCTTGCCGGAGGTCATACTCCTGTCCATCTGCCATACGTAGCGTGGTGCTCGCCAGCACCTCCCGGGTGATGAAGGGGGCACCGGTGAGCCTCAGTGTCTCGCTCAGGGTGCTGTCTGCAGGAATGGCACACAGGAACAGCTCACTGTCTGTCACTTTCAGGCATGAGTCTTACACTTTCCCAACATCCTTTGTACGGTGTGTGTGGCTGTGTTACTGTGAGCCCTAACGTTTCATCCCAGACCCTCAAACTGTATGACAGCTCAGGCATTTCAACACAGTTCTTCTTCCATCCATTTCTGTAAATTCCAAAATTCTGTAAAACTGCATACATATGTTGCTGTTATATTCTGAGGGGAATTTTCATTATATTAACCAGACTATTATTAGATTATTTTTATTATTATCCCAATTATCAAGGTACCGACTTGTCAAATATGAAATAACCGTGAAACGCTGTAGAATTTTGTCCATTAAGTCTGAAATGTGTTAAATTGGGGCTTTACTGTAAAAAACTAAGTTTTTATGTGAAACTCTCATTGAGGTGAGGGGGGGGCAGTTAGTTTAGGATACAATATGTTAATTAACCAAGAACAGCTGCAGCCCCTCCCTGATTCAACAGGTTCCCACCAAAGGGAAACAGATTTTTCCTTTTAAAATCTTGTACCATTTACCTAATTATGATAATTATTTCAGTAACAGATTGGGTCACCCAGTTGTGCAGCATTTGGATCTCTGTTCTCCCCACCTTCCACTCCATGGCCTTCAACTTCACTCATATTGTTCTGTCTTGCTGAAACACAACGGGAACTGCCCCCCCCCAACCTCTTCACTCCCTACTTGGCTGTGCGTATGAATTATTACCTGAATGAATTATTGGGACATGAAAGCATCTCTTTCAAATGCAGAGCTTTGTTTGCACTCACTGAACACAGGGGTGTGTTGCAGCCGCTCCAAAACCTGGTCCTCGGGCAGGTCAGACGCCACCAGGATGCCACTGAACTCCTCCCTCACTGCTGCCATGGCCTCAGGGTTGGTCAGCAGGAAGCCCAGCAGCCAGAAGGCAGCGGGACCAACATTACCCTGGCAACAGAACCAGATGCAGCACCACGTCAGCACATCAGCCCTGTGTTTCGTACTGTAAATGTGCCTGAGTGGGGTTCAGAATAGCTTGATAAACACCCATCACGGCCGATAAAATATGGTTTTTTACGGAACACCCATGTTTTTATTGGCTGCTACTGAATGATCCATGCAGAGCTCAATATAAAAATTTAAGCTCCAGCCAGTGGGAAATGTATTTAAAGTTTATAAACAGCAATTGGCAGTAAAACAAAGTCTTTTCTGATAAAGATGTGGTGAAATAACGCAACTTCAGGGTAAATAAAGCGAGCAAGGTTCTTTTCAAAGCACACCGCCCACCAGCCTGGATCGCCCAGAGAAAGCAGGTCAGCCTGGATTCCCACGATGGTGGTGAAGCTGCTTCTTCATTTCTCCACCACAACTAATGTGTGAGAGAAGACTTTGAATGAAACCTCATTTTGCACCCTTAGTTTACAGCTTCACACTTCCATTCCCATTTTTTTGTCCTGTGGGTCTTGGGCAGGCGGGAAACCAAAAGACAACATTGTACTCAAGTGGCTGTCCAGGGAAGTGCAGCCACTCTTTGACAGTTTGTCAGTGAGTGTGTTATTCCCCAGCAAAGGCCCGTGGTAACCAGGCAGCACCCCCAGCCAGGATGCTGGCCAGAGGACGGCAGCACTGAAGGACAACCGGTCATCTCCTGAGCCACCAGTCCAAGGCCAACCTTGCTCTGTGTGGAGATTTTCTGTATTTAGGAAGCCACCTCGACCATCGGGGTCCCTTGTATGATGCTAACTGACCCCCATTATTACCCAAACGGAATCTGTATCTCTCTTCCGTGTTCCTCAGAAGCAGAGCTCATTAATACAGGATATTGTCCAAATGGAGGTTGAAAAATGCACACGTACAACATCATAAAACACGGATTAGAGAGACTTTCAATAATAGTGAATAAACAGGATATGGATAAAAAATATAAAATTCCCCCAAAAAATTAGTTTCAAAATTTTTGTAGAATTTTTTCTAAAAATTTGGTCAGTTATTATGAAAAGTTATTCGAAGGGCTAAGATGAAAGTGTGCCAGTGTGAACTGGGGTCCCGCTAATCGAGGCTATATTATCACTTCGGCATCAATGCATCACCTGACATGATGGTCATAGTACAAAAAACGTGGTGTTTCTTTCATATTTGGACTAAGTGGTGATAACATTCATTTGCTCTTGTCAAATTAATAAAAAACTATTTGCGGCTTTGATGGAGAGCCTAGGAGGCCGGACTAGGAATGCGGTTTAGAATCTTTTCTGCCAATCTCTGTTATGTGGAGTTTCGTCACAGTGTGCACTGCACGTCGGCCTCGGACGCGTTTCATTTCCCTGACGCAATAAAAACAATAGCTTATTCTTAGCACCATAATGATAATCTTCTGTTTGACTTGTAGAGCACAGTGCTCAGAATAGACTTGGTGCCTGTGAACATTCCAAGCACCTCAAGGACAGAGGTGTGTGTGGCACAGGGAATTACCTGTGTGGCCCAGAGCTGCAGGAGCAATGCTCTTGTCTGTGTGTCTTCATCAGCGCCCTCCTCCTTGAGGTGCTTCAGGTAGCCCTGCAGCCACGGGCTGGGCGCAGCCCCCTCACCTGGCTGGGCTGGGGAGAGGAGGCTCCACAGGTGCTTTCGTACCAACTCAGCCTCCCGCTTCTCCTCTGCCGGAAGGAGGGACCACAGAGAAAAGCATTGAACCAAGTCACAGGGGCAAAGGGGAACCAGGTGTGTAAGGGTCAGATCAGATTGTGGGGCACAGGTGACTCAGGTAGGACAGGTGTGACATGTGAGAGGAGCACTGATCACTGATGTCTTATGAGAATGCAACTCAATCCCACAATGAAGCAAAACAGTGTGAAAAGTTGCCTTAGAGACGACAAACACACTTGTCGTCAAACATATGCATAAGTATCCTGAGTGTAAAAGTACAGCTCCTGAGCAGAAGAAGCCTTTAGCATTTTGGTTTGCATAAATGCAACTGACACATCTGGTGCCCCATCAGGATGCAGTTTCAAAGCAGCCAAATATTTCCGAAATAGGTTCTGGCCCCCCACTGCCCCAACCAGAACGGAGCAGCTGGTCATCATGAAAATGAGTAAGATGATGATGAAAACCCTCCTAAAAAGTCTTGCATTACATTGAAGTTGGTGAGCCAAGTCAAGCTGGTGGGGTCCTGTGTGTTGGTTACCCATCTGCCGCTTCCTCGCACACTCATACCTGGCTTCAGGGTGGTGCGGGCCATTTTCGTAAGGAAGCCGTCAAATGTCCGGAACGAATTATAGATGTCGGTCGGCCCGCCACTGCTGTCGCACCTCCTGCCAAACAGGGTGAGATACCCTGATCTGCGGAAAGAATGGAGTCAGAGATCAGCGGGGACATTAACTGTGGATTCATTGGAAAGGTGGTTCTGGATTCTTCCTTCAGCTGTGCAAAAAAAGACTAAAATGTGCAAGTTCCCTTGGGGTTATTAAACCCATTGTCCATCAAACATGCAGGCTGGTAGGAGGGTGAAGCAGGAGTGACGTCTTCTTTTGGGCCACATGTGTCGTGCCTTTTACCCCATCACTGTACTCTTGAGTGTTTACAAACAGCCACTGCGCAATGGGTATGTTTGTAAACTGTTTATGTAGGGTGCGTGACGCAGGGCAAGAACCTGAAGAGCAGGCTGTAGCTGAAGTTGAAAAGGCCATCTTGTTTCCAGTCCATCCGGTTTGGCGGCGCGTCAGAAGCCAGCAGGGCCTGGAGGCTGCGGTACATGGTGATGTTGAGGCGCGTCAGGTTGTCCCTATTGAAGTGACTGAGCAGAGAGGCATATGAAGTCAAATGTATTGCATTAAGATACTGACTCCAGCACTGAGTCATTCTTCCTTCATGAACGACTACGCATCCAGTGTTGCCATAGCAGAAAAGTGTTTCTGCCAGAATCCCAGTTTTGCGCCTATGCCTCGAGGACAAGCTGCTCCGCACCATTCATTTTTACCACCTTTAACTGCACCCAAATTTTCTTTTGCTTTGATAAAATCTCAGTTCAGACAAGAAGCTCAGGACGTTAACATGCTTTTCTGCATGTAGAAAAGGTGGTTCTCGCAAACAGAGCAGAATAAAAGAACAAATCTGGGACCACAATATGAATGCAGAAAGACCTCAGCTTTTCAGTTATCTGTTCATCAGCTGAAATTTGCTCATTGAATGAAAACAGAACAAGGATCTACGTCAAAATTAAGGGTCATATTTAAAATGTTTCGCCTTTCACCTTTTGACTATTTTTGTTATCATCAAAATAGCTACAACAATGGCAGCAGCAGCTTGACTAGTGCAGGGAATGGTGCTGATGTTCATGTCTCATGTAGTTTGTAAGTGGACAGTTTGTAAGCAGAGGGGTTACAGACATGCTCCAGCTGCATGGAAAACATGTTTTGGGACAAAAATACAACACACTTGTTGTGTGTGTAATGCCCGAAAAAAAGGATTTTTTTGTACAGTGGTGCTAGAAAGTTTGTGAACCTTCAGCCTTTTCCCTTTTTCTGCATAAACTTGGCCTTTTCCAGCCTGTTCAGCATCGATGGCTGTTTTTCTGAGGTCCTCAGAAACTTCCTCCGATTAAAGTATCACCTCTGTTCACCAACCTGTGTGGTGAAGACTTTTGTACTTTAGAAAGTTAATTTTCACCCAAACTAACAGTTGACCATCACTCTTATTATCCCTTAACTGGACTGATGACCCTAGAGGTTCACATAGTGTTTCCAACAAAAACATTTAAATGTTGGATCATGTGGATCTAAGTGAGTGAAAAAGCATAAAAATTTGTGTGCTGTTGGTTTTACTAGGGTTTCTGTTTCTGAGACTTAGATTAAGATCCAGTCACAATTTAGGCCACAATCAAGTCCAGAAAACTCAGGGTTCGAAAACTTTATAGCGCCACTGTCACCAAGGTCTAAGGACAGCTCTGTTGGAATTCCGCAGTGACATACTGCTGCATGGCGGCCCTCTCCGCAGCAGGGTTGTAGTGCGGCAGGCGCAGGTGGAAGATCCGCTCCATGAGCACCTGAGCGTAGCGGCTGAAGTCCAGGGAGGTGGAGTTGTGCAGCACGTCATCGTAGGAGTGAGGATCCAACAGCACGGTGACATAGCGGCCAGCAACGCGCACCTGCGGCACAAATAGTGTTACTCTGAATGCTGATCCCTCTTTCTTGTGGATCTTTGGGGTCCAACACTCCTCAGGTGGAATCTTCTGGACCAGAACACCTGGTTGCGAAAAACCAGCTACACAGAACCCAGGTCTGTCTGGGAAAAGGTAGCCCTCACCCCTTTCTTTATGCTGCTGAGGAAATATGATTTATTAGAAGCAAAACAATCCAATTAAGCTGATATTTTAGATTTTAAAAACTCGTACAGTGAAAATGTCACCATGTTTCTCCTTCATTCGAGTCAAAAACTTGGCAGCATCTTTTCCGAAATCGAGGGCGTGTCCCAGCCACGGAATAAGACCTTTGTCCAGAGGTGGTTCTCGCTTTGATCTGCGGGTGACAAAATGTGAAAAAGCAATTCTCACTTTCAGCTTCACTGCAATTTTATACATTGTGATGGTGATGCTTTCATCTTTCAACTGTAATAGCTAATATCCTGGAAACACCATCAGTGTCGTTTAAATATTGTGTTGCAGCAGATACCATGGATTAGGTCAACCACCAGGCTTCCCATGGATGAAGAGAATGTTCTGAATTATTAAAAGACAATAAAAAGACTAAAAGAAGAAAGTGTGTAATTATTAAATGAGAAAGCACTGTTTTCACAGTGCTGTGTCCAGGTATAAAAAGCTCATACACTGATTTCATTTTTTAGAAAAAAGGTCAGCTATTCCCAGAGTACAATATTCAGGGGAAAAAGATGGTTCTGCCTAGAATATATTTTTTTTAATTAATAAAATCCATTAAACTTTGCTAATATGCATCTGAGCACTGAATCTCTCCCACTGGAGTTGTGTCAGACACACACAGATATTTTTTCCAGTTCCATATGCAACAGTTTAGGGACAATAATTAAAATTTGCTGGAAGAGATTAAATTTTAATCAGTAGGACGACAATACTCAGCCACCCGTTCATCCATTATCAATAATCATGTAGCAAAGGTTGCGTTCGGATCGCGGCTGTGGGTGGGGAACTGGGCCTGGGTTGGTCACACTGGGTCTTTTCCATCAGGATGATTTATGTAGGATCATAAATTCATCTCAATGCAGTCTCTGAATCGTGGAGGAATCTGGAGGACCAGGGCAACCCCCAAACCCCTTGAACACGACCAGAACACAGGTGAGAACCCATACAGCCTGGAGCTGTGCCACCCTGGTGCCAGCCTTATTTAAGTTAAATCAGAGTCTCAGGGAGATGGAAAAATCTCTTGTTGCTTCCTGGTGCTCAAATCTGAGCCCATGATAAGACCGCAGTGTTGCTGCTGCTGATCTGGAACATTCTCACAGTTTAGGGTAAACAAGGACCTACCTAAGTGTATCTATCATACATGGCGTGAGGGCAAAGCTTTTATTGCACTGAATTGTCCTGTAACCAGCCGGTGGACTGGTTAGACTCCCTGCACAGAATTAATAACAATATAATATAATATCAATGTACCGCAGAACTCTGTGTGCAATTAAATTTTAACTAGTTAACCTTTTAAAACAAGTCTAAATTTTTCAATATTTGCATTTTCCCCTCAGTACTACCGCTTCACTTTCTGTTTTATTTGGTGAGTAAAATCTCTATTTCCAGTGGAGTTTTGTTATTATTGTTTTTTGTAAAGCGAGTTTTGTATGTTAACAAGAAATCAGTTTGTCAGCATGATTAACATTAACTGGATCCGGCTGGATCCAAAGGAGGATAAAATTTATTGAAGTCGTAAACGACAAAGTAAAGAGACGTACAGCGGAGCGCAGGCAGGGTCCGGATCCGCGCTTGTAAGCGGTTCTCTGGCCATCGGAAGCGTGTAAGTTCGAATGCCCTAGTGCTCTTGATCAAGGTACTTATCCCGAACTGTTCCAGTAAACATTACCCCACAAGTAAATCGGTGTATATTTGAGCATCTAATCCTGTAAACCGCCTTGGATGGAGAAGGAGTTAGATGAAGGTTGGTAATGAGAATAACAGTTTAAACACTGAAAATGACAACAGGGACAGTGATGAAAGTATTAATAACGAATGCAAGCTGACGGTGAACTGACCTGGTCCGCCTGGACAGGAAGGTGAACAGAAGCAGCAAGATGAGGCAGGAGAGCAGCAGCGGCGCGATCACCATCGTGCGTGCGCGAGTCTCCCAGCAACGTGTGTCCCGGCGGTGTGTACGTGTTCGCTGTAGAACTGCGCGCTCACACACCTGGTCGCTCCTTTTATCCCGAGAGGGGCGGGAGAAGGGAGTTGCGCTCCATCCCAAACACGTTGTGTGTTTCTTACGCAGTAGCTTTTTGTAATATAACAATAAATTTAAAAATCCCATTAGAAGTGACGAAGTACATCACCACCACCTCAGGGGATCAGCCACGTATGTGAGAGCGGCGCCCTTCTTCACCCGGTTATCCTGTCATCAGTTGACTGACTACGTGACTAATAAGGCATACTCCTAATATTTCTATTACTAATAATTTAACCGATTTCTATGAAAGAGTGTTAGATTGTCAACTTTACCCTTTCATACCACATTTTCACTGGGTCAAACGCAGACAGACACCGTGTTACAGTACCTAACCTCGTTTTATAAGACCAGGGTATTTTACTGTGCCATTTCACAAGCACGGAGGGGATTCGAACCAACAACCTCCAGGCTGCAGGCCACCACACCGACGGCTACTCATTTCGATCAATTGAACATTAAAGATATATGAACGACTCCAAAACGCGTCTTGTGAAGGATTCGCTCATTAAACTATTAATTCCTTAATATAAAACTCAGTTCCAGCATTACACAAGATGGGAACACCTGGTTTCACCCACATTACACACAATGAGCTTCAATATGAGGAAAACCCCACATGCAAACACCAAGAAAAATCTATTATATGCACCTTATTGTTTTACAGTTTCAGCAGCAAGAATACAAAACTTCGGTTTAACAACTATTAGTTTTATTAAAAATAAAAGTTTTAAAGACAAAAAAGAAGTTAGTCTTTGGGCTCAGAACATTTGGTTTTCCAAATAACTGCAACAATAAGTGCAACAATATACAGATTATTGGCATTTTTTATTTTATTACAAGCATAACTGACAGCTGAAGAGCAAATGAACAGTAATGCACAGTAAACATTCTCCACGGGGGATAAAACCTGAACCACAACCAGCAATTTTGTTGTTAATATTCCTCTTTCTCGGCTGTCTCAGCACCCATGGGGCCTCTCCTCTCACCGATGTCTTCAGGCATCTTCCCGAAAGCAGATGCCATCCGTCTGAGGAGATATACGCCGGCGTGGAGCCCTCCAATGTTCACCCATACTGTGTGAGACTTGCGCCACAGCCCCCCCATTCCGGATAAAGCCTGAAAATTGAACAACAGGCCTGTTTCTCACAAAACCATTTCATTTCTGTTGTGCATCCCACCCTGCCTCACTTCCTGCACCCCCAGGACCCTCTGAAAACAGATAGATGGATGGAAAATGCCTTATGAGAAATTTACTACAAAAGTCTCACTCTGCTTACCATTCTGATATGAAAAAGAGCCACCATCAACACAGTAATATCTGAAACTTATCTTCCCAGAGCTGCCAGGTTTTGCTTTCATATGGAAATTCCTTCCTGTTTTGTTCATTATTGTCATACTGTGTTTTCCACATAATTCATACACCTGATCACTAACTAACACACCTGCGCTTTTGCTCCCTGCTCTGGAATTTAAGCGCAAATTTCAGCCAACAGGTCTGTTCAGTTAAGCTATGACCAGTGTGTACAGTGACCTCGAACCCATGGTCCCTGATGCACGTTGCCCTACCTTGGTAAAGCATTTCTTGTCATGGGTCAGGAGGACGGCCTTGCCGCTGCCAGGCCTGCAAACGCGTGCCATCTCCCGCAAACACGATGGATACAAGTCCCAGTTCTTCTTTTTCGAACCCATTCTGCAGCAAAACGCATCATGCAAACGCCAGCAAAAAACTGTGTTACAATATCAACAAAACAATGATTTAATGTCACACTTAAAACCATTTGAAACTGTTCCAAAAAATGTTGAAAAAAAACAATTGTTGGATTGAATACAATTTCATTATAATTTAACTAATAATAAATATTTCTGGAAATTATATTTTTGTCTTACAATCATTTTTTATCATATTATATCTTTTTTTCCCAGCCAAAATACTTGCTTTTTAATTCTATCACATCGTTTTTGAAAGTTGACAAAATTCATGACGTACAATACAAGGAATAAAAAGTGTTAATTTCTTGGGTGTTTTGTTGAAGAAACATTGGCAGCTCACCGCTTCCCGAAGGGCATGTCTGTGATGATGATGTCCACGGAAGCCGTCCTCAAAGGCAAGGCACACAGGTTCCACTGCACCGTATCTATCGGCAAACCCCATGCTTCACTGTGCTCGCAGCACAAAGCAGTGTTAATGTGTGAAACCTTCTGCACATCAGCACCTCATACATACCGGGAATGTGTGACAATGCAGGGGGGGATGTGAAATAAAGTGTGGAATCTCACCCGCCTGTTTCCTGCCTCTTCTTGTGGATGTGAGTGATGTTGTTGAGCGTGCGGCTCACTGCCTGGTCGTTGTTGTCTCCAGCCAAGTAGTATGAGTGCTTCCACTCAAGGGCTCCCTTACGCATCAAAAAACACATCAGTAGTTGTTCTCACTGTTAGTTATGTGAAGACACAAATTATGAAGCAGCTCTCATATATTCCTCAAGAATGAACCTCTCCATACAGAAAAATCTATACATACACCGAAATCGAGATGCAAGCGGGTATCTTGGTTTGTCGTACCTCCAGGGGTATTGCTCCAGTTCCACACATCGGGTCAATTATAACATCAGACGTCTGTGGTTTGCACAGCCTGTCGTGAGATCAAAGCAGCTGCGTTCTCACTCTCCTCAGCGGAACATTTACATACATCAACAATAAACTGTACAGAGGTCTGGGATTAAGCACCGTGTAAAATATTATGATGTTATTGTTATACCTGGTGACAAATCCTGCTTCTTATCATGATGACCTTGTTTCCAAAATTGCTGGTCACACTTCTGCCTAATAAGTCAGCCACGTGTACTATTCTGACACTATTATCATCATCATTATTATTACATTATTAACTGTCTCTACTACTATTGGATTTCAAATTGAAAGGAAAACAATCTACAGTTCATATGTTGGTACTTCCTTGTTGTTTTTCAGCTCACACATTGATACTGTTCCATAACAGTCTGGTTCAGAGGAAGTAATTCTGTTATTTTTGTGTCACTATGAATAATAATATAATAATAATAATGTCTGTATCTGTTGAGGGACAGGTGCGCACTGAGATCACCTGAGCATCCCGTAGGCCAGGGTGGAGCGCAGGGTGGTCGGCCCAAAGTGTGAGATGTTCCTGCGGTGGAGGCTCTCCTCTGTCAGTGCGATACCAATCACCACTTCATTGTTGTGGATATTCAGCAGAACCTGCAGGGAACAGCAGAGAATTTTGCAATACTCAATAATCGACTCAGCTTTTTGTTTAACTTCTGCCATGGCTGCCACGAAAATTTTTACCCAGCATTAGCTCTGGGATCTTTGTCACCCTGTTTGTCATGCAGGCAATACCTCACAGAAGTGTGTTCTGTACTTGGCAAGCAGACAATCGGTGACTTCAAGCCACAGACACGTGAAACAGATGCTGAGGCGTAATGCTGCTGTGTTACCTCCACATCAAACTTGGTCATGTCTGCCTTCCACTGGAAGAACTCCTGCACGGCACCACCAAAGTCTCTTGCTGCCTCATTAGACGTGAAGCTGTGGCTATCCCCGGCCCTGCTGCAAGTCACCCGAAACTTGAGCACCCTGGGCGCCCCCTCGTCCCCTGCTTCTGCTGAAGCCTGGTTCTGCTGAGCCCGGGTGTCAGCCTCCACTGCGCCGGCCTGCTGGGGCTCTGCTTGGTGGCTTTCTATGTCTGTAGGGCCTTCTGGCACTTCTTCTTTGTTGTTGTCACTGCTGCTGCAGCCAGGGCCAGGCTTGGACATGTTGGCCCCCCTCCGCCGCCACCTCCTCTTCTTCAGGGAATTGTTCAGCTTCCAAACTTCAAGCGGGTCTGACCACGGCAGTGTCGAGGCCAGATCCTGCAAGTCTTTTAGTGTCTCCTCCTATTGTTAAAACAGAGAACCAGATATCAAACCTGGCAATCTGTGTGGAACAAACATGCATACAATGAAGTCATCAAAAAAACACAATAATGTTTTTTCTGCTTCGAACAGCTGTAACACATTGTGCTATTAGACAAACTACAACACTATCTCACCTTCACACTGTAACATTGTGATTGATAGTGAGAATAAACTTGTGATGAATGAAAGTACTAATGAGGATAGAAAGATCTGATAAATAAACACAGAGTTATCATCAATGGTACTGAATAAAGCATTAGCACAACACTGAATGAAACACCTCTAGTGTTTATACAGCTGTATTCAATACTGGGGTCAGTTCCGTAACAGGAAATATATTCTGCGGCAGGTACTTATCCCAATTTCAATGTACTAACCTTTGAATCTTTGAACCGATAGTCCTCATAGTCCTTAACCACAACAAATAAATTGTCAACCGACCTCAGCTGATGGACCTAGAGGAAAGGGAGAAACAACAAAGGTAAAGCTTGAATGAACAATTTCAGATGAAGCTTTTACAATAAAACCTTATTCTCTGACAGCCCCAGATAAAGTCACATCACAGCAATTTACTCACAGCAATGAGTCACTAGGCAAAGGTACCATGGAAGCAGAGAAAACGGTGAAATCACTGGTCTGTTTACTTTATTCTCAGTAAAATATGACCTGCATAACTAATACCCCACGTTTAGTCTGTTTAACATTTCTGAACTGTTGAGTGAAATTAAATCACTATAGTTCCAAACTCCTACTAGCAAAAAGTCAACATTTCTATCAAGCATTCACAAGCATGAACAGGTCTGAACATGTTAAACAGAGATTCTGCTAAGATTATTTTCCAGTCACCTTCTCCTTTCACTCATAAAAAGATAATGAATTTCCTGAAAAGTCATTGTTCTCTGAACCATGTAAATGTTGGGTTTACTGAAAAAAAACAGGGCTCACTATAGTTTCATTATTCTTACTACTTGTCCAACTATATTCATCACAGCCATAACCAAGGCAACATGAAATAAAAACGCCTCAAATAATGTGGTGGAATTATCATGGTTTTCTTACAATCACTCTTAAGTCAATGACTGCAATTTAGTTTCATTGGATAAAACACTCAAAGATTTATAGACGATGCAGAGTGAATGCGAAACATGATTTACAATTGTAACACAGTCACAGAGTCACTATCGAGTGTCATTCATTTCACAAGGAGACTCACAAAGATCAACACAATAGAAAGCAACAATGAGGACAACTGAATAAAATATAAAGATAGTTACATATGCAGAGTCCATACACTGTGACGGACACTGATATGACCAGTGTCCACAGAGAAGTGCTCTGTCACCTCAGAGTTGGTGTCTTTTTTAACTATAATTTCAAACCATCTATTTTGTTTAAATACAACTGTCACCTTGTTATGTGCCGCGGGTTAAGCTGCTGTATGTGTTAATTTCTCTGAAGGGATTAATTAAGTACCTATTTGATCTTCTCCTACCTCAACCCGATGCTTCCAGGATAGGCTCTGGACCACTGTGACACTGCACTGGACAGTTACTGAGGATGTTTTTTAAAAAATGTAACCTGTATTTATCTACCACCATTTTCCAAGGTGACATGCAGGGTAGGCATGTTTATATGATGCTGTCAGGAAAGTATTGCTACCACCACAGACTACTCTTCCACTCTACCATTACTACTGATGGTTTGCATTGATCTTCCTAGACATATCTTACTATTTATTTATCATCTTGTTTTTTGTCTACCTAATCATCTATTTATCTATTCAATTCGTCTCTGTGTTCACATTGTCTATTTAGTGTACTGTGCACCTTGGTCATTGGTCATTCTCTCATACATCTGTATAAGTCAGAATGACAATAAAAAGGACCCTGCCCCTTAAAAATTAGGTGACCACCCCTAGTTTTTTAAAAGAGCCAAAAGACCAGAACCAGGGATTTTTTTTTTTTTTTTTAAATCAAACTGTGCTCACTGTATTTCTAGGGTCTTACCAAGGGAAGACTGTCAGAGGTTATCTGGAAGTATATTCTACCACGGTCTTTGCTGACTTTGGAATCAGCCCCAATTTTCTCTTTGACCTCCTCAGCAGCAGTATGCTCAAAGCCTGTGGGGACAGTGGCCCCAATTGTGGCTGTAACTGGACCAAGATCATGTCCACAAGATAGCTGTTCTGTGTCTTTGTACTCCGTGTCCTCGAGGCTCAGCTCACACCTGCTGTCACTGTAGTCTTCCTCCCCAGACATTGCTGGAAGCCCTTACACAGAGAGGTAAAGAATTACCTGCACAACAGTAAGGGATGGAAAAAATACACCCAAGAAAGAGTTGGATTAGAGAAACAAATGCATTACTGTTTCTGGAAACATGTCAACAGTGAATCCCACCTGGTTTTGCCAGGTTTGAATCACATAAGCTTCTGGCTAACTTATGAGACAGCCAAAGATGATTAAGCAGTTAAAAGCGATGTTAACTGCACACAGAAACACGAGGATGAGACTTACACACATTTACAGTCAGCAAAGCCGACTTTCTACAGCAACAAAAGAGATATTAAAGACGAAACGCGCTACTTGCTGTCAATATTTAGCTGTGGCTATTTCTATCTATACCTGAAAATGTCACGGCGTGGAAAAGCAGAGGTACGACACATTAACTAAGACAACTCACTCAGTTAACATAAATGCAGAAACGCACTCAGTCCACATTGAGAAATGCACTTCCGGGTCTCGGGATACATGTGCGCGCAAAAGAAACGTACTTCCGGGGCAAGATTAATAAACGTGTGGGGTAAAATGACTCTCCAAAAATGTGAAAATTGACGCACCAATTTCAAATGGAGGACAAGATTTAAGATGCAGTTTATCTATGTCATTGATATTGACGCAACGCACTTAATCCAGGTTCCCCCTATAGAAATTGTACTTCCGGGTTACGTAACAGTAACGCAAACGAACTTTCTCAATATGTTAATCTACTTTTAATTGTTGAAATTTCCACAATATATGGTTAAGAATAGTGTAAGTTTTTTTCTTGGGAGGTAAAAATACACACTTGTTGCGCAATCCTCCAATTGTGCTATTACACCATTCAGTAAATCTGCTGTAAATGGAGACATGAACTAGCGCACTGTTGCCGCAACAGGGCGCAAGACGCCCATTTATAAATTAAACTTCATTAGTTTATATTGATTCTGACAGTTAAAAAGAGTTTAATTACATTTTAATGGCTACAAGCCGTTAAAGTGCGCTTGAGCTTCATTACTGAGTTAGAAGTAATGTTTTGAGCTACATAAATGATTTACTTAAAGAAGTCGTTGAATAAGCAGGTAATAGGAGACATATTACATATTTTAATAAGTGAAGTATAAATTAAATTTGGTGTAAAAAGTATAAGGGTAGGCTTTGCTTTTTGTGTCACTAAATTATCCTTCCCTTCTTTCATGCTTGAGGGCAGCTATAGCTCCTGAAAACGGAAAAAACAAATTAAAGTTCTGAGTACATCAAGTGAAAGTATAAGGGAAGTATGAAGTTGTTATATGACTGTAATATCACTGGCATTACCGTGCTTTATAGAGAAACCCTTCATATCTGAAAAATAATTTATTTACCCCAACAGTAGCAACACAGATATAATTTTAGACTAACTTTTGGTGGAACTTTGTTTTCTGGTATGTGATTAGTACTCAAAGCTTAACGCAGGTCCTGTAGTGGTTAGAACCACTGCCTTTATGGTTGAAAAATCCAGGTTCACATCCTTTTCTCTGCTGTAGAACCATGAGTTGTTCCATTAAAGCTGCCCTCTTGTACATCTCACTGTAAATAGTGTTGCAAGTGACTAAAGAAAAAAGATAATTAAAATTAAACAAATATTGCGCCTCTGTTAAATTATCAATTTTCACTCATTGTTTCCTTTATGTTTCTATTAAAAATGTCTTATTTGAACAAATGTCAGCCAATGACAGACAGATACACTGGCATGTTGGCCTTTTAACAGAGACTAGCATCGTGACATTTTCCACATTGAAAGACCATGACGCTGGGTTTCCATCTGCTGCGTTTGGCTTTCTGAGAAGGCTGATGAAGTTTCACTGTAAGACCTTGTCTAAATTCAGTGTTGCCTTTGACCTTCTTGAGATGATTTCTTCTGAAGTCTGTACACAGAGCACTCTGGAGAGGAATGAAGTCCAGACACTTTCTGTTGTGCCCTGAGGAGGGGAGTGATGTTGTTCCCCAACCTTGACCAGTTTCATCCCCTAGGGGTAGGACCATCTGCTCCACAGAACTTGTCCAGGTCATAGCAGGGATCAACATAACTTCTACAATATGGCTCACTGGTTAACTGGTGCAAAACACTCACTGTACTGCTGAACTTATTGTTAGCAAGTCGAGAGATTCCAAGTTTCATTTATGCTAGACGGATGTCGGCAACATAATGAGGTTAAACAATAATAATGTTTTTATGAAAACCCTGCTGTGCTGGATCCTCAGAGTCCCAAGGATCTGGCTTTTTGTGATATGTAAGGGCACAACAGTTTCATTGATTTTTTTCATAGATGTTTATTTTGTAAACACTACTGTCACAGTAAATCCAAAGTACCTTGACAACGGAGAAATATTTTGGCTCCAGGTCTGTTTGGCTGAGGGAAATTGCATGGCTATGTGAATTCAGACAAGCTGTTACTGGACCAATGTAAATCAAAGTTTCCCATTTAAAAGTGCATAGTCTCTGAAAGGTGCAGACGAGGAACTTGGCACATCACCCCCCCCCCCCCAAATGTGTGTATACTGCTGTTTCCCCCAGCTCTTATTTCTTTCTTTTTTTGATTGGTCAGTGATATTCACAGGCAGATTGCACCTCTATCTATGTAAAGTGAGGGGCTGGGGGTCATATAGTTGCAGTGCATTACAAGTATGATCATACAGCACTGTCTAATAAGTTCCAGAAGGGCGTCTAAAGATTCCAAAATGATTTTGAATTATCGCATAGGTCAAATGTTAATTTTTTAAGACATTTACTTATTTACAGAGGGAACTTCAGCTGCAGACAAGAGCTTTAAAATACATTTCTTTGTCAAGAATGTCAGTGTGAACAACCTACAGACCATGAGTTCATCAAACAGAGAGTTTAGGTTGTGGTTTAATGGCAAAATAGAAGGCGACAAGTCAAACTTTACATTAAAGGTCCTTTGAATTATTGAGAGAACTTACTTCCAATAAGCTTGTTCTTCTTATTGTTCCAAGTAAATTTTGCAACAAAGTTACACAAGAAATCTAAAAAAGAAACAAAGAAATCTAATTTCTTTAAAAAATTCCTTTGAGAAGTAGCAGGGTAGATTTTGAAATAAATATAGCAATTGGGGTTAAATATTCATTCTGATAACATTAATTCTGCCACTAATGTGATATAATGAGAGGACCAAGCAGACAAGTCTTTAAACTTTTTAATAAACAGAGAGTAGTTGCTGTTCATCAGGTCTGTGAGGTCAGGAGTGAGGAAAATTTGAATTGCAGGTCTTCCATTTTGAAAGAAAAAGACCAATTGAAATTAGGGGGAGATTCATGACTAGAGACTTACATAGATGTTATAACCTGAAACTTTTCTATAGTCAGTTTCATCTTTAGAGCTCCTTGATGTTTCAGAATTATTCAGGTACAGGAGAACATCATCGGCTGTAGCAACGCTGTTTTGGTCCAGTTTAATGATTTTTGGCAGGACTGTTTCAAACCTGTGGCTCATTGTTTTGGATACAATTTTCATATCAACATTTAGCAGACTGATAGGTTGCGAGGAGGAGGACCAATATAAAGGATTCTTGTCTTTCTTTGAAGTTAAGCTAATTGAAGCAGTATTCCAGCAGTGGGGTAGGCTTCCATTTTTTAGCATTTTGTTAATTGATGCTATTAAAAAAGGCACAATTCGGGTCAAATTTCTTATAGAATTCCACTGTATACCCATCCGGCCCTGGCGTTTTTCTGGACAGCAGTATAGAGGCATTTGTAGTAATCTGTACTGCCTTAATAGACGTCTCACTTTGCTATGACTTCAGCTGATAAGCCAGAAGAAGCCTCAGTTTATTCCCTAGTGTTTAGTGATGTTATTTTTTAAGGAGTAAAAGTTCAGTAATATAGCTTGTATGACAGAGATGGTATTTGGCTTCAGACTTACCGAGTCGTGTCCAATTCTGCTGAGTAGCAGAATGCTTATGTTCCCGCTCTAAGTGCTTCACCCTTGAGTCTAATTTTTTAATGTTCCTCTTCTCATAATTTCTTCTGATGGGAGGCAGACATGACGAAACCCCTCAGGGTAACTTCAGCACCATCCCAACACGTGGCAGCTGAGACTGGGATGCTGGTTATCTGCTCTGATCTCTGATTCTATCACCTGCCAGATGGGGGGCCATTTTTACTGTCTGCACTGTTTCACAGTGAAATGTTGCTTGGCCGGTACGTATGTGCAAAGACTGCCAACACATAGCGCAGTGACATGTCTCATGGTACTGACAGCCACTGAACACTTTGTTTAATTATATGTTTGTTTTGCTTTGCAGGATGGCATCAATTTTGTTTCAAACAACAAAGTAGAAAATTAAAAGAAAAGGGGGCTTCAAAGGCTTCCAAAAGAAGCGGCAACAGTGCCAAACCTACCGAAGAAGAGCCAGATAAATGGGCACAGGACTTAAAATGCCCCCCCGGAAGACTAGCTAACACACGCTCCACCCAACACTCTTTTATTTAAGCACAATCGAGCTAAACTTGCAGAGAGTTGCAGGCTATAAATCGCTTTTGCCAGGGTTGGCTGCTTCTGCAAGCATGAGTGGAAAAGTAAGAGTCTTTTTTTTCCCTAAAAAATAACAAAGACAACAAGGGGACTCACATGACCGGAGCTCTGTGGCCCAGATGGGATTGTTTTGTTGCTCCCAGCTGGAAGGAGGCCGGAGGGGCCGCCCGTAAGATCCGCCGCTCTGTTTACCCCGAGACACGCCAGCCCGCCTGCCAAGAGCAGCACACATGTGACTACTTTCGCTCCCATTCTTAGCAGAGAGAAGGAGCACAAGCTTTTCAACATTGCACTGTGTTTTTGAGGAAACCTTTGCTTAATGCCTCATGTGTGATTAGGAGGGACAGATGGACACTTGCCAGGCAACATTCACCCTACCCTAGCAGGCAGGGATGTGTCTCCATACAGTTATTAAGTCTGCCAGAAGAAGCACAGTTTCAGAGTAGGAGTGACAAGAGTAAAAACTCATTTATAGTATAAATGCATTATGTATTTTCTTATGTGGCGAAAGTATCATAAACTGGATTTGAGAATGGCTGCTTTTGGCGTCATTTTCAATTGTGAGGTGGCACAGTGGTGTAGTGGGTAGCACCAGTGTTACACAACTCTTGTGCTTTGGGTACAGCTAAGCCTTCAGTGTTTGTAGATTGCATGGTTTCCTCATGTTTCTGTGGGTTTCTTTCAGGTACTCTGGTTTCCTCCCACAGTCCACAGATGTGTATCACATGAACTTGTCTCTAAACTGTTCTTATTGCGTTTGTGTGTGTGAGAGTGAATGAGTGTGTGACTGGTCTGTGATGCCCTGGAATCCCAACCCTGACTCACCCCCTATGGTTCCTGGATAGACTACGGACCTATGCAAACCTGCACTGAACAAGCATTGATTGAATCATTGATAACAGTAGCTTTGATGGATTAATCAGTTGAACTGCATCTTTTGAAAGGTCAGGAGTCTATGAACCTGTAACTTCATGAACATGTACTAAATGTTGCACTTAGTATAGGTTTGTTGTGAGAAAATATTTCATTTTTATTTACTACTCTCTCCTACATCTACATGTATGTCTTACTGGTGTTGCGATCTACTCCAGGTCAGCCAAAATCATGGGTTCCAACCTAGGTTTAGTTGTAGATTTTTTAATACAAGGGTTCCAGCCTTGTCGCTAAGGACCCCAGACCTCCTCCAGGTTCTGTCCTCATTAGGGATGCATGTCATGTCAACTGAATTAGGCCACTTCCTTCTGATGGACCTTCGTCACATCTGTCTTGTGTTGCAGTGTCACATAGCATCTGCAGAAATGAGGACGGGGGCTGGAACATCAGCTATCTAGTTCCACAGATGCAGAGATGGATCCTTTCTGGTCATTTTGCACTAACTTTAGAGGGAATGTGACAATACCAGCTGCCAAGATGTTCCTGGCCTCAAATATGGACGGTCCCTTCGAGTGCGATGCCTTATATCACAACTAAGGTTCATTTTATTGATGGAGATTCCTACTTTGTGTTGCTGTGAGTGGAGATTGTTCACTGTTTCAGAAAATATATAATGAGTAAGATTCAGTCCAAAATATTAGGGTTAGAGGTGGAAAGAGAAACTACTCAGTAAGCAGGCCATCAAATTGAGGCTCAATGCTACATGCCAGGGACTCCGTTTGCAAGCTGTCAGATGAATGAATTCCACTCCCAGTCCTAGAGCTCAGAGCTGGAGACCCCTGTAGAAGTGCACTGGTGCCAAGGAGTGGTGCTCCCCCCATGGCAGGTGGTGGACTGGTAGATATTCTCATGTTCTTTTTTCACAGCAGCCACCTCCTGGGACTGAAAAAAATCTGAATGAGTTTTCAGGGTTGCTACCATTTTTCATGGAGAATTAATACGATGAAGCATAAATGTGCTGCATTGGAGAGATACAGTATGCCTTTAGATATATATATATACATATATATATATATATATATCAATATACAGAAGACAGAAACAATATATCTGTGCCTGATTTTCACCATGTCTGTCTGCTGTTTTAGTAATCATCACTTTTTAATACAGCAGCCCTGCATTCAGACACGCCGTGTTTTTACGGCGTGTTTCTGCAGTGCCAGCAAAGCTCAGCAGGCGACCGGGTTTCCTACAACAGAAGAAAATTGTATGTGGAATAATTTTCCTAAATCCCATTTATATTCATGAGCATTTCAAGTATCCCAGTTTTCCTCTCATCTAAACTCATGAAAATGTTATGCTAGTCTTACCACAAACTGTCAGACTAAGAAGATAGAATGTGCAAATCCACTAAATTTGTTGTCTTTATCCTAATTTTTCAGCGCCTCACTTCAAGGTGGCTATTTTTACTGCTCCTTTACTAAGTGACAGTTTCCTACATCTCAGGCCTTTGCTGAGCTTCTCGCCTTGAGAGCAGAAGTCGGCCCATATGGACCTTCAGTAGTGGTTGACGGTAGTCGCTTGCCTGGCTGGCTGGTCTGGATGGTTAAGTGAAGTAGTTGAGGATTCATGTTTGGCTTATTGGGTGGAGTAGCTGAGGGTATTGACTAGTTGAGTGGGGTTTGTTGAGAGCAGTTACTGCTTGACTGGATGGAGTAGTTGAGGGTAAGGACTACTTGGCTGAGTGAAATGGTTCTGGAAATGGGATTGATTGGTTAGGTGGGGTGGTTGAGAGCAGGGGTTGGTAGTTTGGGGGAGGTGATTGTGGACAGGGGAGGGGTTTCATGTTAAAGAGAGATGCTTTAATGCTGTGGATGATACCTTCCACATTCTTCCCTTTCTAAGCCCTTTCTTTGTCCTAATCTCTCCCCCGGGTTGTCTATAGAGGGAAAAGCTCTGAAGGTGACTTCATTCACAGGGTAGAAAAGTGGACACTATGAAGGGTGTTTACACAGAGGGATCTATCTCAATGGTGGGTTTACTCCATTTCAAAGTCACTGGTTGTAGTTGTCCACCGTGAGAGTTACGATCTCTTTTCATAACATGGTCCTGGTTCACACACACACCTCTTTTAATGAGTGTCAGATGTCTGAATGACACAAGTTTTTTCACTGATCCTCCTGCACTCTTTGTTCATTACTTTGGTTCAAAATTTAAAACATACTGCTTTGTTGTGCAAATACATACCACCTCCAGGTGAGTTGGGAAAAAAACCCAAAGATTAAAGCCAGGTGATAAACCAGAAAAATCAGATTTTACTGCCTGAAGAATGAAGCCTTCATGTTTGAAAAACTACTTCAAACTATTTTCTAGAATGCTCTTTTTCACCTGCAATATGAACTCAGCACATTGTTACAGTGGGGTGTCATGTAGCCTCTGCAACCCATCAACCCGTCATATAGGTCAGTTTGACCATTTGCGTACAGAATCTACACAAGTTAAGCATCTTATTCATTCATTTGCCATTGCTATTATTCTGTTGTCCATTTCAGGACCCTGGTACTCTGGAGCCTATCAGGGAGGCATATAATATGAGGCATCATAGAGGATACAGTAGTCCTTAAAAGTGAAAAAAATACTAATAAATATTGCATAAACTGAGGTCTATTTTTGTTTGAACAAAATGCACATGCTTCTTCAAACTGGTGAACATCAGAATGTCACTGACAATCTTATTATAATTTTTCACTAGGCCAGAAATGGCCCCTTTTAGCCGAAATTTCAATCAGAGTTTCACGTTACTCGCTTAAGTCACCAGGGCCCTTCGACTGTATTAGAAAAATGAAGTCAGTAAGTCAAACCTGCATTCACTTTACAGCGTCGACTGATACACACCGCAGAGCAGCTGAGTTCCAGATGTGAGATGGAGGAGAAACTTCATGGCCAAGTTTGTGATGCAGGAAATATTCAAGATTTCTGAAAGGCTTATGAGTGTGTAGGTGTGGTCGTGGATGTTGTGTATGCAGGATTTGTGTGTGTGTGTGTGTGTGTGTGTGTGTGTGTGTAAAAAGCCTGTTTTCAGTTTGTCAGAAAACTAAACCAAATTAATGACTACAATTACTTGAACTGCACAAAATGACTCAAATACATTTTTAAAAATAAACATTCTTTGGGCAGTGCTTGCCAGTATTCTAGTGAAACTATGATTTCATACATAGGAAGTAAAATTATAAAGGCTAAAGGAAGGTAAAATGATACTCTCTCTGTGTGTGTGTGTGTGTGTGTGTGTGTGTGTGTGTGTGAGACCTTAGGCACTGGGACAAAAACAAATGAAGGGTTTCCTATTGTTTTGCTTGACACACACATCTCCAGTTTCACAGTTCCAGAAAATGAATCAGTCCAGCTCTGATCTCAGTTACTGAATGAAAGGTTTGAGGCAGCACTCTGCTGTACAGCTCCACATGGGAGGACAGGCAGCATCTGCAAAATGTCACAATTCCACGGCCTTCCTTCTGAGGACATAAAATCCGAGGAAATGGTGGCACTTGGTCGCTGTCTTACAATCACCACAGACAATTATCAAAAATATCTCATCTTGCTGGTTTGAAATAAGTTTTCAAATGATTTTTTCCCCACTTTCCAGCTGAACTGAACTTGACTGAACTGAATCAAGGGATGGCAAGAACTTCCACAAATGCAGTATGGACTGTATTTATATGTGACTTGGCTTTCAGAGCTGTTTGCATAAGCTGCCAGACACAGAGTTCTCGAGCCCAGTCAGCACAGCATGACTGTAAATAAGTCCCCTTAACTCTCAAGTGACTTGGACCATGGGCTCTTTTCTGTGGATCTCTGAAGGCTGACAGCCCACGATGCTCATTCTGATGGTCTCTATCCTGTGACCCTGCTTTGCATTCCTAAAAGGATCCTCCAGCTCTGAGGGACTTAAGATGGTTTCCCCCGGTCACTGGGGGCAAGGGGGCAGCTGCTTGTTCACACTTCTCTGACCTCTGCACTCACATAATGGATCTTTTTCTCACGAATGCTACTGCTGTGTCAAAGCTCATTTATTGACTGGTCGGTTTTTAATGTGTCATCATTGAAAAACAATGAAAGATTTTTAAATGGAGCTAATTCCACACTATAATCTATTACAGCATCTGCAGAAGATTGCAAAACTGCCTTTTTATTAATTGTGAGTTTTTCATAGCAGGAAAGAAATAAGAATAACAAAAGGTTACCATGTTAGAAGGACTAATAAAGTCTTAAAAGGGAAGTGAACAGTTCTTCTTTTCTCTAACCACTGGGTCTAACTTTGTTTTTGCATTGAGGGAATTGTTAAGACACCAGATCCACCACTGACCCAGTATTTTTTTTCTTTTCCAGTATTATACTAATTTCTTTTTCTGTGGCTGTCCAGACAGAAACCCCAGGTCGGACATTGTTTTTGCTGCGCCTCGGCCTGGTAGAGCCGAACATGGCCTCCCACTTGGGCCTTCAGAATGAAATACCGAAGAGGCGAGACAATGGACCTTTGTGCCACGAAAACAGTGAAGTCATAGTTTCCCAGGCTCTCTCCCCGAGACGCCTAGCAATGTGCAGGAGCGAGGAGGTGGGCTCTACTGACTTTTGTTGAGCACAATAGAGAGGAAAAAAATCCATCCAAAGTGGTGCGGAGGCCACCACAAGGTTTTCACCCCTTCTGCCCTGCTGGGCCTGAAACTCGTGGTGGTTGGGGGAGGTGCTGGAGGGGGGCATCGCTGGTTGAAATCAGATGGTCATCTTCATGGTGAAAAACCAAACAAGCCAGATTTTACCAGTTTTCGCTAAGTTTATAGATCACAAAAACATGAACACACCGCAGCCTGTGCTGATGAGGTGCTGTTAGATAACAGATCAGATATGAGCTTAAAAAGTCAAACACTTTCATATTTTTGGATGGNAGATTTTACCAGTTTTCGCTAAGTTTATAGATCACAAAAACATGAACACACCGCAGCCTGTGCTGATGAGGTGCTGATAGATAACAGATCAGATATGAGCTTAAAAAGTCAAACACTTTCATATTTTTGGATGGATAAATGGATGGATGGATGGATGGATGGATGGATGGATGGATGGATGGATGGATGGATGGATGGATGGAATTCTTGCATATTTGCGCTATAGTGGTTTCACCACTTCCTTAAGTAAGCATCCTTCCAGTAAGCTCTCCAAAAACATGAAATCTCAGGACAAGATTTTGATTCAGACAGGCTGAATCTTCCATCTTCTGTTTTGGATAATTTGGAACCTCTGCTGGGAAGGTAACAGCACTGCCAACTGGCGCAGGGGTAGAGATTATGGAACCGAGAAGCTCTCTTGCTGCTAAGACCTGTTTAGAATTCCAGAGGGTGTTTTTCTCCTCTTGAACGTCAGCAGAGTTTCTCCTCCGGCAGGAGTTCATCATCCAGAAAATGTCTTGAGACAGTAAAAGGCTGGAAGGGAGGGGTTCAACCTATTTTTACTTCCTCCATCGTGAGAGATGCAACAACCACACAGAGAATCCCCTGGATGGGCGCAAACAGAGCTTAGAAAACGTGCTTTTGTCTGTGAAACAGATCAGCGCCACAGTTGAAATTTTTGAATGTAAAAAGGAAAATAATCTGCAATTTTTTTAGTTCACAGACTCTTTTGTCAAAATGTACTTTATACAAGAAGCCTTGCTCGACTAATTTTTACTCCCAAACCTGTCAGCCTCAGTCATCTTAACAGACCAGGTTTAACTTTAAATTCTGCTGCACATTGCGGATTCACGACTGGAATAATTTACACGGTAAAAAAGAGGTGAAACATGCTGAATGCGATTGTGACTATTTTTTAAGTCACTGTTACTCACCAACAAGCCGTTCAAGAAAATTAAAATGCATTTTTGACCTAGTGAATAAGACCAACATTTTCAATTGTTATATTTTTCATGGAACATACAAAGCAACCTGATTCATCCCAAAACACTCGCCATCCATGCTTTTATAATCAGCTCCTCCAGTATTTTATATGTTTTAGTGACTGAGGAGGAGAAGTGGTACAAATTCAATGATGAATCACAGCACAAAACCTGAGCTCATAAGCTTATCTAATGTAGTTTATTAGGATTTAGTACATTTTATTATGATTTACACTGCAGCAGCTCATGGAGAGCATGTGGTCCTGGTTCTCCTGCTCTGGGCATTAAGTTCCCCTCAGGTAATGGAAACCACAACCCCTGATACCCACCTGACTGTCAAGTTAATCTTTCTGCTCTCACACCCCCCAAAACTGCTGGAAGGAGGCACTTCAGACATTTCTTTCAATGAAACCCCCTCCCACCAGTTCCATGGTCAACACGTGACACACTTTTCCAGCTGCCATGTCACATCAGGACTGCATGAAATGAAACGTGACTCATCTCTTTTGCTAATGATGCAAAAGGGCATCTATCAAAATGCAAATAAGCTTTAGATTGAATCTCTTCAAAACTGGAGAAACGGCACAACAAAGAGAATGTGATGATGAGGAATAATCAAGATCATGTCACTTTATGCTGAGACTGGAGACGTTTAAAAGTCACCTTATTCACCTCTGTTTACCTCATCTTTGTCCAGTCTGACAGGTCTGCAGGTGTAACCTGCTACAGGACTGAGAAAAAGTATTCCCCCACTCCTGATTTGCCCTTTAGACAAAATGTGATATTAGACGACTGAACTAAGCAGATAAACACTTTTAATAAATTATAACTTTATTTATTTAAGGAACAAAGTTATTGAACACAAAGTACTTGTTCTCACTGTGTATTTAAAAAAAGGATGATGAACTTCAAATAAACTTGGACCACTAGTGACCATTTAGAATATACAGTAGGTGTTTATAAAGAATATCTGTGATAATATCTTCATATGCAAGAGTCATGAAGATAATCCAAACAAGAGAGTTGAGCCCCCCCTCACCCCCACACACAAATACAGTAAGAAAGACAACACACATTAGCATGTTTTTAGCTACAGAAGATGGACTTGGTTGACGGCCCCTGTGATTTGTACATGCAATCCCCCCCCGGTGAGTCTGTTCAGCAGTGTTTTCGCCCACAGACAGTGAAAAGAGCCATGAGCTTAATGCCCGAAGGGGGAGGTTCATTGGTCATTCGTGTGTTGCCAGCAGCCGCTACACTGCACACCAGCCACAGGGAATCCCCCTTCCTCCTCCTCCGATGTCCACACACTCATTTGGAAATAGGTCAGTGCTTCATTCCAGAGGCAAAAGTGGGGCTCGAACCTCACCAGGTGCATCAAATCAGTGTAGGCACCAAGCCCAGCCCTCCTCCCACTGCCACTTGAACCTTCCCAGACCCCAATTGCAATATCAAACAGCCGATGTGCCTCTAAAATGTCCCCACATTGCTCTCAAAAACCCTTCACATCAAATGCACCTCACAGTGTGCCCTGTTTGAACCTATGGACACCCAGGGTGGGGGTGGGTGCACATTAGGGCAGAAGAATGTCCCCCTTCCTCTTTTGCTTGCACTTTGTTGCTCTCCAGTCTGTGCAAGCATTATATTTGCCGCCAGAGTTGTAGCAGGGGGTCCACTGCCGTGGAAATAATGCGAGTTAACACGGCTGGAGGGGTGATGTTACCATGGAAATGCATAATATGCAAGATATTTATGGTTCTATTTAAGCATTTATCAGTCTGGGGGATTCATTCTGACTGAACTGTCTGGAGAAACTGGCATTTTTACATGGGTCATGTTTAGCGTGATCAGGCAACATCACCGCTCGAAAGTGGAAACATGCTAGTTCCTGTTTTCATGTTTCTCTCCTTCTCTCTGAGGGAAAATGTCCAAGTTCTGGCCCTCCTGAAAGACTCTAAACCTTCCCCATGAGCCCCCGCATCCTTGAGCTGCTGTTCCTGCAAAGGCCTCTACATTCTGCTGAATCTGTGGATCTGGGAAGAAAACAAAAAGCATTTTATTACTGTTTACTAGATGGACGCTGAGTCTGTAAGCAGCGTTTATTATGGAACTTCGCCGAAGTGTAAATGGTTCTTGTCTTGGCCAGAAACCGAACCAATAAACACAAATCCTCTGACTGCAACTAAAGAGCGGCTTGTCTAATTGCAGGCGATGTTGTCCTGCACATTGTGGTGATATGAGGAAATTCTGTCCGGTTTTGGGATGGAATTTAAACTATGTTTCTGGACGTGATGCTAAATGCTAGTTTTTTCGTGGTAAAAAAGCAAAGGAGCAAAAATAAAAATAAATCAGCTGTGTGGTTTATTTTAAACTGAATATCTTTTTTGACACACTGAAAATCCAAACAGAAAAAAACGCTTTAATATTAGTGTGGTGGAAACATTCACTGTAATTCCTCTTCTGCTGTTTGTGACTTTATTCCACCTCATCCAATAAGTTGAGTGGACAATTTCATCAATGTTGCACTCTTAAAAATAGGCAGTATTTTTATGGAATTCCACTCTAGAAAGGTGGAAATTTCAGGAAAAACAAGATTCCTCTTTCTTTGCACCAGTTTGCGCTTTAATTTATTTAAAATATTTTGTCTGTTTTCCTGCTCAGGACAGCAGCTTCTCATTTCGTTCACTGCTTTGCTCAGGTACCTTCAAATCAGAAATGTAACCTGGAAATGGCTGAATTAACTTTAAAAAAGGAAAACAAACAAATTGGCAATAAGCTTAATGGGAATTCTGTGCTAACAGAGAACCTTGAAGTTGAATTAGAAAGTTGTAGCAGATAAAATATTTTAGTATCTTAATTACTATGCCACCTATTGGCCAGCTTTTGTAACTTTTGCTATTTTTTGCCCCTTGCGATTCCTCAGTAAAAAAATAGAGTGAACTGCAGGGTTTTGGCGTGTTGCCCTGATTAAAGACAGCAGCTCATGTGAAGTGCAGCCTATGAAGCTGTCGTCCAATTAAATATTAACGCTCTGCTGGACTGCAGGGCTCCGGAGATCAGACTGCAGTGGGCTACTCATGATGATCATCATGTTTGCATCTGGTCCCCTCACCACTTTGTCTCCCACTGTCCTGCCTTTGGAGGGGTGCAGTAGGGGGGTGTTATTGTCAACATCTGAAACCCCCAACAAGGCAGGGCTTCACCCTCACTCATCTGTTATTCCTTTATTCTATTACATTTTTGCTCTTTATTGTTCTGTTTTTCTCAGAGATGTAAACTTTTTTCAAATCATTTATTTGACTGATCTCAAGTGGGCCACAACAGTGGAAGACCATGTCAGAGGAGAACAAGAAAGCACCTCTCCAGGGGGTGCAGGAGCATCCAAACTGGACTGTTGAGTAGAATAAAGTTGTCTGGTCAGATGAATCCAGGTTCCTTTGATACCATGTTGACAGAAGGATCAGAATTTGATTCAAGGAACACGAGTCCGTGGAGCTGCCTGTTTTTGTGTGAGCAGGACAAGCCAGGGGTGGCAGTGTGATGATGGGGGATGTTTTCCCAGCTCACATTAGGACCCCTGATGCGCACTGAAAAACATCTGAAAGACACAGCAAATCTGAACATCACTGATGGACACTTCCAGCATGATGATACACTGTGTCACACAGTGCAAATCATCACGACAGCCAGTTTTCACAGCTTCAGTGACCCACAGGGTCTCCGAAGTCTCAACCCTGTCCAGCATGTTTGGGATGAGCTGGAAAGAGCTGTTTGCAGTGAGACTGTGCAGCCGTCCAGTTTACAGCAACTACACAATCCAGTCATTTCTACCTGGTAAAACATTCCTGCACAGCACATCCAGCACCTTGTAAAATCCATGTCCAGAACAATTCATGCTGTTCTGAAGGTCAAAGGAGGGGCAACACAGCACTAGATAAGTGTTCCTAATAAACTGGCAACTCAGCATAAAAACCAGAAAGTGTGAAAAGCATTAGATGTATGCATAAATAAAAACAGAATAATGATAATTTTGTCCTTCACGGTAACATATTTTCTCCACTTGTAACATTTCAGTTTCTTTTAAACTGCAAGATTTGAGTGTAACTTCGCCGCTACGTGGGAGAATCGTTATTCAAAGTGGGGGTGTGTGGGCGGGGCAAGGGGCGGGGCGACTCGCAGAGGAAAGAGTGCTGCTCAAAGCGCTGGGCGAAATTGTGGGCGGGGCAAACCACGGTAGGAGGGGCCGATGTGACGGTCTGTCTTCAGTCCGTCTCCTCTTGCGAACCACGCACGTCCGCGGCGCCCGGAGATCCTGCAGCGGAGGAATCGGAGCAACACGCCCGGAATGGGAGCGAATATCACGGCGGACCTTCGGCACTTCTTGGGGTTTCGGGGATAAAAGCGTCCCAGGGAGGCATTCAGTGACTGAAAAGGTGGAGCTCCGAACGTCCCCGCGGTGTTTGACTTTCCGGGTTAGAGAGATTTTACACACCCCCCCCACCCAGACTGCCCGACCCCCCACTGCAGGTGGGCATCAACAGCGAAGGTCGTGTGAGCGCGAGGTCCGGTGCGGAGGAGGAGACCCGCATACCGTGCGCTTTGTTTACCCGTGATTGCGCAACATCTCGAGGGGAGTGTGAGAGAGAGAGAGAGAGAGAGAGAGAGAAGGAGAGCGAGAGAAGGAGGGAGGAGAGGCAGAAGAGCGAAGGAGATCGGACATCGCGGGGAGGAAACATGTCATCTCAGACTAAATTCAGGAAGGACAAGGAGATCATAGCGGAGTACGAGACCCAGGTGAAAGGTGGGTGTTTAACTGTGTGTGTTTGTGCAGCCTGATGCTGTGCTCTGCAGGGGTGCTTTTGCTGCTGCTCGCGCAGGACCAGGTGGAGCCGCGTGTCACCCCGTACGATCCTCGCGTGAGGCGGCCGAACATGCTGGTTGTTGGTGCCTCTTTGCTGGTTGCTCCTTACTGGCTGCTGGCTGCTGGTTTCTGGCTGCTGGCTGCTGGTTTCTGGCTGCTGGTTGGCGGGTGGCGGCGGCGGCATCCTTGATCCGGGCCTCTTGGTTTTTTGATAAAAAAGAAAAACACACCAGCATTAACTGCTCCACCTTTTCATGTTAACGATGCTTTAAAAATGACATAATAACGCGTTACGTTTAAAGCACAAATGAGCAAAATTATATAAATAATAACGGTTATTATAACGTCACTCGTTGAGCTGCTGGACCCCCCGCCCCCCGGCTCAGGTAGATCGGGGCCGCGGCTTCCAGTTCTGCCCGTTTTATTTCAGAATGCGACCCCCCCCCCCGCCACGTCTACGGCTTTAATCCATTAATGATCCGCTTTTGTTCCCCCCAGAAAAGGCCCGTTTAGTTTACAGTGAGAAAAGGCTGAATGCAAAATCTGAAACTTTACTGCAAGTGTTAATGCTCGAAGATTCTCACACGCACACACACACACACACACACACCAAATGTAACCAGGGACACATCTCTCTTAACCACTTTGAAAGCAGCAGATCATGTGGAAGGAGGAGCCACATCATCTGAACCAGTGATGACTGAACACTCCCATTGAAATGACCCCACAACCCCCCTGCAGGCGCGATGGGTAGACAAAGTGCCAGATGATGAGGGGCGACTGGCGCTCACATTAGCAGCTACACAGGCGGATTGGGGCAGGAGGGGACACACACACACCACCGTGGGTCCTGATGTAAGGTGGTGCTCGGGAGTCCGTCTGGAAAAAAGGAGGGGATAAAAAGTGTGCAGGTGGGTGGGGGAGGGGCTGAAGATGCCTGTCGATTTCAGTGTGTTAAAATCATGATGAAATGCTCTGGACTGACTGTGGAGGTAGAGGTGGCGCCTGGAAGGATGGTCAGTGTGGTCACCTGGGGGTCTTCTGGAGGGTCCTCCAAAGGTGGCTTTGTCACCCTTCGTTCTCAGCGTTGGTTCTTCGCCTTTTAGGTGGGGTTTGGATCTGCCAGGCTTGCTGGGCCTAACGGATTGGACTGTTTCCTCGGGTGTTTGTGGCAAACCCCATGGGATGGTGCCAAACGCTTGTCGATTCTTGCCATGAATAACTCATGGTCTCTGGTCTGTCCTACTGATACCTCACTCAGCACAGAGGACAGAATCTGGTTTAGTGTCACTTTGCCATCAGATTGTGTGGACTGACGCAGTGGAAGTTGTCTGGGCAATTATTTACTGTTGTGCTGTAACGCTGCAAATAAAAGTGGGCTTGTGGGGGGAAAAAAACCCACTATATGCCTTTAATTTGTCTCATTTACATATTTATTGTGGTTTTTATTGCGACTCATCCCCACTGGGTTGGTGGAGGGTGAAGTTAACACACGTGAGTTTTGTGGCTGCACTGCGGGTTCCAGGTCCCTCCCTGTTGTTATGATGAACCCACCTAGGATGGGACTGTGCTCGTGTCCGTAGTTAAAAAGTCCCAATAGGTGACAGTAACCTTGAGGTGGAACCACAGCTGGAGTGGTATTTGGATGGTATGATGGTTGTAGCATCTCAGCTGAGCATGTGAAGGAGGGGTTGTCTCAGTATCCGCTACTCCTCTCCTGGGTTCTATCAACATACCCCAAGTCTTCAGCTCAGCTTGGAAGGATGGATGAATGTGGAAGTTCATGCTGAGAACAGTAAATTCATCCCCCATTGTTCAACTTCTTGATAGTCACCTTTCCACATGTCCGCTTGGCAGTTATTAATCTGCTCATCATCAACTAGTGTGGATTTTCACTTATTTGTCCTGGGTTTGAAAAATGCCTCAAGTAGCTGCATGAGAGAGACCATGAGGCGCAGTGCATTGTGGGAACCACGAACCTACTGTCTCATCTCCGTTCTCTCTTCACATCCTCTTTTTGACCCCGTTGCACTTTAATTTTCTAATTATTTGTCTATTTAAATGTGACATATAGCCTTCGTCTTAGAAGCCAGTGCACAAACAGAACCACAGTAAGTTTAAAATCACTGAGGTTGATTTTGGGGGTGAACTTGGGGTTGGAATAAACTGGATTTGTTCTGTACAGGAAATAATGGTAAAAAGTAATTTCATTGTCCTGTTTTTCAATATTTGGTCTGTTTTCAGAAACACAAATTTAGTTAAAGGGGATAAATTAGAGAGTCCCTGCTTGGATTTGAACTGATAACCTTCCGTGCACTAGTCTAGTGTCTTAATCACTATTGCCATTGCCATGTGTTTTAGCTGATTTTGTGGACCTCAGTCTGCTCTACGTTTTTCATTTTGCGGCATTTACCCGGGTTGAATCCGCAGACTCTCTCACAGTAAAGCAAGTTGTGAAGGTGAGAAAACACTTGAAGGTTGAGCACAGCAGCCAGCTGTGGGGGGGATGTCCCCTGACAGCAGGCCAGATCTGGAGAGTTTCTCGCTAGATGATCCGTCACAAAGAGCCCACAGTCACCACACAGCTCTTTGTCGTAAATATGAATATCCCTAATACCTCTCGTTTTTATCACCAAGTTAATTCTTCTGGCACTATTTCCTGTGTTGACAAAGAAAATCTGGGTAAAATGAAATGCTCTGGTCAGGTGAGCCCAGGTGAGACTTTGAGAGCCTCAGTTCACCGTGACGGTTTCTTATTGTGAGCACAACACAGATTCTACACTGACTCCTTGTCTTATGAGCACATTAGTTAGGAATTAGCAAAGATATGAATATTTTCCCAGTTTATCTATTAATTCCTGACTCCTATTTTTTTTCTTACTGTCTAGAATTCCACAGTATTGTTGAGTGAAAGCAGTGTGTGTTTCCATGGCCCCCCGGTGGCAGCGAAACAGACCTCCTTGTTCACCTCACTATCACGGTGTTTACAGTGGTGGTCTGGGGGGGTTTGTTAGTGGTTTATGTTTCACATGTTTATAGGATGAATCAGTCAACAGTTGGAGTGGAACAGGAGCTGGTGGAGATGAGGCAGCTTTTGGTCATTTAACATTTTGTTGTAGTTTTAGTATAGTTTGAAAATATAAACTTTACTAAATAAAGCCTCAAAATATTGATTCTTTATAGTAGCTGTATTTGAACTTTTACAAACTATAAACTGTGAATAAATTTATTAAGCTTCATTGATTGTGACTTTAAAAGTTATTTAGAATTTATATAAAAAATCCTGTTAGCAACAGCATCAATCACATTTGAGGTGTTTCCTTCCCAACGTCTGTAAAAATGTTTAGAAGTTATTGTGCACATGAACCATGAATGATCTAGTATTTCCCGTGTGACTAGCTTACATTTTGGTGGAACGTTTGCTGTGGTACAGAGTTGCATAAAGGAAGAAGCAAGTTCCATGAGGGTTTATTTACACACAGCTGGCACCATTGAGCAGCATTCAGATTTAAGTGCATTGTGGGATTTCAAGCTCCGTGTAAGACTGCACTGCGATTATTCCCCAGAGGAGATGGGCCTCAATAGAGCTGAAGCCTTTCTGCTGGACAATGGCAGCGATGCTGCCTGTGGCTTGGCAGGGGGCCGGCTGCTCAGCTGGGATGCTCTGCGATGACCAAGGATGACCCGGCTGGAGTGCGGCGTCTGGCCCAGCATGGCGTCGTGTCCACATCTCTACGCTCTTAGTGCTAGTTCCCCTGTGTGGGGTGTGAGCACCGCCCGGGGGGGGGGGGGGGGGGCTGTGCTGCGCTTTACTTGGATGACACATCCAGACTTTGGTTAACATCTCTCACTTGGTGGCAGNGGGGGGGGGGGGGGGGGGGGGTGCTGTGCTGCGCTTTACTTGGATGACACATCCAGACTTTGGTTAACATCTCTCACTTGGTGGCAGGAAACACTGCAATTTTGGGTGGTTCCACTTTTTATTGTTTTACTTTTGCTCCAAATCTACAGACAGACTCCTGCACTGAGCCCAGACGTGTCACACAGATGAATTTTTTCCTTTTTTTGCACATTAAGGGAAGCTCTTCCCTTGCATAAAAGGGAATTTTACATGTATTTCTGGGTTTGCAAAACATTCTGGAACAGATCGCACAGCACAAACACGCTGCCATCTGCTAGACCCCCTTGTGCCTTCAGCAGGTATTGTTAAAAAATATACTTTTCTGTAAAGTAGAACCGATAAAAAAATTACAGACAAAAAAATTACTGTTTATTATTTGTAGTTTTTGAACACACAAAACAATGCGAACATGGAAGACCCCCAACTGAGGCATCCTAGGGCTTTAATAATGCAAACTGCTAATACTGAATTTTTAAACTGGTAATAATATAGCAAGAAGAATAATATAAATCCAGATTTGTGAGACTGCGAAGAAGGAATTCGTTCAGAACATAGCACAGTGACTAGGCCTGTTGGTTCAAATCCCCCTGCTGCTATAAAACCCTTCATCAAGGTACTTACCTTGAAACGATGCAGTAAAAATTACCCAGCTGGATAAATGGGTTAATCATTGTAAGAGGCTTAGTGCACAAACCTAACATTTTAAGTCAGTTAGACATCAGCTTAAGTAATAAAGGTGAATATCATTTGTACAAATAATGTACCTGGTTCTGATGACCACATTTGGTTTTGTGAAAATGGACGCTTTTTAAGTGACGACACATTAATTTTTTTTTCTGTGTTCAGTTACATTGTTTACATGTCACACACACTATTGTAGCACAAATATGGGCAGATTTAGTCATGTATACTGAGCCCGATTAGCTGTGATCTCAGCCCAAGGAGTTAATCCTCCAGTTTGAAGTTTGCCTGTCAGCTTGAAAAATACATTAGAAGAAGTATTACATTTTTGTTCTCTCTTGCACAGCATGTTCTAAGCGAAAGGAACAGTTGTTTAAATGTGGTATCTGATTGAGTTCAGTGGAGAGGACAGACTGGGAACCATGAGGGATTTTTTGTCTTAATCTCACATTTCGATGAGGCGATTGGCCAGAAGTCACAGCCGGGCACCGCAGATGCCGTGAGTGTTTTTCAACACGAACTGAACTGTACCGGGATATCAGGACTTTCCTCAAGGAGCTGTTTGCACACAAACTACCAGGATTGCAGTAAAAACGGTCCAACGGCAAGTAGAGGGAGGACTAGATTGATGGATGTGTAATGCGAACCCTCAGAAATGCTTTAATAATGTAGGCTGATGGCTCGAATGATAAAGGGAAGAAAGCAGCAGACGCTCTCTGGGTGAAAGTGGCCAAATAAGTGACTGTAAAGCTGGGGAGAAGCTACGGGGGTGGGGGGGTGGCGGCACTGAACGGGAAGTTGGCTGCGGCTCAGAAAGGGGAAGCGTCCCGGGCCAGAGAATGCGGCACTTTGGTACGCATTGCAGTGCAGCCATATGGCTGTGTGGAGCAGAGACAGGAGCTACGTAGGACCCTCGATCTTCTTCTCACTCTGCCCTCAGAGGAGCTGAAGATGATGAAGATGATGGTCAAAGGAGCTCTGCAGATCTCTGCTGCCATCCAGCTGAACGGCACTTGCCAGTCAAAAGTTTGAGTACACCTGCTGGAAACTAGTCCTCGCCCAAAGCCATTTGGTGGACAAGTCTGATGAGGAAATGAGGCAAAATGTCTTCTTGGCTCTTACTTCTCTGTCCAGCTGTTACCCATGTTTATTCAGACTTGTGCTGTATCTAAGGTATTTATTGAATGAAATAACTCTCTACTTTCGTTTTTTTATGCATACACACGTTTATTTGCTTTTTATCTGGTGGGGTAAGGATCAGATCCCACTCCCTGATCTCACCATCTGAACAAGGCACGGTTCAGCTCTGGAGATGCTGCAACGGAGAGTCCAGGTCTGCAGAAAACCAGTAGAGTCAGATGTAAATTTATGTAGGTTTTTTTTCCCTCTTCACAAGATGCACGATCACGTGCCAGTCTTGCACCCGTGGGGTGGGGGAGGGTGCTGGAGGTCCACGTGGTGGGTTGCTGCGGGGATTTAAACGCTGGATCTTTTGTCTGATGGTTGGTTAACAAAAACGGTGACACTCTGGTTGCTTGGGGCTGGCAGGAAGTGGCCCAATGATGAGATTCAGCTCTGGAATTGAATTCTGTCATTTTGTGACTTATTGCTTTTCGCGGGCACACCTACGCGAGGGGCGGGGGGGTAACGTGCTGACGAGCTATGGCACGCCGGGGCAGCAGGGGTGATTAATGGAGGAAAGATGGATGGAGCGGCTCATATAGCGTAAACACCGACCAGATCATTTTTGCTTGACTAATGGCAGATAGACCTAATGTATGCTCAGGTTAAGGGATGTTATTGTGGCGCTTATTAAACCGTTGATATTTAAGAGGCTTCCACGTGTTTCCCTGTGAACCACGGCTACTGACCCTTGCTTTCTAAAAATTCCTAATAGAGTGAGTACCATTATTTGGTGAAGGTGAACACTTCCTCCATCTCTATCAGTAAGAGTTTAATGTTACACCTGCCACCCTCCGCTGTAAACGCCGTGAAAGGGAGTTGACTTTAGGTTGTTAAAAACTCCTGTTTGCTTCAGATGTGTTTTACCGACACTTTCCAGTCAGCTGCATAAATACAGGCCACTTCCACTTTGCTGCAGTCAGAGTTTTTTTTAAAACACCATGAAGACATGTGAAATTAAAATTAGACTGAAAAATGTTTCCAAAAAATGCTTGTTTCCTCTGGGGTCTAATAATCTGTTAGCAACTGTGTAATAAGACCATTTAAATTGCAGATGTCAACACATCACAGCACAATGTCGTCCCTTAGCTATGGGCAGTTGCCGCCGTTTATAATTCCAACAACTTACAGGTTTATAAAGGATCGTACAGTTAAGGAAAATCAATGAGAATCATGATTGTTAATTGCACAATTGTCCTCCTTGTTGACCTGTAATTGCACATGAAGGGCTGTTGCAAGTGATTCTGATGACTGCAGGTCAAGACAAAAATGTAATTATATACAGTATATAATCTTTTCAAAGACTGAACATGCAGGAGCTTCATCTCTCAAACTCCTTAGAGGAGCAGTGACATAAAGGACGGTAATGTTGTTATTTCTCAGCACTGCAGCAACTTCGCATTTCAGTGCTGCTGGAAGATTTACCTCTATGGCAGTTTTGGGAAATCAAAATTGCTGCGCCATTTTTTTCCTCTTGAAAGAGAATTGTTAATTCCAAATGATCCTCAGCACGGCGCTTTTCCTGGCTTCAGCTGAATGTTTCCAGTTTTCCCAAATGGTCCGGGGGAGCAGAGTTAGGAAATGTTGAGGAAACACCTGTAGGCAGGGTGTTAAGCAGTGTCTTTTTGTATGCTGGGGGTCAGAAGGCAGCGGAGGAGAAATGCTGAGTGGGAGGGAGGCCCTTCGGGGATCTGGGGCCCTGTTGTTCACCTGTGTTCAGGCCCATCTCCTCATCTGCATTTATAATGGAACAATGTTGACGACGTGAAGACTGGGGGGTCAGTGGGAGAGGAGGAGGGTCATAGCTGGGCAGATGAAGAAGAGCTGAGAGGAGTGGTTACAAAAGTCTGAAGAGGGAAGGGCACCAGAAAACTGGCCTGTGGATCTGGATGGTGACACACGGTGGAACCAGATAGATCTGGAACACTGTGATCGTTCAGGCGTGGGGCGTCTGCCTTCTTGGAAGCTATTTTCCTTACACCTCCCAGGAAAGGTGTGGTGGAGAGGTTGTCTGCAGTTACCTGATATGGCCATGACTGCCCTGTAGTTACACTGCTGAGGGATACTAAGATCCATAAAGTTGCCTGTAAGTAGGAACTGGTTCATACCAGCCAGAGCCATCTGATACCGTGCAGCGCTGATGGAACGTCATCATTGGAGTGCTTAAATTCTGTTAAGCGGAGTTAATTAATGGGAAGAGTAACATGGCACACTTTGTGCTCTGAGCCAACGGTTTGGCTTTAGATCATGAAAAAAATCATCTCTGGTCCTGTTACTCGCATTCAAGATGCTCCACTCCACAGTGCTGATGGGGATAATCACATAATACACCCTTAGCTGCTGTTTTCTCCCAGATGACATACAAAGACAGGCTGCTTACAGTTGTTTACTCATGTTTACACTGTTAAAATCACAGTAAGTACCATGATGAAGAACTCCAGCAAAGGACCGGGGAGCTGCCATGTTGCAAAGTGACAGCCCTCATCTGCGGTGCTGCTTGTTGCCCCGAACGGACTGATTTTGGAAATGCAGTTGGTCTTTTACAAGGCGCCTGTCCTCTGATGGGATTAAAAAAAGACGCCGTGAGTCTGACCCAGGAATTATTTTCTCACTGGCGCTGGCAGAGTCTGGGTATTTGCGTGATTTTTCCAATCTCAGCTTGATGTTCTTTTAACTGTGAGCATACAACTGCCTCTCTTTAATCACGATTGGCCAGATTGAGCTGAATTCCGCCTCCCTGCGAGTGGCTCAGGCCTTTTCCCTGTAATCTCTGCCGTGTGTAGCAGCCGTATGGCTGGGACTGTTGGGTGGGGTCATTGTCCCTTTCGGCAATGTTCCCTCTAACCGGGCTTGTTAGGACTGAGCCTTTGAAGCAGCATGGCTGGACGGGTCCCGTCTCGCTTGTCCTTCATGAAAGACTGCAGTCTTAACAAGCGTTGCGGCGAAAAGCTCAGGGGCCCAGTAATATACCCTTACTTTACTGCACTTCTCGATTTACCCATGTTCACGGCAGCAAAGCCTTGTTGGATTTTCTTTCCCTGCGCTCCTGACCAGCACTAACTGCACAGATTTTTCTTATAACGCAAAAATATTTTACTGTTCCACAGTCGCCTTTGGTGTCAAACACCAGCAATGGCCGAGGTTTCTTAAGGTTTCTTCTTTCAGGGAAAAGTGGAAAAAATAAAGATGAAAAATGGAGGGGGGTGGAGATTCCTGATAGCACTTTTATTTTAGCCCTTTGAGTAATTTAACATAATTTACCATATTTGAAAAAAATTCCCAAAACATTTTGAAACAATTTCTTTTTGGAATTTTATATTTGTTATCCATAATAGACAGTCTTCTGTGTTTATTGGGCATTATTAAAGGTATAACTAATCTATTTTGTATTATGTTGTGCAGTTTTCCAGCTCCATTTATGTAATTTACTGTATTAATGAGGTCTTTTAGTGCTGTTTCATCAAGTTCAGTTTCTTGAAACGATCGTGGTTTTACTGTGTCTGTATTGACTATATGCTTAATGCTAATAGCTGCTTTGTTTGCCTCCAGACTGTTGTAGGTAAAAATGGAAAACGCTCCCCGAATGACCTCAGAAATGCTGCAATAGCCGACGACTTGGACAGTCGCCTTTTTGAAAAGCAGCGTTTTAAGTGCACATGAACAATTGATTTAAACCAGTTAGGCGGGGTTCTGCTCCCCTTTGATCGCCGGAATGTTTCTTGTTTGCAGCCAAAAATGCCTCTGAAGTTACACCAGTGCTGTCGTTCACCGAAAAGGCCTGAGAGAGTCCCCCCCACGGTCTCTCCCCCACTTAAAACTTTGTGCTCCTTTGCATCTGTTAAAACGACTCACAAAAACGCTGGAGGTATTTTAGGATTTCAAAAAGCAGTGGCACGTGATAGAGTTTTACACAAATTGTAAGCCATTCAAAGTATGTTATTATTAATTTCTTACTTAGGTCATGTTTTAAGGCAAAATGATGGAGTATTTTAATGAGTACATTGATCATAGGTGCTAGAGTCATAGTGGGAGGTGGAATTCAAACCCCTGACTTTCAGGTTAAACCGTATGGGCAGTATGTAGCATGGTGGCTACAGTTACAGCATTTAGACATGAGGGACTAAGGTTTGAATCCCACCTCCTGTTGTAGTACCTTTGTGGTGAAACTTGTTGTGGAGGAACCAGGAGGTCTCTTGTGTTATAGCTGGGTGAAAGGGGTGGTATGTTTGCAACCCCCAGTGTTGTTTCACCCTACTGCAGCCTCTGTGCCCCAAATGGACTCTTTAGCAAACACAGCATGGTAAAAACATTGCCTTGTGTAAAACTGCCTTAATTTAGCCAACTGACTCTTCACTTTGTGTCTGTTTCATACGGTGTCTAAATACAACTTTGTGAGATACTTTTTGCTGAGTTCATTGCTTTGTGAGACACCTTGGAAAACATTTTTTATGTTATTAATATTTATTACAGGATTATACTACAAAGGCCTGGCAAGAGGACATCGATTGGACTGTTGTTTTAAATCTTCTTCTCAGTCCTTCATGTAAAACACTGAGTTGTATCTAATAAAACGAAACAGACTTGTTTTAAAAAGCGCTGCTTGAACACTGAGGTCTGTACTGTTTTGGCTGTATGTGCTGTAGACCTGGAATAACACCTCCTTTTGCTTTCTGTTATGTCTGAACCACTTTCTCTGCTTTCTCGAGTAGGTATGATGTTGCATGGTTGAGGGTGTTAATCTTTTTGCAAGAAAATAAAACTGAGAGGCCCGTAACTGAATTTAACAAGTGTTTTTGGTCCCACATGAAAGGCATTTCATCCATTATTGCTGCTTTTTCTCTCTGATGGCTATACATTCCGCTGCAGAAAGTTGCTTGTGGAGAACTTCAGCCCAGTCGTGTCTGACCAGATTGCACTGGGGTTGCCTGAGATTTATTGCTGTTGTATAAGCATTTGGGCTCAATTCCTTTTGTGGAGGAAAAACTTAGTGAGGTGGAATGACATGAAACGCTGAGTGCAACGGTTTCAAATTCGTTTCAAAGGCTTTGAGGGTCGAGAGTTTGGAAAGCAGTCAAAAATATGTGCAGCGGCCCTGCTGAGTGGAAGGCGGGTTGCGAGCTGCGGCCCAACACGAAGGTGCTCAAGAAATATTGACACCAGTACAGGCAGCAGGGGGCCAGGTGATTAAAGTCCTGTGCTTTCAGCTTACAGCATTTATTCAGCGGTATTAAACCACACTCACTTTGTTGACCGTCCAGCTGCGTTTAAAATGGTGACACGATGGCCTGCACCAGTCACTCTGGATTAAAGAACCTGTTACGAAAATGAATAGTGATGGGAATAAAGAAACCCGCTGTGATTTGCAGCGTTTGTGCTGGCGAAGGTAGACAGATAAAATACACGCCGTCACCCGCAAAGAGCTGGCTGTCAGCAGGCCTCTCCTCCCATTCCTTTTGGGGTTTAACTTGCGCGTCGAAGGGAGGAGAATAAAGCACTGTCTGGAAACACGCCGTGTTGGACGTGTCCCTTCGCTCCCTGACAGCTTAATAACACGTGGCGTCGAAGCTGTTTAGTGTGTGTGTGAGAGTGTGTCTATTTTAAATATTTCGCCCCTTTTCTATTAAGGCTTTGCCTGCCCAGCCATTGTTCCTGGGGAACGGAGCATATTGCCAGTTTCACCAGAGGGGTAATTGGTTGAAAAAATGAATGAAACTTCATTAATCCAAGAGGGAAATTACGCTTGGCGTTCAGCAGCCAGGCATGTAACAGCACAAAATATACTGTACATTCAACATTATCTGCTGATGGGAAAGTAGCTCTTTTCTTGCTGGCTTTGGGTTGGATGTGTGGTTTTAATGGCTACATTTCAGTGGTATGGCAGGTGTTTAATATTATAAATAAATCAAGTTCTCGCCTCACATATGTATGTTCCTGCGTGTCCGCTGAGGGTGTGTATTTTATCACCATGGCCGACAACAGAAGCTCTGTCGGAAAGTAAATAGACCTGCATCATGGCTCTAACAATTATAGGAAGTTTTGGCCAAGATTTTATACTGTTGGGGATGTTTTGGGGAAATTAATTAGTTTCAGATGAACCTGGAACAAATCATAATTTTCCTTGTAAGAAATAGAGGAAATATCTTCCTGATATCCGATTTTGTGGCATTTGAGCTGTTTCTAGGAACTTGTTACACTCAGATACCTTGGTAAAAGTGTATATGAACTGAGGTAAAGTGCACAGCTGTGAACTGAAACGGTGAAGCTGCGTTTTGGTCATACACATCATTAGATGAAGGATGCTATGTTGATATGAATCTTTTGGTCGTCTGTGTGATATCTGGATGTACCTTTTTGTTTGGACTGCAAAGTTGGCCAAAGTGTGTTTTACACCAGGCAGGTTTGACCAGGCCTTTCACTCAGTGGTGGCAGATGTTTGCTTGCTGTGATATTAATGAGGTGGATTCTGTAGGATGAAGCAGGCAGTGCCAGCAGCCCACAGTCTGACGAAGGTCACGGGTTGGTAGGATCCATCAAGGTGGGTTTAGAGGAAAGGTGAAGGGTCAAGTTGGACGGCCCGGAAGGAGTAGCGTCAGCCACCACACAGGGTGGGTCTCCTCTCCTGGAGCAGCTTGTGTTTCTCACTGGTGGGGGAACATGAGCCCATTTGTAGGGCAGCAGGGGGACAAAGCTGTGATTATTTTGGCATATTACCCCCATCATGAGCTTTGCACCGGCATCACAACGGGATGGTCCTGTTTTCAAAAGTTTTTCGCCGCAAGGTGGCCCTCGCTGGCTCTCTGATGGTTGTGGGGTTGGGAGTGTTGAGTCATTAATAGACTCCTAATTACCTCTGCACCTGCCTAATGAACAATAATGCATGGCAATGTAACACATGTTCCAATGCATCATGGCAATTCATGTAAAAAGCTATTAGTTTTGACACTGACGAGGACCGCAGATGGTCTGATCGGCTCTCCGCAGGACGGGAGCTCTATTGTACTGTACAGCGGGCACCAAAACACAATTCAGCAGACAGTAAGACCTTGTTCATGTTCATTATTGCCTGCCTCAGTCTCGGGGGTTAGCGGTTAGCGGATAGCTTGAGTTTAATGTCACCAAAGGGTGTTGCATGAGGGATCTTTGTGTGCAAAACGTGGTTGTTGCCAGAACCACAGAGAGGGATGAGGGATGTCCAGGGAGCTCTGAGGAAGGTTGTGGTGGTGGACACATATGGAGTAAGATTAAGAGCGAAGCCCCCCACACGGTCCGGCATGATGGAGGCGTTGTCCCCAGTCTCGTCTTACTCAGATCCTCTCCCCTCTCCTGGTGAGAGAGTCCTATGAATAATTGATCACATTTTGGAGGAGCAGATGATCTTCTTTTGTCCAAGGAAAATGAGAGGCTTGCTGGCTTTTGTGGTTCAACCGATGTGGACCCGGGTCTACATGAGATCCACAGTGGAAGGGATATCAGAGCTACTGTTGCAGTTTGGGTCTTACACTGAGCGCAGAGCATTGCTACTCTGTAGTTTATCGTTTTAACTGGATTTAACAAGAAGGCCGCTGGTTCTTTTTTTGTAGAAACCAACTTCTTTAGAGAAGGTGACCTTCTGCATCCCCAAGGGTGGGGTGAATAAAGGAGGGGGGGGGGCATCTGGGTGGAAATGACCATGGAAATGACACATCTATTGTTCTCTTCAAAGTTAAAAAAAAAAAAAAAAAAAAATTATATATATATATATATATATATATATATATATATATATATATATATATGCGCGTGNAAAAAAAAAAAAAAAAAAAAAAAAAAATATATATATATATATATATATATATATATATATATATATATATATATATGCGCGTGTGTGTGTGTGTATACACACACACACACACACACCTACACACACACACACACACACACAGTATAGTTTTGTTCTGTGGATTATTGTGCAGCGAGAGTACGACTCTTTACCCATCACAGTAACATTTGAACTCAGTTATTTTTTTATGGTTTGTGTCAAGCTGTGACAGGGACATTTAATGCTTTTTTAGCAAGAAATATCATAAAATGAATCTTTTTAGCATAGCTGCATGTTTCACCACGTGATACAGCTTGAGCGAAGATGCTGAATGCTGGTGTTTGGGAGATGGAAGGAGAGGAGTGGAAAGACACACCTTCACACCTGCCCAGGGACTGCTGTGTCTATGTGTGTGTGTGTGTGTGTGTGTGTGTGTGTGTGTCGCTCCACCTCTCCGGGGTGCCTGGCTCGGCCGGGTATTCAGCTTGAAATGGTGCATCCAGGGTTGGTTTCCCAGAGCTTAGGGCTCAAAGGGTAATAAATGCTCACGAGAGGAGGAATCAATAGTGCCGATTAGTGGGGACATGGCTGCTCTCTCCAGCACGCTGGCCTGTCTGAACCCCAGCTTGGATCAGCTTGGCTGGGTCTTCAATTCGGTCAACGATTCTGTATTTTTTTCACTTAAATGGTTTGAGCCGCATGATAACAGACGTTAAAACTTTCCATATTTCAGTAAGAAAATTATAACTATAACCAGAGTGACCTGGTGGACCTGATGTTGTTGCACTCTAAACACTTCAGCTGTGTTACTGTTCCTCTGTGCTTAATATCCAGATATAACATTTTTCCACCTTCAAATATAGTAAATTGGGTTTATTTTTCATCTTGTGAACATTAGTGCTCTGAGAATTACCTGTTCTGCTGATGCATAAACACTGCTAGGTTGTAAGCAAATAAATCTTAATAAAAGCTTCCTAACCAGACAGTAAATGTTATGTTCTCTCTGTAGATATGCAGTTGTTATCTGAGCTATTGATGGATGATTCTTCTCTATGGCGAGTCCCATGAGAGCTTAGCTTCCAGGGCAATGGGCCTGCCAGCATCTAGCTGGAGGAGAGGAGCACCTCGAGTGGGAGGAGGAGCGTTGGTGGTTGAGGAAGGATCTGGTGTAAAGGAAAGAGGCCGTGGGGTGTTGAGGGAATGGAATTGAGAAAGGAGATTGTAGGGAAAGTGAGTCAGGAGAGGAGAGGAAAGGAGATGAAGTTGGAGGCTGTGTGATGGGCAACCAAGGAAGAGGCTTTTTGGAAGAGGAACCAAAGGGAGAGGAACCCTGCAAGAAATGGGATGCATTTGGGGTTTCAGGAGGTGACATGAAGTGACCTGCACCTCCACAAGTGGACAGGTTAGGATTCATTCTAAAGGCCTAGAGAGCGTGGAGTCGCATGTCCCTCGGTCGATTGTTTTGGAGCGATTGGGTTGGGGCTGTGGGTCCTTTAGAGTCTTTGTTGCTCCTCACATCATGCAGCAACATAAGGAAAGTTCAACCTCATGGTGTTTGGGTTTCAAACCAGAAATTTGGGCAGTTTAAGTTGACATTGTTTCCCTTCACCCTTCCTGCCACTGCCGTTCAGCGTGTCTCACTGAACCTTCGTGTTCTAAGAATCGTGTTAATACAGAAACTGTCAAAGTCACACGTAACTTCCTGTAGTTGTGTTTGAAGTGCATTTTCCCGTCCCTTCCTCCTCTCAAATTGGCTTTCACACTTGCATTTGGAGTCGGGTGCTTGGCGTGCAGAGAGAATGAAATCACCTATTAGCGTTTTTACCAAAAAAAGTGCATTGAAATAAGTTATTGTGCTTCCTTTGCAGTCACTGCACCACTGTTTAAGTCTGAATGACACCTCAATTACTGTTTCTTAAGTCTTTTTGCTCTTTTTCAACAATCAAGAATCATGAATTATTTACACTATTATACAGGAGGTACACAACTGAGGACAAAATGCAATTCATTGGGTCCCACAGTGCACAAAATGGTGAGGAAGAGGATTTAGAGAATAAATAAATAAATACATAGACATAAATTGAAGACAGATATACTGTAAGAGTTAAACAACTGCATAAAAGATAGATAAATACAAATGTAGAAATATACACTGACATATTAGGAATTATAAGGGGGATTAATGGAGAAAACTCAGATTTACGGTGTAATTTTGATAACACAGTAGGACAGAAATGTGGAGTTTAAGGTACTCCACATGATCAGAAGAACACAGGAGTAGATGCCAAACGAGGAATGTATATTGCACATTTGAGCAAGTAGGAGCTTCAGTAAAAATAACTTAGTAAAAATGGATAGAAAAACTGGACTGGACAGATTTGGACTGAATCAGAAACCAGGGAAAGAGTGTCAGAACTGAGGCACAGATCTGTTGGAACAGGGACATCAGGGACCAAATCCCACAGCGCTGGGGGTGGAGAAGTCTGCTTGTGAGGAAAATGGAACATGGGTTTAGGATGGAGTCTTCACTTACCCCTGTTTCCCAGGTTTCTGTAGAACACAGCCCTGATGTTCTCTCAGCTTGGCCACAGCAACACGTTTGCCTTCAGCATTGTCAGCAAACTACCCTGTTTACCAACCGCACCATTTGTTCAATATTCATCGGGATGATTTTTGCTAGAAGGGCTCAGAGTCCCCACCTTGTCCAAGGCTGCTGCAGAGGTGGGATTTGAAGTTGTGACCTCCAAGGCAAGTTTCAGCAGCTGTGACCACTGCACCAATTGCTGCTCCCCAGCCCACCTCCCTCTCAGTTCTCAATGCCCAACCGCGATGATGGAAGGGCGTCGTGGTTTAGACCTGGGCGTAAATCATAGTTTAATCACTTTAGCCGTGTTCAGTGTCTGGGCTGCGATAGCCACATTGCACTGATAATGAGCATTGATCCAAATACCTTGTGCATGATTTAGATTTGAGCAACTGAGACTCAGACATTACCATCATATCATTATCAATATGGTATGGATTTGTTATGTGAAGGGAGATGAATAAGTTCCGTCAAGGTCCCAGCTTTCACTGACCCCATCAAATCTCACAAGAAACAGGTTCCCCCCTGAGGTGCAAGTCCTTCACTTGTGAGTTTTTGCGTTTGAGTGAAATTATTTAGTACACTTCACTGAGTTACAACCAAGTATGATGCTGATTTTTTTCCGTTAAGTAGCAAGAGTTGAATGTGGGGAATTTTTACGCCTTGTGTCGGTAGAATAGTTACATCTGTTGGGTTCACTTGCACCATAATTCCTTACTGGGCAAGTGTGTTTGTGTGTGTGTGTGTGTGTGTGTGTCTGTGTGTGTGTGTAATATATGTATGTGAGTGAGTGTGAGAGCAGCGAATGTTTGTGGAATTCGGAGTTCAGCAAAGACTGAGAAATGTGCCACCTGACTTTCTTAGACCTTTTTATTACTTGTCATGAGGGACTTAGAGACACAACAGCCTCCCAGGTTGCTGGTGGCCCCACTGTCACTGTCACGCACCTTTGTTTCAAGTTGGGCTCCATGGTTCTTGTGCCAGCTTGTCATTACGTGTATTAATCTACTGCATCTATATTATTATGATTACATTACTGTATATTATTAATGAAAGAAAAGGTAGATAGATGTTAACATAGATATTATTTACCTCCATTTTGCTGGGTTTGGGTGCTACTTGAGCCAATGTGGAGGTGACTTTGTGGACCTACTAACGCTTAATTTCAATGGGAAAAATTATTACTGATAATTAGACCTCTGACATACGAGATTTCAATCAATTTCCAGGAAAGCATTACGAGGGGGCTGTACACAGTCCATCACACTCGATTAGAAAATCCTATAATGGCCCGTTAACAATCAGTTATTTGTTTATTTGAATTGTGCTGTATCTTTACATTTTAATTTAGTGTAATTTAATATAATTTGACTATTCAACAGGTAGGTAACCACATGAAAGGCAATTATATTACCAGCAGGTGAGTACAGGGAAAAGCCAACAATAACAGCCTGGGGAAAATCAGCTGTGTATTCAAGAATCGGTTGCTTTTTCGAAGCCTCCAGCAGTAGGATAACTGAGCCCACAATACTGTGTAATTACATTACTGAAAATGGCGTTTTCAAAGGGTACAATAGGTACAAAAGACTTCCTGTATGACTTAATATTCTTAAGACAGGGACAGGTTATATAAAACACGGCCCCAGCTCATTAGGGCATTTGTGCTGTCTGGATACTCTAAGCTGTCGAAATTATTTAAGTAAATTATGTCCTGGGCTGTGCTGTGTTAAGCGCTATATTATCACTTTTCCAGGCGGAGTGTCTTGGCCTGTGACCCTGTTCTGGCTGAAAGAGGGGGGGGGGGTTTGCTGCTGGTACTACTTTCAGCACATCTGTAATTTTGCTGCAGTGAAATTTCCTGGAGGTCATTGTCCCTCTGAAATCTCTGCTGCTTTCTTTCTTTTTTATCTGCTTTTATGAACAGCGTGTTGAAATGCCTCTTAGGCATGACCACGTGGCACCAGGTAAGAAGTTCCAGAAGGGTGTCCACACGTTCCAGAATTTGTTTCATTTGTCATGCAGAAAAAATGTGAATTTTTCAAGCGGAAGATAATTAAACACTTTGATGATTTGCATGTTTAGAGGGAACTTGAGGTATGGAACATAGCAGTATAATACGTCCTTGTTCATGTATTATGATTGGTGTGAAGAAAACCATTTTGGGTTTGTGAACCAGTCTGTTTGCTGAGTTTGTTCGCATGCACCGGGTTGCTAATGGAGACCCAGAGATGAATCCAGTGGAGGATAATGAATTATTTTTCTCACCCTAAGGCTCCAGGGGACTGTAATTCACTACTGTGCAGTATTTTTAGTGTCGCCTCTGTTTGCTTTCAGATACAGTGAGTGCAGGAGCACCAGCGTCTGTATTTCGGTAATGGTAGTCATTTTGGTTAAGGGTAGGTCAAGTGCTACTGAGCTGATGTCAAGTCATGGCGACCAGTTGAGTGGTTTTCCCAGTAAGGGGGGGTTCGGTGGTGGTTCACCACTGGCCCTGTGGTTCCTATCTTTGTACTGTGGGAGGAATCTCACACAAACATGCTTAGAACACGCCAGCTCCACACACACAGAACTGGACTCAAACCCAGATCTGGAATCACAGCCCAGGAGGTACCTGCTGAGCTGCACTGCAGCTTCATCTCGCTTCCAAAGGGTGAAATTATTAAGAGGCATGTAATTCAGACAAGTGAAATTATATTTACCTAATTCAATGTTAGCAGCTTCGTAACGTTTTCAGTTATTATCATCTAATGGTGGTTAATTTTAGACTTTTTAGACTGAACTACTGCATTGCAAGGTTATTCGGTTTCCAAGTTAGCGAGTTCTTTGTACAACCAGGCACCCTGAAGGTGGTACAGCATCTCAAACAAAGCCCTTGAAGGGCAGGTCCCCATTTCCAAGGCAGGTTTGATGCTGGACATCCTTTTGCAGACATGGGTTTACCGTGTTTCAGCAGTTTGTCCTTTGGGTGAGGAGACCTTCAGATGTCATGAGCAAACCCTGGGCTCTGTTGTTGAGAGGCCAGCCTTGTCATCTCGAGTGAATAAGCGGTCAGGAGGCTGGACCAAAGGGTCAGAGGTCATGCATTGTGACAGCAGGCAATGAGCAGGAGACCAGGGACACAAAAGTAGTGCAGACAAATGGTTTGTGACTCCCTCATTGCAGCTGCGTCACACCTTCTGCATAAAGAAATACTCACTTTGTGGTGAACGTGTAGTAAAACGTCAAAAAAGCACCACCTCCTATGGCCCATTGAATGATTTATCAGTTTTTCTAAGAGTTCACAATATTTTTAAAAAAGTCGAAAATAATTCAAAAGCTTTGGAATCTGACAAAAAATGCGCCATTTACTGTGTTTATTTGATCACTGTTTTGTATTCTGCATCACATTATTTATGCAATACACTGTGTTAATGACCACTTATAGCCTGTTTCTGAACTCCATGTGACAAGAACACTAGAGTGAACATCTAGAGTGTAAATGGAGGTATTACTGTAATCTACTCATCGTTTGGGTTTGTTCAACTACAATCTGCCCAAGATAATCTCCAACACACTGCACATAATAACACATCATCTATACGAACGGTGCGAGAGGCTTGGCTCAGAATCGAACTTGTTTTCAACACACTTGGTGGAAGTTTTCCTTTTGTGCTCCTTTGCTGGGATTTGTTAACTCGCCTGTGTTTTTGCTTGCTTATCACTCGCCGTATGAACCGACGCATTTAGAAATAGACACTGCGGTCGTGAGGGCTCATTAGCAGGCACATTGTGCAGCCGACAGCGTCTGCGTGGGACTCGCACCGCTTTCTGAGAAAAAGCGCAGAAAAATAAACAGAAGTTTCTTTTTTCTTGTAGGGGAGTAGCACCCTAAGCGCCGGGTAGGGACCGCTGCAAACAATGTGCAGCCTTGTGCCGAGTGCCGCGCTCCAGCTGCTGGCCGTTTCCTCAGCCAAAAGGAGGAAACCACAGACGGGGAGATAAAGCATCTCAGATTAAGTGAGATTTACTACTTCTGGGGGAAGTTGCAAAGGCTTGGGTCGGTTTCTCTTACAAACCCGGACACCAGTCTTCCATCCTGGTGGTCACATGCGGCAAAATTTCACCATGTCACTCAGCTTTGCGCTGCTTTGGAGCTGGGGGGGGGTGTTCGGTGGTCTCCTGTTTCCAGCAATTGTTCTCCAAGGTTCCCCCTCTTTTGAAGGCAGGAAGGCTGTTTGTTGTCTTTCTCAGAGCATCGTAGCCTTAATTACCGTGTAGGACAGGCGGCCTTCATGCAAAATAATGATCTCCTGACCCCAGGAAGCCGTTTCACCGGATCCCCAGTGGGTGATCTTCATGCTGTCCCACAAGGCTTTGCTCTGGCTGCCTGTCAGCACAGTCTCCTGATGATCTTTTTTATGACCATATAAACTATGCATATTAAGAGTTCATGGCTTCGCAGTTCACGTTAAGCACAATGGCACTAACCCCCGCATAATATATGTTTGTAAACAATAGGTATGCAAACGAAGCAGAGAGAAAGATGTGACTTGTGCTTTGAAACGGGGCAGCAGATGGCGCAGTGTTTAGAGCTGCCACCTTTGTGATCGAAGCTCACTATTTCACTTTTTAAGCTTTGAAAATTTCTAAACAACGTTGATGCTGTGGGTAGAAACAGAACTATCCAGCCATCTCAATTGTCAGTGTGATGAAGATGGTGAAGGACCCCCTAGTCCCCCTGTTCACTGCTTTCTGCATGTATTTCACTGTGCAGTACTGACTTTATTTCATTTTATTACCATCATTACATGTTTATCACACTCTGTATTAGGATATAAAGGTGTTACTATAGTAAACAGTGCAGTACTGTGCAGCGGCGGACTGTATAGTCGCTACCAGGGCAACTGAATTGTGCAGATTCATTCTGTCTTATCCATGCAGACTCCCCCCTTTGCTCCCACACTGGTACATCCCTTCCCGTTCTCCATTGCCCAGGCAGCCACAGGGCCCTCCGTTTCCACGGGTTGGCCTTTCAGAAAGAGGCGAGTGTGTCCGTCTCCACAAAGCATGGACTGTCACTCACAACAGCAGAGGCCTGTGTCTCCGGGATCGCTGCACCCCACTGGTCGCCCAGGCTGCAAAGCACTGACTTTACATGAGCGATTTAAAAAAACGGACGAGGATTTCAAAGAACAATTTAAATTACAACGCATGGTGTATTTTCAAAACCACCTCTGAGCTAAATGACAACTTCAGTTAAGCATCATTGGTGGTTTATGGCTGGTTTCACTCAGTATGTGTGGTTATGCAAATGCAACATGCGATTCGCGTGTTATGTTGGTTAACTTGCAACTCAGACGCTGTAGAATATTGAATATTCGTGTCGCGTCTCTTGGTGTCTGAACAGTCCACATCTCCGGCTTTCTCTCCACGTGCTGCTAGTTCCCCAACACCCTCAAGACCTGTATGTTCAGCATGGTCTTAAATAATCACGTGAACTCAGACGTGGACACGTGGAAGGAGTGGGTGATGAGGAAGGAGGTTTTGGTTTCTTCATTTCTCAGTTGGAATAACAGAGAAGGAAGGGGAAGCAAAAGCCTTAAATTAAAGAGCATGTCCAAGGCCTGCATCTAATTTGCCGAACTATTTTGGCAGCCGCCGCGGCTCATAGCTCATCCCTCCGCCATGTGGGTCCTCCGCCGTGCTACACATCATGTTACCCTTTGTGTCATGTTCATCTCCACACTGTTATGCAGAATATCCACGATTTAACATACTGTTTTGGGGAAGGGGGCTGAACGTCTGTTTAATCCAAATTTCAGTAAATGACGCCTGTATGAGACTGAAAGTTTGGCAGGTGCTTGGTATACTTTGAAGCACTTTTTCAGCATTAACCAGAAACTATATTTCGAAGCTTGTTTTCCATCATTTTGCAGGGAAGTACTGAAGTAGGAACATATGAATCTGGAAATAACTGGGAAGTGCTGACATGAACGGTACAGTTTTGGCAGTTGAATCCAAAGTCTGAGGATTTAATTAATTAATTTTGACCTATTTAGCCAAGGTGTTTCTCCAAAATGGCTCAACAATATTAGATTTTCGTTTATGAAGCTACTTATGATTTACCCATTTATGTGGATCAGTAGTTTTTACTGTGTAACTGACAAGGCGAGTTTCTTGCTGAAGGGCAGCATAGAGGGAGTTAGGATTCGAAAGGAGCTCCTGACTGCAAAGCAGCAGCTTTAAGCACAACGCCACCTGCTGCTTCCAGTTTTTTCTGCCATTTGCACTGAACCCGGTGACCAGTGCAGTCGCTGCATTGACACGCAATTTGGTTTGCTGTGTTTCATTGTGTGGTGAGGACTTCCCGGTGGAGCTTTGGTAGGTGGCAGCTGTGTGTGTCGGTAACTGGCTTGTGCTGCGGTTGTAGAAGGTCAACATGCTGACAATGACCACCGACCGAAATTCACCACGTTCCACTTTGCCTACGAATGCAAAAAAGCACTGAGACTGTAACTACTCAGTGAACTATAGAGCAGTTGTTACAGGAAGAATTCTACATTTTTCTAAATCGGAGGCTGTTTTGTAAGCGCTGGGATTTTCCAGCTGGTGTGTGACTTGTCAACTGTGTGGGGCCACTTGATCAGTTTCATGTTTTTGGGAGATGTGTGAACGGGAAAAAGGGAGATACTGGGATAGACTGGGGAAGGTGTGAGGAATCTGCACACAGGCCTGCAAAGGGAGACCTTTTCTGCAGTCAAACACAGAAACGATGTCGGTAGCTGGAAGCAGCACGAAAGTTTCCTTTAAAAACTGCTCTTATATTCTTATTAACAGTTATTTAACCCACACCTTTTCCCCAAGCAATTTAAGTCTGGTGTGCAATATACCCATCCCTCTCTAATGGGGATATTCATTCTGCAAAATCAGCCTTCTAATCATAGTCCCCACTGTGAGGGGACAGCGTTATTATTATTTCTTACAGGAAAGAATTGGATTTTACATGAACGTGTCACCTAAAATGAAAAATTCACCAAATAACTTGTGTTTTTATGCATGAAAATGCATGATACAAATTTTTAATATCTGTATCAAAAGTTATTGAATCCTATTCTTCATCATTCAATTTGCTAAAACTGGTACCACAAACTGCAGGAGACTGAACAGTTTTTGGAATGTCAGCATCACCTTCAGACTAGTAAACGACAGGTACAACTGCATCTTGTGATTTTTGGCAGTGTGAGGATAGAAGGCAGCGACTAAAGTATCTATTGTGGATTACTGCATTATATAGGAAAAATGTTGTACTGAATAATAAGCCTGCTGTATAAGAAAGGAGTGTATTTATATATTTTCATAAGTTTAGCAGTTTTTTATGTGTGCAGAATCCCGTTATGTGGTGGGAATCACGGAAGAAGCTGCTAAAAATTTTACTGGAGCAATTCGAGGTGAATGACTTGCTCCCAGGAGTTGGGATTCAAGCCCAACTGGAAGGTATTTGACTGGAAGGTGTTGGTTGCCACCCCTGAACTTGTGGTTGTTTTCATTGTCCTGGTGCTCAGGATAGCTGGATGCCAGGCTCACCAGTGTACAGTACACCAGTACTGTGGTGAATGACTGTTTTCAGTGTTACTCTACAGCTAGCCGTCCTTCATCAAGGATTAGTCACGAAAAAATAAGTATTGTAACGTTTGGCGGAATTGTAGCCCCCATCTTGCTTTGCTTGCATAGTTAGCGTCCAACCATGGCAATGACCCTAAGGCTGTGTTGTTTGTACAGTAGTTCTGTGGGTGGGCATGTCGTTAACCATGCCGCGTAAGAATAAAGTTTGTGTTCCCACAACTCTGCCTTCTGAGCCCTCTGTCTGTAACACCGCCGACGTGGATTGTTACAGTGGTGTCAGAGTGGGATGGGCAACAAGGTGGACTCGAGCGGCGCGTCCGAAAGGGACGGCTCACAGGAGAGCCTAATCCGTTTCCTGTGGGAATGAGTGGTGGATGTATGCAAGAGTGTCGAGTGACTCCAGGAGAAGTTACGGGAGTACGAAGAGCGCCTGGAGGAGACAGCGAGTAAGAGTGGAGCGCACCTGCAGGACCAACAGAGCGGCACAGCAGATTTGCTGGCTTCACAGGATGGCGAAGTGCTGCAGCAACTGCACGCAGAGGAGCTTCGGCAGGTCTGCTTACCGCGATATTCTGGCGGCGAACTCTGGGAGCTGTTCGATGCGCAGCTCCAGTTGGCAGTGCGGCACAATGGGTGGAATGACTCCACCACAGCAGTGCAGCTGGGATTGGCGCTGGAGGGACAAGCACTGACGGTTTTGTTGGATGTCTCTCCCGAGCAGCACGGCGACTTATCCGCTCTAACGGCCACCCTCAAATGCCGTTTTGGGCGACAAGAAGCGCCGCTCTGCGCTCTGTTACAGTATATAAAAAATATTCTATTTTATATATTATATATTTTTATATATTATATATTATAATACATATAAAATATGTAAAATTACATATAAAAAAATTCTTTGCTCAAATTTGAGACTGATTTGAAGTACAATTTACCACTGAATTTGTTGATCTATTCAGACCAAGCTGAAGCTGATGCAGCTTTAGCGTCACATAGACACACCATTTGCTGACTCAGCTTGTTGACTAAAAAAAGCCTGTGGCAAGTGACATCTAAAGTGTTGTTATCTGTTTTCAATTTGTCCCATGCTGTTGTTAATGAAATGTTATGTACACACTGTTTATGGGCAGCAAGTAGCATCGCTGCCTCTGGACTCAGCGGTTGTAAGTGTGAGCGTCACCTCCTGCTGTAAAAACCTTGAGCTCCAGTAAAAGTTACCCAGCTGTGCAAATGGACAAATTCTTGTAAGTAGCTCAACGCTTTAAAAGCATCATCAGCTAAGTAAATAAATTTAAACTTTTTCCAATGAGCTGTAGTTGAGCTGAGCTTAAACCAGGCCATTCTGTCTTTAGCGCTTTGTTGGAAATGATTTTACGCCCAGTTACATGATCTAAACTTGGGGTCACTGTGGATTTAGGTCTGTAAAATCTTCTAGTGGATCTGGGTGTGAGGAGGGAGTCAATGCGAGGTATCTGGAGGAACATTCTAGTGCTCATCAAACATACAATGTGTTCACACCAGCTGCAGTGAGAAGATCCGCAGCGCCCTGGATGCATCTTTCACAGACCTGAACCGTGCAGGGAGGCATCTAAACCCTTATGAGCTGCATGCAAAGGCGAGATGCCAACAACACTTAGGATCTTGCTGTGTTCATGCTGTCGTCTTGAGTTTCTGTAATTCGAGCCCACGGATGACCTTCAGTTAAAGCAACCTTTGCTAGTGAGGGACTGTTAACTCCCGCTGCTCGCTCTGGGACACTGCGTGGAAGCTACCTTCATTTTAATGCTGCGACTGCCAAAGCAGGCGAGGCTGTAGATGTCTTCTCGCAGATTGAGACATTGGGCGACCAGCACAGGATGCCTCCATGGGCAGCAAACTGCGGCACCCACTCGTCGACATCTGAGCGTAGGATTATGTGGTCTGTGCGCCTCTCATGGAGCTGCTCTTTGCACACACGGCGAGCAAAGCAACGCCAGGTACCTGCTGGAGTCCCAAGTTCCCGAAGCTTGTCTCAGAGTTGGTGCCATGAAACTTCCAAAATGTGGTGCAAAAAATTAACTGACTCCTGATGGGAGTGGGTTCTTGAACAAGTATAATTTTTCTTCTGATTCAGTGTGGGTTTGGAGCTGAAAAGGGAACTTATAGTTGCTAAGCTTGCAGTCTTTGATCAAGATCTGTTCACATCCTCTGGTAAAACACAGTTTGTGTAGAGACGTTTTCCTGGATTCTGACCATTTCTGGTGTAAAAATGATCCTTTGCTCGTGGATGTTGATATAAGGGTTAAAGTGCACCTGAAATGCTTTGGACCTGAGCTGGTTGACCTATTCAGAGCTTGTAAGGTGGTTGAGCATTAGCAGCATGTAGATAAACATCAACAATGTGTTCATTTCAGAGAACTGTTGGCAGTGTTGAGGCGAGCAACTAACCTGTTTTTAGAGATAGTTCCAAACTTTTTGCCATTGCACTGCTATAATAACAGTGTTTTATACTTGAAAGGTTATCTGGTTGTCTTTAATAGAGTTATGGAACTGTAATAAAGCTCAGTTAAAAAAACTGCTCCAGATTTTGTATGTGAGAAGGGTGAAAAAAATAAGGCAATAAAACTGACTAAGTACTGGCAGTTTCGGTCATACAGTGAGGCACTTAAACTGGATTTTCTGCCAGATCTGCTTGTTTGGTTTCTGTCGTACCTTACCAGATTTTTTTATTAGTATGTGTTTGTTTAGTTTCACCTTTTTTCCAAACACATTTAACAATGTTAGGTTGCTATTAGCATAATTTGTAAGAGCTTCTTACAGTGGTTTATACAGCAGAGTAATTTTTACTAGCAATTCAGGGTAAGTGTCCTGATGACAGTAGGAGGAGGATTTCAGCCTGGGTTCTAAAAGCAGAAGGGGCCAGCTTTAGCTACTATGCTGACAACCCCATTTTAATTGATCTACCTGAAGAAGATGATCTCTGAGCTGATGTGTGACTTTGGCTGTCCTGCTTCAGTGTCCTGAAAGGAAGCTGAGACCATCGGGGAACTGCAGCCTGACACTCACCTCTGTCAGAAGGGACACCTCTGACACCATATCCTCAAAGTCCAGTAATGGCTGCAAAACAACAACCACAGTGTTCCTCGGCTGCGAGGCTGCAGTTACATCAATGTATAAACAGGAATGTGTCTGCTTCTATGTGTGACATAGTTGTTCTCCTTCTTTTCCCGCCCCCTGCTGAGCAGATTCTCCCAGTAAAAGACTGCACCTGTAATACATGGTCATTATTCATAACAGCCCCACAGGTACATGTCATCACCCAGGTGCACCAAGTCACCCTGGAATCCGCCTCCCCATCTGCTCTCCTACCGTATGTTCAAAATTTTGTGTACAAAATACATAAGCAATATATTTTGTGAACATCAGCGGTATCTCCTACTATTGCTTATTCACTGCAGACCTTCAGAATGTAATACTTAATAGTTTTTGTTGATGCTCACCCACACCAACACAGCCAACAAGATCACTAGCATTTATTTCTGTTCTGCTTCAGATGCCGAATATAAGGATGTATGTCTGTGTGTGTCTGACCTGCAGAGATCCGTAACCAGCTGGTGGAGCAGTTCAAATGCCTGGAACAGCAGTCGGAAGCGCGCCTGCAGCTGCTGCAGGACCTGCAGGAGTTCTTCCGCCGCAAGGCCGAGATCCAGCTGGAGTACTCCCGCAGCCTGGAGAAGCTGGCTGAACGCTTCTCCTCCAAGATCCGCAGCTCCAGGGAGCACCACCAGTTCAAGTAAGTGTGCGGCGGCCTGGGTGAGCGCTGGAGGTGGGCAGAGGGGGGTGAGCCAAGAATGTGTATGACTGGAAACCATGCGGCTGCTCCCAGCTAGATCATCGTTACTATCCAGCTTGTGCCTGCATGGGATCGTTCATGTTCCCTGCACTCTCCTGCCGCTCTATGCTTTTTATGAACAATTCTCACGCTAAACATGGCTGCCTTTAGTTATTATTACAAGCATCACTGTTTATTATGATGAGTCTTGCGCCGTGTCCCAGATGCGGGCAGCGTCTTCTTTTCTTTTTTGAAGTCCAAGCAAAGGCAGAGGTGCATTGTGGTTTGTTGAAGGAGGAACCACACTTTCAGTTTTAGAGATCACAGGTTCCCATAACTAGGGTGGCCTCCATCCAGAGGCCAAGCTTCCTTGGGCTGTTTAAGCCCCTCATGACTATTTATGAGTCATTGTTTTGACAGAATCCCAAAGCTAGCTTGTGTATAATTTACGGCACTTTATTACGTTGCATTATTTATTTGCTTGGCAGGCTCCAAAATGACCTACATAGCTCACAGTGTCGCTGCTGTATGGTTCGATGTTTACCAAAGCATTTCAGGTTAAGTACCTTACGGACGGCAGCTCCTCTGCTGTGCTTTGGACCTTTAACCTCCCTCCACAGCCGGGCCGTCGTGCCAGTGGAAGCTGGGCTGTGTGGAGTTGTATGTATCACATGTGAAGGTAATCGTGTATGAGGCAAAATGGTCAGGAGGAATGATCTGTTGCCGTATTGGACGGTTGCTCCTCGTGCTCATGTTTGGCTGAGATGATCCCAATGTAAACACGTTTTTTTAAAAGCAGCCTGTTTTGGGCCCCACGTTTAAACAGCTTTATTTCTGTTTAAATTATTCTTATAGCAGAGGTTCGATCCTGAAAATACATATATATAAATAAAAATACCGATAGTGTGCCTGGACCCAGGAGTCCTAAATCTCCAAAATCTATTGTTAGAATGCATGCGATTCAGGGACAGGGGCGGGGGAGGGGGTGGAGCTTCTGGGAGGTCAGTCGTAGCCTGGTGGTGTAATGGAACCCAGCTGGGACTCAGCGCCCCGTCAGCAGCTGGATTCCCCAAATGAGTCTGTTTCGGCCTTCTGTCCTGACCAATAACAATCGCTCGCTGTCACACGCCCGCACTTCCAAACCCACCCATCCTGAGCTCTGCCATGTCGTTCGTCCTGTCTGCCGGCTGTCACTGAAGATGCACACCCCCCACCCCCTTTGACTGTACTACCCACACACATTTTCACAAAGACCTGCCTCCTTGCCCCACAGCCCATCCCCCATCCCAATCCTTCAGTGGCTGGGGAGCGGGTCTCAGAACTCTTGGGCCATGATGCTTCTTCCACTTTGAGGCCTGTAAGATCCACTTCACACGGTCGAAAGCAGCAGCAAATGCGTCGTGCTCAGCTACATGCCCGCAAAGGTGTCCTGTAAATAAACGACTTGGCTCTCGGCTGTTGTGTTTATCATCTCGCTCTATTGTCCTGTGGAGACCGCGAGGCTGAGGCTCAGCAGATGTTACTGTGCAGCAGATGGACCTTGTCGACATCATGCTTCAGCGTGTTCATCCCCACCCAGAGGAGAAGAGCAAAGCACACAACACAGCTCGAGTAGAGGCTCTGAAGACCTATGTAAGGTTCCTGCTGCCCGCTGACCATGTGGGGCACTTTAGTGTTGCCCCCTTTCTCTTGCATGTGGTTGGGGTCACCTGCTGGGTGAAATCATGTCTATTTTTCATTGTTGTTTTTTCATTTGTTCCTTGGGTCACAACAACATGGAGACAGAAGCAGTATAGTGAGAAATTGCAAATGGTCAAAAGGTTGCAGTGTTTCATGGGTGGTGATGTAGAACTGATGTAGAACTGTCTTAGTCATTGTGTCCGGATGTTGCAAGATTCTTCTGAACTGTGATGCCGATCAAATGTTTATTTTTCTAGTCAAAGAAACTTTTTGTGACGTTATTGTTAAAAGTATTTATCTGACCCCCTTTTTCTAAACCAGCTTACAGGAATAGGTCTGTATACTGTTAGTTATAATTTTTTTAGCCCTTTGCACTACTGACTGTATTTCTACTGTATCAGTTCAGGGTGACTATCTTTATCAAAGGTAATACAGCAGGAGATGGGATTTAAACCCAAGTCCATTTATTGCAAGGCGACACCTCATACCACCGTGCTACTTGCTGGTCATCAGTGAGCAGGACAGGGATCTTTTTTAAAAAGAAAATGCTTGTTTATGTAAAAAATAGGGTGCGTGGAAGTGGTAAATGTAATTGCCAGGAGACAAGTGATGTATGTCTGGAAGCGATAAGACTTGGTCTGCATTAACTAATGGTATTAGGCTCTAATCTGATGTGCTGTGGTCATTAAAGGTTTCCCAGTATCTCTCGGAAACAGACAGACTCCACCTGCATCTGCTGTAAGAGTGGTGCGTCTCCCCCTTTAATTCATCTGAAATCGCTCTTCACCGCCCCACTGAGCCGAAAAGGACTTATTTTTTATTGAAAGTGCCCTCAAGAATCCTCTTGCAGGAAGGGTTGTCCAGTATGTTTTAGGCACCAATCCAGCGCATGTTTCATCCCGCAAGACCCCTTCATCAACGTCGAAGAACAGATATATATACCTGCTTCCTGATGTTATGAAAATTTGAGTCATGTATTTTCAAAGATATGAACATTTAAAGTTGTTTATTTTTAACTGAAAATCCTTCACTCTTTCATTTTCTAAAATTTTTATCCTGTGCTGAGCAAATCTGTTAGTTAACAGCAAATAAAACTGCAAAAGAATAGTCACACAATGGAGGTCACTGCTGTGACTCTGCACTTGTCAAGTTATGTCTAAAATTGCTTTTAACAGTAAAAAACTAAAGTATTAGTTGGTATCTTATTTCTTATTCCTTGCTTTTATCATCTGTAATTTTATGAACATTTTTAAAACAGAAATCTCCTATATGTAAAAAAAAAATTCCTAAAATTGTACAGAAAACAACATTAAAGATAAACTTAAAAAAGGTTAAAAAGTGTTGCACTGCTGACGACAGAAATGACAAAACTTGTATATTTGTCTGTACAGCTGAGGCCTAGCTTTAGTGCACAGGGCAGAGTAGTTACAGCCACATTCTTTGTAGTGGAACTGAAACTGTGGTTGTTCTAGTTTCAAAGCAGCCTGTCGTGGCTGCAGCCAGAAGGAGCCAGAGATTCCCAGGGGTGGAGACTGTTCCTTGATCTTTGGAGGCTGTGCGAAGGCCCCAACGGCCTGGTTCCTATCTCGCAGTCTTGATCTTGTCCTGCATTCCACTCTACTGGACCTGTAAAGGATCGCAGGCTGGGCCTGCTGTAGAAAGCAGACAGGACTGAAGAGTGATACGCAACCTTCCTTTTGGGAAACTCCAAGCTTGGCAAGCTTTGGAAACAAGATTCTGAGGGAACTCTATTTCCAGCATGAGCTCAGCTGCTCTGTCATGAACGTCGGAGTGTTCAGAATGAACAGCAGGCTCCTGCGCTTGTACCTTGGCCTAAGTGGGGCACCACCTGGCTGCTTATTTTGTGTTTTCAGAACCGATGGGTTCTGTTCCCAGACTGTGCCCTGAAGGCACCAGATGTTTCCCAGCCAGTGTTGACGGTCCCAAAATGGTACAACAGGCATCCTAAAAGCAGGTGCCACACTTGAGCCGGCAGGGCCTCGCTCTCTGGGCGCATTTGAAAACACAGCGTTTGAAGATCCAAACTAGGCAGTCGTTGCCCACTTTTCAATGCCTTTGATTTTGTCTTTGATTCCCTCGCTCATCCCTCCCTGCCACCCTTCTCTTTTGCTCACAGATAAGCAGCTGTGATCAAGGAGTATCAAAGCCTTTCCTGAGGGCTGGGTCTCAACGTGAAGAAGTGGCAGAGGAGCTGCACAATGTGTCTGGTTGAATAAACACGCTGTGAAGTCGTGACCTGTCACCACATTGTGTTACTTATCGCATTCTGTGTATCAAAGTTTGCACGTTTTTATGGGCTGTTCTTATTATTCCCTTTTGTCCACTTTTCTCTGTGGCAAATTAGAATTTGTAAAATAGACCAGAAACGAGAAGGTCTACCTTGATTTATTCAGTCTTAGTTTTAAAATTATAGCCTTGTGCCCTTTTTCATGTTGTGTTTTTGGATCTTGGTGGAAAAAATGGTAAATCATTAATGTTTCTGTCCTCAAGTGCTATGGGACTCACTGGGTGTTATGCCCTTGTATTTATACCAGTATTTTTGTAACTTATTAACTTATGAGCATTTAGCAGCAACCAGCATACTGGTCTTGTTCCATTCCCAGGTTCCTGCTGTAACACCTTCATCAAGGTATGCCTCCTGAGTCAATACCCAGCTGTGTAAAAGTGTAAATTGCTGTAAGTAGCTGAATACTCTTAGTTGCATTGGAGGAAACGAGTCAACATGAATAAGTAATAATTTTAAGTAAAAGTAAACAACAGACAGAAAAGGGGTAAAATCAGGAAAGGACCTGTGTCCATAGGAGGACAGCATCTCAGCACAGCCGCAGGGCTGCAGGAAGTACAGTGGTGAATTCACTGACCTTCTAATCAAGTGACAGCCTTCTGCACTCAGTTCCAGTGTAATGCAGAAAACGTGCGTCCACGTTTGAAAACACTGCTGCTGTTCACAGCTCTACTCTTTGGTTTTCAGATGACAGCCGACAAAGAGCTCTGAGCAGGTATTTGTGCCGCCTTGCTGCTGGTTTGAATCGCAATGTTGTGCCGATTCATCCCTTCATCACTACCCTCTGACACCATGTTTTGGCCTGTGCAGGTACTGGGAACAGCAGGAGGTGAACTGGAACAGGACCTCTTCTCTGCCGAGCCCCTCTTTTTTTTTGCCCAGAGTTACAGTTTTTGATGCCTGTTGTTAAATCCATTGGCAGAAAATCTTTGTTTCCATTTATTTTCCAATCTGGTTTAGTTCTGTCACAGATTTCAGGGCTGTTCGGCCGTTGAGGTGATTTACCTCCAGTATCTTATGGGGCAGTTTCTAGAGTAATTGAGAGGTGTGGTATTGTTGGTCTCTGCAGTAATGTACTGAGCATCTTCTTTCTCATATGCGGTTGGTGATATAAGATGTACTGCGTATGTGATGTAGATAATGCCCCCAAAGTGTGTCCCACTCTGGTCGGCCATCAACGGGATGTTTGCATGCCGGGGATTATGCGAAATGACAGATTTGCCTAACGTGAGATTTTTACTCTGGCCGATTCTGAGCTGTCATCATTAACAGTGATTAACATTGAGGGAAACATGAGGGCACTGCAGCAAATGAGGCCTTTGATGTGTTTATTAGCCTGTGATCTTGATCAGAAAAGTCCTCCTTGGGGGCCTATCTGCAGTCTCAAAACCAAAGTGGTGGTTTTTCTTTTCCATCCCCAGAGAGTGCGCTTAGAGAGGGCGTTCAGACAGGGTGCGGACGGTTCCACCGTGGAGCTTCAGAATGCTGCTGCGGAAGTGGTTTGCATCGGTCTCACATGGTCAACTTTGGTCATTATGGTAACTGATGGAAAAGCGTTAGGCAGTCGATATGGTGTCGTTCTGCCGAATAGCTGAGGAGAAGCGCACAGCTTCCCAACAGTGATACGGCCATCAATCTGCTCAGAGTCGCCCTGGAGAATCTCACCTGGTCACAGTAGCAGACCAGAGAGCAGAGATAATCAAGCGTAAATCGTACACGTCCACATACCAAATTCCACAGAATGGTGAGTCAAATGAGCGAATAAATGCGGTAAAGAACTATGTGCAAAAGAAGTCCAGATACGGAGAGCGTTGCAGTGTTAATGGGAGAAGTGACACCTTCTTTCTGTAGCTACGTCTTTAAAATTCACAAAGGCAGCATCTCAGCTCCTGTGTTGAAGCTCCCGCTTCAGTCCAAAGGGAAAAAAAGTGTTTATTTTTCTACTTTGTCATTGTCTTTCTCATCCTTAGCGGCACACATGGAAGGTGCTCCTTTTTGTTCAAAAACTGAAGCTGTCGCTGCCAGTCAGACTTCTCATCTGTTTAGCCCACAAGGGAATAAGTGTAAATCGTCTGGAAATGGAGGCTGTTTCATAGTGAGAACGTTGCAGCTTGTGCAGCTGGATCAGATGTTAAGCGAAACACATGCACACGGGAGACAGGAGCTTTCAAAACTGATAAATAGCGCCAGAAGTGTTTTTCTTTCTGTGCTTGTTAAAAATAACCCAAATAATATATAAATTACCATATATACCCACTTTTTTCTTGATCTGGATTGAAATGTATTTGGGTCTGGATCTGGAGCAAGCTGGGAGAAGCTTGCGATTCTGGTCATCTGTGACCTCCTCTTGGTAGCTAATGCTAAGCTAACTAGTGTCAAATACAGCTCCTGTGAAACGTTTCAACAAACAACTGAAGTCAGACACACCCAGACCCAAAAAAAAAACACTGAAACTACAAGTCACTCATGTGGCCCAAAAGTGCCCATTTTGAAATATATGTGTGTCCAAGCAGTGGCTATTTGAAAGAGAGGGTTCAGTGTCCATCGTGGAGGTAGCAGTGCAATGGTGTAGGCCTGCTTTGCTGGTCAGATTAGGCAACCTTTACCAAGTCCGTGGTGACCTACACCAGCATGGCTGCCACAGCCTGCCAGTCTCTCAGGATTCTGGGCAAGTCAATAACATTCCCAAACATTACTCACCAGGGAAAAGCTGTTTCCAGAAAGTTCTCTTGCACTTTTCAATGGCGCTGTGCAAACAGGGGCTAAAATTCAACTCTTTTTGGTGTGTCTGTGCAGAGTTTGCATATTCTCCCCATGTTTGTGAGCGTTTCCCCCACGTTCCTCCCACAGTCCAGATACTCGTGTTTCTGGTGAATTGGTGTGTAAGGTGTGAGTGCTTGAGTGTGTGTGAGAGTGTTACTTTGCTCTGCTGGGTTGGTGGGTGAACGACTGGAGAGTTTAACATTGTGTATCTGGCAGTATAAGTCGCGTTGTGTAAAGGTGTCAGCTACATGCTAGTCAATGAGCATCGTGCATCGCTTTGGAGAAAAGGATCTGCTAAATGCATGAATGTAAATTTATATTACCAAGGCTGAGCCTGTGAGCATCAGACACTTGGATCTGATGGACTAATGCACCGTGAAACGGAATGTGAAGGCTGTCGACTGCCGTTTTAGTGATGCACTCGCTCACTTGCCCTCAACACGCCCTCAAATGTGCCACAATAGTCACAGGAGCCACTCGGGACAGAAGCTTCGGTTATGATGAATGAGACGCAAAAATGTGAAATGCAATTTGATTTTGTGAAAGTCGTCTGCGAGCACAGCAGGAAATGCCCCGGCGCATGTGCAGAAGTTGGTCAGCCTTATCGAGCTGTTATCTTGGCGTGCTAAAAAAACTAGCGAGCACAAAATGTGTGAAAGAATGCTTTGAAAGGTGTCAATGTGCTTTTCTTTCGTTTCTGCTTTAGGAAGGACCAGCACCTCTTGTCGTCCGTGAACTGCTGGTACTTGGTTCTGAACCAAACACGGCGAGAGAGCCGAGACCATGCCACACTCAACGACATCTACATCAACAATGTCATTGTGCGTCTCTCGCAGATCAGCGAGGACGTCATCAGGCTCTTCAAGAAGGTCAGTCCCGGAGGGAGCCCTTCCCTTCCCAACACTCATCATGTTGCTTTTCTCCAATTTGTACTCATTTCACTTAAGTTCCTTAATGGCATGACAGCAGAAGGTGGGAATCAAACCTGGGATCCAAACCTTCAAGTGGAAAGTTCTAGCTCTAGTTACTGTGCCCCCTGGGGATCCAAAGTCACGCTGACTGTCATTAGCTTGGAAAATACAAACAGCTGAGATGATGTGTAGAAACAAAAACAGACACTGAATTTGTAGGTATACAGCACATTTTTAGTTTTTAAAAAAATCTGCTCAAGATCCTAGGGCTTATCTCCCAGCAGTGCCCTCTGTGTAACTGTGTGTGGCCTTTGGAAGCGGGGGCGCGTGCTGCCGTGCTGTTTTGCACCTTCCTGCTGGGTGTCACACTCCCCGTCTGGGTGGGGGTGGTAAGTGCTCAGTCAGCACATTGCAGGAAAACCTGAGGTCTTACCCAAACACAGTGCAGTGTTTACACCTGGCGGGGCTTCCTGTAGGTGAGCTCGGCCCGTGAGCCTCCGGTGTTCCTTACTGTGGGAAGCCCCCCCCACTGACCATCCTGCTCCCTGTCCTTCTCAAAATGTCTCCAGCTCGCCGTCAAGGTGTGAAGCTAAAACAGACCACTGCCGGCATGAAGGGCCCACGTTCTCTGCTTGGCCAACAAGTTCCTGCTGCTGGCTGTAGAAATGGATTTTCGCTCTCCTAAAAACACAATGACGGTTGTTTGGTTTATTTATCTGCTGCTGTGATTAACATCAGCTCAGTACTTCCAGGAAAAACTTTGGCCATCATCACACTTTTTCCTGAGGAGGTCAAGCTCCATTTTGAGTTCTGATACACTCACACACTTAAGGACCAGACACAGCTGAGTTTTTGGAGTGTTTTCTTGTTGAATTGTGACGTCAAGTTGTTTCCTGCCTGGACCCCACTGTCATGCCATGTCTCTGTCAGCTGTGGTGGATTGCGGTCACCCCCAGGCATCCATCTCTCACGGGGTTCATGCTGGATGCCCAGGTGGCTGTCTGTCTTGTCTGGCATTCCTCCATTATTATTTTTTTCAGCGATGACTTCACACAGTGGTAGTAACCTAGTTTTTGTGTGCTGTACCAGGGTGCGGGTAGATGGTCTCTCTGTCCCATCTATGTTGTTGGATTTTTCCTTTTTTTGTCTCTCTACAATGTAATAACTTTGTCGGCCACACACTGTGTTCAGCTGCTGCCAAACAGGCCCCTTTATCTCTTTGGAAAAGAAGGATTCCACGTCCCACCACTGCAGTTTTATATCTGAGTAAAGTGTAAATGCTGACAGCTCAACAAGGAGCTCTTACTTAAGCCCAGGGGAGAGAGAAAGCGAGCGAATGGAACGAGACAGGAGGGTGTTGGGTCGGCTGTACGCCGTTTACTTCAACAGCTTTATGGCTTTTGCTCTGTCGCTGTTTGTTCTTCGTATTTGGGAAGCACATCCTGCTAAAGTTGCTTGAAGGACAGGAGTTGTTTCTGCAAAAAAAAAAAAAAAATCCAGCAAATGCCTGCTTTTGGTCAGGTTCCTTCCCTCCTCCAGAACCCCACTGCTCCTTCCATCTAAAACCTTCTCACCTTCAAGGATGCTGAAGAAGGCTTTCCTAGTGTCTCCCCCCTTTGGTTACTGATTCCATATCAATTTTTCTTGAGTCATTTCTGGTTCAGGCAGATTCATCTGACTTCTTTGGAACCTCTTAGAAGGTAGAATCACACCTTTGAAATATCGTAACCTGTTGCATTTCTTTTATATATGGCTGTATTTTTAATTTCTCTATCCTCTCTGTAACTGCAACCTAGTGCCATCCTGTTGCTAATCTATAAAAAAGATTTTCCAGGTTGCAATTCGAATTAAAGTGCAGACACTATGAAGTAGTGGGGATCTCTACTTCTGGGAGTTGTTCACTAAAGTCTTTGGACGTTTTGTTTTTAGACTTTGACAATAAAATGAGATCATGGCCATTTATGGTGCAAATATTGAGATGGGAGGGAAGTGCAGGGGACTGAGAACAGTTTGGTGCTCCCTCAGGTCATGGAAAGGTCACTGCGACCACTTGGAGAGAAGATGAAGGTGATGAAGTGTGTCTGTTTGTCAGCGTGTACAGTGTCTGCAGAGAAAACCCACAGACTCTGAATGATACCGTTGTTAAATGTTGGGCTGGAGCAGAATATTGATCTGTATGTATTAAAGTCTAGGATGATTTATAAGCAGAAAGTGGCATCTTGGGAGAGCAGGAATCTGCCCGGTGTCAGATTGGAGGGGATGTGGTGCTGTAAGTGGGAACTTAATGGCTAGGCAGTGAAGCCTTTAAAACAGTTGAAATTAAACCTTAAGGCAGTGTGTGTTTAAAAGCTGGCTGGTAGGTAGTTAAAAATGACTGCAACAGTGAATAGGTGAGATTTTGTTTAATCAGCATTTTTCAAAGGGAAGAAAAACGGGTGGAAAACACTTCCTTCGGGTTTCAATAGAGCGGCTATATCAATAAGTCACCAAAGTTACTACAGCATCATTTGGGCTTCCGGGCTGTCAAATATGTATGGATTCTTCCATGAAATGCAGATTTGGTAACATAAGAACCATTTTCAGCGCTAGAAGAAGGAACTCTGGGCCAGAAGATAAAGGCTCACTGAGGGTTTCCCAAGAAAAACCTTGTAACTTTATGTTACTAAAATTCAAGCTGTGAATTTTCAAAGATACACATGTTCTCCAGTTTATTTATTCTGATTTTACTGCCATTTTCCTGTCATTTCCGAAATTAATTGCATTTGAATTAGTTATCAGCAAATTTTGTAGGCAGCTGATTATGTAATGTGTGCAGGCAAAAAGTCCTTTGGAAGCAAGCTCAAAATTGAAAATTTTGAAATGAATGCAAAGTATTTTTTCCATCACATATTTCCAGAAGGTTACATGTGAATTGAGGGAAAATGGACGTTTGGAAGTGTTACAGGGTATTTTTATTTATTATAGCATTTGTTTATTACACCTTTTTTGAGGTTTTAACAGAATCTAACCTGTTACAAAGCAGATGGGTATATGCATTATTCAGCTTTCATTGATTTGGACTTTCAAAGCCATTTTCAAATTATGAGTTGAGTTATGAACAAACCTGTAAGTTGAGGAGTTGCTGGAGGTCAAATACAAATTGTCACATGTATGTTTTTGCCAGCAGATCCCCAGGTGTAGCTTGGTGAGCATGAGGGAATGTTGGTCAGCGGCCCAGTGGCCATTGTGCTCCGCCACAGGGCTGCAGTGTTGCTGTGATCAGAAACCCCCACATAGCGGCTCTAAAGCAGGGGCCATCGTGGTCGTATCGTCACCTTTCATACAGGCCGGCACCTAAAACTGCCACAATATCTACAGGGAGAGAGGGAGAACCACAGGAGGGCAAGAACAGCACAACAACAGGCTCACAGCTACAAAGCAGGAGAACACGAGTGTCAGTTTTTTGCGAATCCCCTTTCAGGTCGGCCATTCTCTCATGCACAAGTCTGCCTGCAGTTTCACTAACTAAAGGTCGTTGCCACCAAAGTGCTCCTGCCCCAAAGCTGCACCGCAACGTTGTTTTCTTCCACGGTTGATACTGCTGCTCAGTCCAAACTTTAAATGTGCGGTGAGATGAGCATCAGACCCCTGTTAACAAGACACTTCTCACAGTTTGCTTTTAGTTGATTGCAGAAGTGACTCACAGGTTTTGTTTCCTAGAGCAGGTGTTAGTTCTGCAGTGGTGCAGTTGGAAATATCTCAGTCATCGGAGCTTTTTGTGGGTAGAAAAAAAGCCTTTTCTGTAGAATGGAAACCACTGAGGAGCAGAGTTTTTTGTTATTTCTACCTTCTTCCTGGGTTAAATGTCATGACAAATGACTTGTAGTAACCTGTGGAGAAGAGACTCAAGTTAAGAAAGTGCGCAAACAGGCCTTGGATAAGCTGAGCCAGCATGATCTCGAGGTGTTATAACACAATAAACAACATTGCTGGATCCACTGCACCCCAGTGGACTCCTCAGTTTGTGAACACACCTGGGGCTGCAAATGTGTTCCTAACTCCCTGTAAAATTCTTGGCTAAATTTATCATTTAAAAAATTAAATATGTTGTTTCTCCAAACTGCTATTCGGTTTTAGTCAATTGTTGACCAGTTCATCCCTTTAACATGTAAAACATTTGCCATCTTGTTATTGACCAGCAACACTCAGGAACACTGGAGCTTTGACCACTGATGAGGCGAGGAGGTGGATTAAGGAGCTTTTTTTCTGCTGTGTCTCTTTTGGATATGAAATCATAGGTTACATTCACCTTGCTGCAAACCATCTAAAGTAGATAAGCGAAGTATGAAAAAGTTGATAAAATGTTTATAACTTAGAAAATGTGTAAAACAAGGAGTCACTCTGTTGGATTGTTGAAAATATACCATTTTGGTTTGTCTCCATTTTTGTTCTTGTTTAACTTGCATCCTGCAACTACAAACCATTTGGACCGGAGTCTGTTTCCTTTGCAAATGTTTTTATAATTAAAGTAAATTTGCCATATTTCCTGCAGGGTGTCATGGCAGTAATGTCCTCTGTGCTGTCTGGTCTGTTTTCTCTGCAGAGCAAAGACATCGGGATCCAGATGCATGAGGAGCTGGTGAAGGTCACGAATGAGCTCTACACTGTGAGTAGCGCCTTGTGGTTTCTCCCACATGCTAATAACCATGGCACTGTTTACCTGTTGGGATGTACCGAGATATTGTCTCATCCCACACAGCGGTGACCACACAGCACCTCGTGTCTGAGTTTTTGCAAAAATGTTGGACATCTCTGTGGTCTCTGGCCACTAACCTCCTGTATCTGATGGGCTGATCCCCAGTATATTTCATTCTCTCCTTCTCATATTCAGTTTTTTTGGGGGGCAGAAATACTATATTGTGGCTTAGTGGTGCAGGTTGTGTGGTTCAAGGTTCAAGGCTCATGTACAATAGAGAACAAAATGTAGTTTCTCCTGCATCGCAATACACAGGAGACATTATGACAACACAGACAAATAGAAATAGAAATATAATAAACAGACGAGATAGTATATAGATAAATAAACAGATAAATAAGAAATAAATGATGACTACTAACAGTGTTGGTGGTGAAGTGGGGGGGTGGTCAGAATTCAGACTGTGGTTTCGTCAAAGCACATGGGCTGTGAGATCAAAGGTTGGTTCAAATCTGGATGGTTTTGTGTGGAGTTCTACCCGGGTTCACATGGGTTTGCTTCTGCAGTCCATAGCGCTGAGGTGTGTTGAGCTCCAAAGTGGCCATCTTGTGTGAAGATGTGTGTGAAGGGATGTGTATGATCATCCTGCAGTGGGCTGGGGTTCCATCTTGGGTACAGCTGTGCCTCCAGAAGGCCTGGGTTACTGGGACCGTGCACTGGACAGATGGTTGATGATGGATAGATGCTGTATAGTGAAGCAGCATTGAATAGCAGAATATATTTGAGCTCATAGGGGTAATACCTGCCACCAGTGACTCGTTCAGGTGAGTACACTTGTCTCCCCGCCTCCCTTTGGACACACCTGGGCAGATCTGCTGAATCAGCACCCTGCTGCTTGTTCTGCCCAGACTCATCATTCTGATGTGCAGCATGAGCTGAAGGGCAGGTTGCGCAGCTTTTTTTCCCTCATGGAAGGAGACACCACACCCATGGCTGAATGGGATCCCAGCATGTTCAGCAGGCTGTCCTAAACCCCACCTGGGTAGAGAACGCTGCATCAGAAGAAGGAGAGGCACATTCTATCAGACGTCAGAGTAGCCTGTGACTGCAGGGCAGGCTTTAGCCAGAAGAGACAAGGAATCCATTTTGCTGCCTCATATCTGCCACATGCGAAGCTCCAAAGCTGGCGCTGAGACATCACACGTCCTCTGACAAAACGTCGCGTGGAGAGCAGCCTTAAACCTCCAGCGGCTAAAGGTGTTTTCTCTACTGCTGTTGCGTTATAACATGCCTGGTGAAAGTCTTGAGCCTGGCAGGTTCTACTGTTTGCTCCGTCAAGTCGGCCACTAATGAACAAGGAACACAACCAAATTTAAATGACCCCTTTTAGGATTTTTTAAGTGGTGCTGTGATGATAACTATCAGTGTCATTTTTTGAAAGAGATTCAGTATTTGTCTTTTGTCTGTTTCCTGGTTTGGCTCTTGCGTTCATGTTGGTTTGACCACAGTCACGTGGTCCTGACTCCTTTCTGCACTACTGTGCACAGTTTAATGTGTTTGGATTTAGTCTTGTACTGAAACTTAATGTTCTAACCATGACACCACCTGCTGCCCTTAGGGGGTTACAGCTTGCAAAATGTTAATCCTGTAGCCTTTTCTCTCACAAAAGCTTCCAGAATATTCTACTGAAGACTGACCTGAAAGAGCCACTGAGATTCTCCCTGTCCAGTACTGTCAGTAGGTGGACCAGACGTCCTTCAAACACGCCCTGCTAATTCCATTTTCTGACCCAACTCAAGTACTCGGCAAACCCACCACCAGATGTAGTGGAATTATTAAATCTTAGCAGATGCCCAAGTCATATTTTTGTTGCCAATCAGGATTAATTAAGATAGAAAATGTTCTCATTGCTCCAAAAAACTGCTACTTTCAAGTGTTAACAGATGCTTTTCTATGTGTTATGATCATAACATCAAAGGCAACATGAACTAAACTCAGACATGTTTGAATTCTTTACATGATACACAGCACTGTACATGTACACAGCATAATGTGCAGTCCCTGCAATATGGTATAGACAGTGTGAGCACGCATCCTAATTTTTCAGGTAGTATAGATATCATAAATTCTGAGATATGATTATAGATACATCATGTACAGAAATCATAGAAGCTCAACAAAAGAGCTCATTAATATAGTAATATATCCCATCCATAAACTGTACATTCGAACACAGAATACAGTAGTTATACCTTTAATAATGCAAATAAACACAGAAAACAGTCTGTTTTATGGATAACAAAAAAAGATTTAGATTTTTTTTTTCACATGGTCATTTAATGTGATAAATTACTCAGGTATTACTGCACTGTGTAGTTCTCATTTCTGAGATGTCTCACTGGTTCCACAGAAGGGTTGAACTATGGGGCCTGAAGGGCCTTCTTTGCAGAAATATCTGAAGGGGAAAAAACACATAGTCTGACACGACAAGGTGCTCGCCAACCAAATCGAGAACCTTGAGTGAATTATGAGGCGCAGAAGTATGAAAGAACACGAGTGCAGTTACTCAGAGATATTTTAGAGCGATAAAGTGTCTCGATCTATTTCTGATGGGAGTTTCTATAGAAACCTATCTTGGTTCATATTCGCGCTCTGACAGCGGACTTGTTCTGAAGAAAAAAGCTTGAACGTGGCGCAGAAAAAAGGCCAGAATGAAAAACACAGGGGGAAAGAGCTGAAATCGGTCAGTGAGACAGGCAGCCAATTACTTGGTTGGATTTAATGCCCTTTTTTTTAAGGTACAGCGATTGTTCCCAAATGTCCTCGGTTTAAAGCCCTCAGCTCACGTAATAAAGGCCCTGCAATCTTTTCTCTGTGCAAATCGTATCATAATAGTTTGAGCCTCTTTGTATTTTCCGCTCTAACGGGTTATGGAAATGAGGAAGCCGTCAAACACCAGGTCTGAAGCCCCCCTCCCTGCGTGCCGTCGTTATGTTTGGTGTCTTTCGAAAGGAATTGGGACTTTTTTTTTAAGTGAGACACATTCCTACGCGTTTCCCTCCAGCATGCCAATGTTTTTGTCATTTTGACAGCCGCTGTAATGGTGTTTCCGGGGGTTGCCATGTTTTCGGAGCCAACCGGCGTCTGATGAATGGAGAGGGATGGATGGTCCTCCAACCAGGAATCTCCAAGGCTGAACAAACAGATATAAATGTCCAGGGGATGTCAACGGAAGGGCCGTCTGTAAAGGGCACGTCAACTTTCTGCTGCAGATCATTTTTCTGAGGAAGTTATTTTACCTCCCTGTGACATACGAAAAAAAGTGAGAAGTGAAATGGGCTGCCATGGGATTTCAAGAAAGGGTGTTGTGACTTGGGTGGCACAGCAGGTAGCACCATTGCCTCAGCTTCTCAGCTGCGGGTTCAACTCCGGCTCAGTCTGTGTGGTTATCATCTTCTCCTTCACATTGCAAGGTTTGTGTCCAGGTGGTCTGGTTCTCTGCACAGAGATGTGTATTTCAGGTGAATCAGTCGCTCTGAATTGCCCTTTGTGTGTGTGTGTGTGTGTGTGTGTGTGTGTGTGTGTGAAAGAGACAGAGAATGAGTTTGTCATTAGCCTATGGTGGACTGGTGGCCCATTCAGGATGTACCCTCCCTCATACCCTATGGTTCAAGGATAGACTCCAGCCCACCTAGACCTTGCATTGGCCTTCCTGTTATTGATGATGGATGGACAGACAGATGGATGGATGTTGTAACTAGACAGAGCAATATGCCCCCAAGATTTCTCTGTCAGCCAGTTCCGTCCTCTTCCACCCTGGGAACCCACACAAGCCCTTTCCCTGGCAGACGGAGAAGCTGCACCAGAGGAAACGGAGGCGGCTCCATTCCTGCCGACCTACTTGTTTCTGCATGTGATTTTCTGCCTTCCCTTCATGGTCGTCTTCATTCTGGCACCATGACTCAAAGTTGCTAGGAAACCCTTTTTGCCTTTGGAAGAGACTGACAGCTCTGGAGAAAGCCAGCGCTGACCTAGTTTTTTAACCCAAATTCTGCAATATTACTTCAGCGACCAGAAAAATGCAGGTTTTGGTTTATTTGTATTTGGTCGTTTTGATTTCTGCCTTGAGTGAGTCTAAGTCTTATGTTACATTATTGCTTTCATCTAAATAGCTTCTCAAATTATGCTGCATGGTCATGGTTAAAAAACCAGATTGCTAGCTGGTTGGTGGTTTAGTTCTTGCCTGTGATTGCTGTGTGAGGAGGACACTTCACTGTTACAAACTGAACCACTAGAAACAATAAACTGTTTCACTATGTCATAAGTGTGATGTGGCCTGGGCAGCTCTCTTTTGTCTGTTCACGTGTACTTGTGGGCAATGGGATATTAGCAATGCCGCTAACAACAGCTACAGGCAGATTTACATGTATTTATTTACCTGACACTTTTCTCCAAAGCAGCTTACACTGATTTAACCACCTAAACAGCAGGGCAATTTTTTACTATATTAACTCAGGGCAAGAACCTTCCTCAAGGGTACGGCAACAGGAGCTGGGATTTAAACCCGAGTGCTTTGAGTCCAACAGCTTTAACCATCACACACCCTGCTGCCCAGGGCTCCTAGTTTGGTTGTCAGATACAGATATATGCAAGAGCACAGAAACACACACACACACACACACACACACAGAGAATGCTGTACAAATGTGCACAAACAAAAGTTTAAGAACGTGGTTTATGATTTAATCGGTCCTCATTGTGTCTGGATCTGCATGCATGAGTGGGTGGAGCTTCCTGGGTCATCGCTGGGGGCGTGGGACCTTGTGCACCTGGGCCTTAATTTAAACAGGCGGCTGCAGACATTTGGAGCACAGACGTTTGGGTTTGCTGGCTGGGAGTGTGTGTGTGTGTGTGTGTGTGTGTGTCTGTGTCTGTGTCTGTGTGTGGGATAGCAAGGGAGGAGGTGTTGTCCTTACTCTTCATCCCAGGGGTGGAAAGCCACTCCAAGCAAGATCAGACTGGCATCTGGTGGCTGTACTGTGCACAGTCGGGGCGGGGGACAGAGCCTGAGCAGTGGTGCAGAAACCACTCAAAACACAGAACCACCACCAGTGGTCCCATGGGTCAGCCATGGCCTTGGCTTCTATAGACAGTATAAAGAGTTAGGTAGGCCATTGTTAGCCGCCCATCCATCCATCCATTCATCTTCCCACCTATCAACCCACGCACCCATCCATCCAGCCATCTATTCATCCATTATCATTGGATGGATATGTACATATCTCTATTTGCTGAGTATTTTCTTTACAAGGCTTGGCAATAGATAGAAAAAATAAAAATACACTGACTGAATCCTACGGTGAACTGCCCTGCATTTTTGCTGTGCAACAGAGAAATTTTGGGAAATAGACTGGTGAAGAAAATGCAATAAAAAATAATCAAATGTTTAGATCCTTGAAAATTTTTAGCTTGGATATTCTTAACATGAGGTTTGTCCGGGGTTTCATGTATACATGAAAGCACTGATGCTAACTGATGATCCTACAGCCCTTGCGTTCTGTCATGTGGGAAACTTGCAACAGATGTCTGAGTTTGTTTTTGCCCCCCACCCTCCTGTCCCTCACCAGGTGATGAAGACCTACCACATGTACCATACAGAGAGCCTCAATGCAGAGAGCAAGCTGAAGGAGGCTGAGAAGCAGGAGGAAAAGCAGTTCAGCAAGGTGGGCGACGCCAGTGCCAACCTGCTGCGGCACGAGGAACGGCCCCAACGCCGAAGCTCCGTCAGGAAGATTGAGAAGATGAAGGAGAAGGTGGGGATGATCTCCGTGGGGGTGGAGGAAAACGGAACAGGGCAGAGGAGAAGATGGAGGGAGGTGGGGGATTGTAAATACCTTTCAGGTGTGAAGCTTAGTTTGGTGGCACAGTAGACAAAGGCGAATTATGTTAGGCTTTTATGTTTATTTTGTGATGTTGTGTTTGGTTATAATATTACTGGATAACAATTATATTACAACCAAAAAGTGTCTCAGAGTTGTTTTATATAATTTTTACAGTTATTGTAAATAGCTATAATAATTTTTTTGGGACAGGCTGACACAGATTTGCATTTCTACTTAATCTACTCTTAATCTGGCACTTTTCTATCTCTCTAATATTCATTTTTGTTACTGGCAGCTAATCAAAATGAAGCAAAAAATGTATATAGTCATTATTACCGTTGAAAGTTTGGTCCAGCTGAACTTGGTTGCAGGTATGTCAGAGTTTGCTAATTCAAATCCCAGTAGAGGTCCTGATCTTCTACCACTTAAACATTGTTTATTTAAAGTGAGTCCAATAATACTCAGCTCTGGAGGTTGTCGGCTTGTGGCCCTTAACTTTCCACGGTTCATTGACCTCCAGTGTTTGCAGCTCATTAGCAACACCTCCAGCGGCACCGCTAGGGGTTATAAGTGCATCTACCCTCTTGTGGTCCTGGAGGCCAATGAACACACAACTGCCTGCAGTATCCCCATAGCCACAACGTTGGCTGTTTCAGGGCCAGCGGCTTCAATGCTGGCTCCTCCGCACCAGAGATGCCACATCTGTCCACAAAGATTTACTTTTTCACCACAGTATTACCACAACATGCTTTGCGGCCCAGGTAGAGCTGCCCATCACACTTGAAGCCTCCCTCCTTGTGCAGGATGCAGAGCACAGTAGCTGTGTGCATAAAGTGGCCAAAACGCGACCAAAACATCAACAGGCCAAGAATGAGAGGGTTACATCTCAAGAACCATTATATCAGGAAGCAAAAATTAAAATGTCTGTGCTAATTACATGGATAGTTGCATTTTTCCTCTGGCATATTTGACTTCAAATGTCCTTTAATAAATTATTAATAAGATTTGATTGGTTGTTAGAGCTGTTCTCATTTAAAAAGGGACTTTAATCTCTTTAGATTCATTTTTTAGGGGACTTTTTCAGAGAGTTGCTGTATTTCATTTCGCTGCCTGGTAGGACCCTGGTTTCATCAATACAATGCAGCGCTCATTAATAATCGTTCATCATTAATGCAGCGAAGCCAGCTGACTGCACTGGCTGCCTATTCCTTTTTGATACTAAATGTAATGTTTTCCAGCTGGGTCCCACTGGCAGATGGGACGTGTTTGTTTAACCACTGCACCGAAAACTGAGAGCGTCTCCATGTCTAAAACTCACAGTGGATTTACGAGAGAGGGGCAGAGAGAAAGAGAGATAGAGAGAGGAAAGGGGGGGCTCCGTGTTGTCCGTCCCACTGAAGCTGTTTTTATATGAAAAATCAAAAGAATAAATGTTTTTAACTTTTTACTCTGATTTCCAGTGGTCTATATTTGTGTGTGTGTGTGTGTGTGTGAGAATGGTAGCTCTTTAAGTAATTCTCCCCAAGAGTGGCTCTCATTTACATTTATTGTCCCAAGCAACATAAAATATTAGTTTTTTTATGTGAAATTGCTTATGGGTATTTACCCATTTATACAGCTGTGTGTTTTCCCTGAAGCAGTAATACAGGTTAATACAGCAGGTGTTGGGATTTAAACCTGGATATTTGGACTGCATGGTGACATCCTAACTGCTACGTCACCCACTGCCCCCTTGCTGGAAATGTGTGCGCTGGGTGTAAAACACCACTGAGGCCGGCCTGCTTGGCAGTGTGTGTAGCCCTCCTGTGTTCCTCCTTTCTTGCCTTTGCTCAATGCCATGGAACAACATTAACAGTCTGTGGATTGATTTTGCTTTTTATTGTGATTTTCTGCTCTGCCTCCCAGAGACAAGCCAAGTACTCTGAAAACAAGCTGAAATGCACAAAAGCGCGCAACGACTACCTGCTGAACCTGGCAGCCACCAATGCTGTTGTGGCAAAGTACTACATCCACGACGTGTCTGACATGATAGACGTAAGTGTGTGATGCACCGCACTGTTCGCCATGTTTTGAGGCTCTGTAGGGTGGCGCAGGATTCCATACGGATGCTAGTCATCAGTATTCCCAGAATGCAGCTTTAAAACGTTGTATTATTACTCTATTAACGATAAAAAAGGATGAAGGAAATTAAATGTATAATTATCATGCAGCCCACTCAAAAGGGTCTGTGTTTGGGAGTGTTTGGCATCTATTGTTCACACCTAAATTAAGACGCTGCCTTTGTGGGACCCCCACTGTGTTAATGTCTCAGTTCCCTAAGCAGCCCTGGTAGACCTGATGCGTGGTGAAATGCCCCGAAGAGACAAAAGCAAGGCTGCGTCTACTGTGCCCTGGCCCTGTCCAATGATCACGCCTTGCTTTTTACTGTCGGGTTTTTACACTACGCTGTTTATACATATTTACCCATTTAAACAGCTGGGTAATTTTTACCGTATCATTCTGTGTACGTACCTTGCTCAAGGGCTCCACAGCAGGAGGTGCGATTCAAATCGGGATCCTGAGATTGGAAGGTCCTCTAGCTACTACGCCCACTGCTGCCCCCCCCACCCCGTCCTTTCAGTTGCTAACAAGTCTCATTATGAACGTATGGCTTAATGCAGGTGTACCTGAGCAGACAGTGATGCTTCATTAGCGCCCTTGCAGTGACTGTCAGAGGACACGTTACAGTGTAATAATAATAATTAAAAGCAAGGCTGATTGTGCTACTTTATATTGGCTAATTAACCTCAGCCGCCTGCTTCCAATGCAGTTCTGCAAACCGCTCATTATCTAAGCTACACTTATCGTTTTCGAACAGTCGTCTGCCGCCAAAGGGCTGCCGTGCTCACCGCTGAAGCGGAACTATTTCCTTGTCCAATTTCGAACGGACATAGGGGTTTTAGGTCAGAGAAAAGGCTGTAATTCTCCTGGCTTGCAATATAAACAGGAATTACGTATAAGCTGTAATTTAGCAGTCTGTTGTTCTGTAAAGCGCACTGAAATATACATGGCAACTGTGGTGTTTCCCAGAGTTTGAAAGGTTTAACCCTGCTGCACAGGACTGCTCCGCCGGGGTGTTTAGAGAGGTAGACCATGTTTTTGGCACTGCAAGTCCTGTTTTTTTCCTCTCCTCGTGGGTTGGTGGCACTTGTACTCTGATGTATACAGTTATATAAGTATATGAAAAAAACTGCATTCAATCTGCTGTATAGTATAGTGTGTCGCCTGTACCAGCAGCATAAAGACTGACATAAACATCTGGAAATAATATTGAAGGTGACGTTGAGGAGCAGAGACCATCAATTCACCTCCTGCTAGAAATGGCTGTGCTGTTCAACAGTAACACAAAAGGCGAAGATTTAAAGCGTTTCAGCTGTACTAGCACAGAATTGAACTGGCGTGTTTGTAATGTGTGACAGTGTGTTTGAAGGTGCGGGCTGTTTATTGATATTTAAATGTTCCTGTCTAGACTGCTGTTTAGGTTTACATTTATCTACTAGTAATGTCGAGGCCTGCATGCTGCTGTTATTTCTCCATCGATGTGTCAGTGATGTTTTGTTTTCAATAAAAATGCGATACACCTGGAACACACAATTTATACTCCGGTGCAATTGGAAAATAAGGAATGAATCCAGGCTGACTGTGGCACTTTGTTCTGTTGTCAGTGCTGTGACCTCGGTTACCATGCCAGCCTGGCGCGCACGTTCAGGACCTACCTGTCTGCAGAGTACAGCCTGGAGACGTCACGCCACGAGGGCCTGGACATCATCGAGAATGCAGTGGATAATCTGGATGCCCGCAGCGACAAGCACAAGATCATGGACATTTACAATCAGGTCTTCTGCCCACCCATGCGCTTCGAGTACCTGCCCCACATGGGAGACGAGGTGAGGCTATGGGGACTTTCAGGGGCAGCCTCCTGGGAGGGGTTTCAGGTCCCAACCAAACAGCAGATCCCGATGACCTGGGATTTCTTGTACGGGAAAGAAGGGAATGCAGGGCAGCCAAAAAGACCGTATGGTCAGAGTTCTGTATAGAAAGACTCACGAATGACATTAAAACAAAATGATGGTCCAAAGCAAGAAAGTTGATGTGTCACCAACAGTAATGCTCCAGTAGAGAGAGCGCATCGCCTCTGGTTGCTGCAAACGCTCAGCTGTCCTGTGTGCCCTTTCAGGTGTGTCAGCTGAGCGCCCAACAGCCTGTGCAGACAGAGCTCTTGATGCGATTCCACCAGCTGCAGTCCCGCCTGGCCACACTGAAGATCGAGAACGAGGAGGTGAGGTCGCTGGGGGCCATGTTCACCATGCCGCCTTCATGGTCTCTGTATACTGCCACTCGTGTGAGGGATGTGCAGCCCAAGGGCAGCTGTGCTCCTGCCAAGGAGGAATCACTGCCATGCTTTCAGGGGGAAAGGGGCTGGCAAAAGACCACTTTATTTACAAGTCACATATTACCTGTATGTGTCAATTCTCAGTTACAGCAGAAGATAACATCAGTCCTAAAGTCTTCTCTGCTGAACAAAGGAATACTAATACCTGGCCCATGGCACTAGAATATAAAAACAGTGGAAAAACAGGATTAAGAGATGAGCCTGGAGCCAAAAGCATGCTCGTTGGTCATCCATCTGTTTTGCTGTGCTCTGTTTTACTTCCCAGAGGTTCTTAACTGTGTTTCTCCTCTCAGGTGAGGAAGACCCTGGATGCCACAATGCAGACACTGCAGGACATGCTGACAGTGGAGGACTTTGACGTTTCCGACGCCTTCCAGCATAGCCGCTCCACCGAGTCCATCAAGTCGGCCACCTCCGAGACATACATGAGCAAGGTGAACATCGCCAAGCGGCGAGCCAACCAGCAGGAGACCGAGGTCTTCTACTTCACGGTGAGCATGTGGACAAGGGTGGTGATTTTTGAGTGTTTACATGTCTTCTTTTAGCTGCCACTTTTCTCCAAAGCAGCTTGCTATGTTAAGCTAATTATACTTATTTTGCCCGTTTATACAGCTGGGTAATGTTACTGTATCATTTCAAGGTAAGTATCTTGCTCAACAGTACTATAGCAGGTGGTGAGATCCAAACCAGCAACCTCTGATTCCAAACAGCCTGCTGAGATACCTCCAGTCCCTAATGTTAAACCTTGGGATAAATGACCTTCTACAAAATCTTCAATCTCTCCTGCGTGTTTGTTTGGCCCTCAGCAGTTTGGCTGTGACCAAAGAACGGCCTTCACTGGCATGAGGAAACACTGGGGTCGTACAACTGGTGCAGTCACACCCCTGGGACTGACAGCGCCACCTGGAGCTGGCTAGTCCTGTTTTTCAGACCTGTTTTTTCTATGCCTTTTTGCAGAAATTCAAGGAGTATCTGAATGGCAGTAACCTCATCATTAAGCTGCAGGCAAAACACGACCTCCTCAAACAGACGCTGGGGGAAGGTAAGGGTCCCGTCATTAGCATTCTGTGGCAGAGTTTGCAAGGTAAAAGAGGTAGATGTCGAGGTTTTGCTCTAAGAAGGGGTCAGTCCACAGAGATCCAACCGAAGAAAAAGGCGGCTGTGATTTAAAAGAGCGTGGCATTTCCACAAATCCGAGGGACATGGTTAACTCAGCAGGTCCCTCTTTACGGAATTGATTGTCAGAAGGTTCGCGAGCGCGAAAGCTTTCAGTCGGTGTGAGCTCCTCTTGATGAGGTCACTGAGGCGCTTTTCCACCCCCTTTGTCATATGGTAATGGAGAGAAAATGCACATGAAGGCCAACTCTGTGGTCCTCTGGGATGTCCCGTTCCCCCACCTCAAGCTACGCCCAGTCAGCCGTGAGCCGTCAGGCAGGGGCTGTCCGCAGCTGCTTGCCAGCCAGGTATTCTGCTAATGGAGGGGGCTGGCAACTTGGGCCAGCTGAGTCCAGCCGCACATATGCGGCTGAAGCTTTCCTTCAACACCTTCGTTTTGTCACCATACTGTGGTCACGCCAAGTCCAAAGGCCTCCACAGGCTACCTATCAGTACAGCCAAACCCCAACATGCGTCCATTCAGGTTATGAGAGCTCAGCTTTGCAAGCAGTTTCATTTAATGCCACTAGTTCAGCTTAGGAGGTATTTCTTTGTATTTATCGGGAACAAATTGGGATTGTTCATTTTTCTCGTCTTAAGTTGTTAACCTCCATTATCCCCTGTTTGCTAGTTTCACCTGCATAAATCTCATTAATCATGGCCTCTCCAAACTGTGTCAACTTGTTAATTGATTTGTTTTCATTAACTTCTTTTCTTCAATAACTCTGAATGTCATTTATGTATGTTTATGTGAGTGGTTGCGGTAAAAATATCCATGAAAGAGCTTAATGAATCCAGATTACAATATAACGGTGGTATTACTGAACAGAAACCGTCTTGTTGGGTTGTGTTGTGATAACTAGTATTAACTAAGTAGTTGTGCCCATTTTAAAGGGATGTAGTGATATCTTAGCAAAAATGAGTGTCTGTTTTGGGGCTCAGAAATGAATACATTTTGGAAATGAAAATAATGGTAATTGTCATCAAGTTCACAGCATTCACCTTACAAAGGAGGCTTCATGAATGAAGCACTATAATAAGGTGGAGGTAGATTTTATATGGAAAAGCCCCCTCTAAACTCATGTTTAGCTGTACGATTTGGCCCTTAATATTACAGTATTCAGTATCTCCTGTGTTAGTGGCTGCAATTTTGAAGTCTACACATTTACATTTTTTGTCAGAAATAAATTGCCCCTGGGGGGGGAGTCTGAACCTTGTATGCAGAGCATCACCAAGGCAGTAGTATTTCCTCTGCCGTGACAGGTAACACCATGCCGATTTTAGGCAGCGAGGACTGAAAGTGCCTGCGGTGCCAAGGAAATAAAGAGCGAGTGGGTTTGGCCGGGGCAGAGGCCACCGCTGGCACCATCTCCCTCAAACAGGACATTGTCACCTCACATGAATGCATGTAAAACCACAGAGGCGCTGAGTGCACCCAGAGTCACTGTGATAAAAACAGCAGCAGCAGCAGCAGCAGCATTACTCGGTTCTATGTAAAGCTCCAGAGTGGTGCTGCAATCAGACAGTTGCTGCTTCTCAGCTTCTGTGCACAAGGTGACATCTTTGGTTGACCTAATGTGTGCTGGAGAACCACTTCACAAGGGAAATGAATGTGCAGTAATTATTCCAGTCCCTTTTGGACAAGTTCAGGACAATGAACTGAGTGCTGGAGACAAAATCACTCAATGTCTCGCAAACAAATACCCCCCCCCCCCCTACAGGATGACCTTGCATCCCATGGGGCCCCTTCAGAGGTCTCTACAGCAACCATCCTAAGTCTTTGTCTCTGGAATGATGTTTCCACTCAAGCGTTGAGCTGTTCTTCTGCAGGGCCCCCATTAAACCCGTCACCACATCCTGCCATCTGCGTGGCTTATTGAGGCTTACTGAGGCTTCCCCTAACATCTTCTCTTTCTCTTCCAGGAGAGCGAGCCGAGTGTGGCACAACAAGGTAAGGGCATTTGGTGACAATCGGCACCATGTATAATCCTCCCTTTGATGCAGAGAATACCTGGTTACTCTCGCTGCAAATTGGACAAAGCGCTGCTGTATCGACGCTTAGCACACACTTTGGCCTGATGGGCACGTCGGATAAAGCCCTCAAGCGGAAAATGCAATTGGGAACACAGCCTCACGGAAAGGCCTGGCATTGCTCCCCGGTAACTCCGCCAGACCAGCTTGTGGTTCTGTGGAGGCCTTTGCCAGGTCTCAGCCATGGGTTGAGGAGACAGAACTGTGGCGAGCCACTGCCACAGACAGGGACACGTCTGAGAGCAGGAGGATGACGACAAGGGTGAACAGCAGTCCCTCTCTTCCGTGGCAGAGCACCACAAATGTACCTCCAATCTGCGTCCTTCATGCTGCTCAAGTGACCATCACCAGTAGGTGGGGTGGAAAACTAAGTGCTGCCATCCTCTTGTTGTTATCTTGGTGTCCATATCAGACAGTATCAGCAAACTAATGTATTAAATTTGAAGTATTAAGTTACTTCAAATGTTTACTTTACTATTAATTTTGAAGCAGAAATTTTAAAGTATTAAATTTTGAATTTCTGCAATTAATAAAAGGTGCTTTGCATTATTGCTGATTTTAATGATATATTTCTGCAATAAAGGGACACACATTTTGAAGAAAACAGTATTAAAGCATGTGAGGTGACTTGCAGGGTAACTTGGTGCACCTGGGTGAGGAAATGTAGCTGTGAGGCTCTTATAAATAATCACCATCTACTACAGTTACAGTCTTTTACTGGGAGAATGGGGGTGTAGAAAAGAGCAGCAGGGATTAAGTCCCATTTTCGTTCTCCGGAGAAGGAACTGTAGAAGTTTAAACGCCGATTGCCACTAAATGAGAATGGGGATAAAACCTTGGTTGAGCATAAGCTGTGTGCAGACAGCCGCCTGCTCACCGCTGGCAGCTCACAAGCCTCCCTTTAACAATGGGGCAGCTGCTTTCCTGTCGCCAGCAGGCAGGGTTGGGCTCTAATAAACAGCTCTGGATTGCTAAATGGACCATCTAGCCCTCCCCAGCCATCCAAAAAGCAAATCCTGATTGGATCAACCAGCTGTGTTCTGTATTTTGGTGCCGAGAAGCGAAAAGGGACACGTAGGTGAGCCATCCTGCTGGACTGGAGCAGGGGGCCATCAGCGGAAATGGAACAGAAGCGACTGGGTCTCCACCTACTCACGGGACACATTGCTGCCCCAGTTATGTTTTGGGATGTAAATAACAGATATGCCCCACTGACAGGTGTAAATATTTATCTGTATATAAACTACACATAGTTCCTCAAGTCTAACAACTTCTCTTGTGGTCCAGTTGAGCAAAACAAATAGAGGTTGCTTATTATTCGTTCTTTTCTGTCCATAATCCAGTAGTATTGAGATAAACTGGGAATTAAAAATCTTTGCCTTTGTTAATCACTCTCCTCCCACACAGGTAGGCAGGATATTATATTTATTATTTAAATGTCTGTGTATCACTTATATTGGTTCCCATTGTGGCCCATTAACAATCCAGTTTGTGGGCCAGATGCTGTGTCCTCGGACACACTGGGCCTCTTCTGTGGGTCATTGAGGGTTTCAGCTGGTGTGAGACCCATTGTAAATCCTCCATCACAAAGCATTTTCACTGCGGAAGGCACCAGGAGCAAAAGTAAAAAAGGAGCATCGAGTTGCTCGCTCAGTGCCGAGTGTTTCAATGTGTCTTTGTTTCCTCCCGTCGTCTCCCCAGGCCCCCCACACTCCCCCCTAAGCCACAGAAAATGCGGAAGCCTAGACCCCGTTCCGTGTATAACCATAAGCTGTTTAATGGCAATATGGAGACCTTCATCAAGGTACCCCCGGCTGTGGTGTGTGTGTGAGCTCCCCCTGCTGGGCCGGACCCTCCTTTTTCCAGCACTGCTCTCCCTCATCCTGTAACCTCTGATTAATCTGACTTTGGCTCCGTCCCATTCCTTTCCATGGCTCTGATGATGCAGTTTAGAACAAAGGCACCCAGAGGCCCAGTGGCACCTGGTGTCCATGATGGGGGAACCGCAGCCAACATGCAGGCAAAGTGAGCTGCATTTACATGTATTCATTTATTCTTTTAGCAGATGTCTTTTTTTTTCTGCACGCTAGCTAGCTGAACGCTAAATTGGGAGCATCGGAGTGCTCAAACCTCTGTGGCCTGTTGTTCTTCAGTGGCATAGCTGGCGGGTTTCTGAGCAACGGAGGGGGGTGATGGTACAGGAATTTGTAAATGGATGCATCCCGGAATGCCGGCAGAGACGTTACCACACAACGCACCATAAAGATTACACACCCCTCTGAACAATCTGGCGGGTCACCTGCCGAAGCCCTGTGAGAGCATCATATTGTATCTGAGGCCCCCCATCCCCACCTGCATCTCAGACCATGGGGGACAGCCCCCAGCGGCCTCTCCTGTGCTTCTCTAACTGTTGTGGTTCTTTGCTTCTCTTCTTCTGCTCTCTGCTGTGCTGCTTTCTGTCCCAGGGGAAGACGGAATACCCGAGCCCGGAACCAGGTACCAGTCGGCTGGGGGGGGGGGGGGGGGG